>BQMI01000597.1:0-120116 GCA_026005395.1 Asobara japonica | reverse complement strand
CACGGGCTGCGCGGAAGAATTGCGCACGGGCTGCGCAGAAGAGATGCGCAGGTTCGCATTTGGGGCGGTTAACTCCCCTTGTCTTACTACGGATATCTTGAAGATGTTTTATGGTTTTTAACACGAATTTGGAGACAGCTGGCCCACGTATATGGAACGCTCGATTCGAAATGTCAGGATGTACGCTAGAGTGGACACTTCTTAATAACATGAATTCTGATGTATGATGATTCATACTGCTAGATTTTAAGCAACACATGAAAAATGGGTTTAGAATTGCAGGGCATAAGTCTCGAAATTCCATGATTTTATATAGTTTCAACACGTATCTTTCAAACCAACGGTTGAATGTGAAAGAGGAATAGATGACTTTTTGTAACCTTCCGAAATCCATAAAATTTTTTAGACGATATTTTCTCCTAAAACCGCTCGCTATTGAGATATCTCTAGAACAGTTCGGATATGAAGCTAAATAACTACCGATTATACACTGACCTCTAACTTTGATTTCTTTCCAATACTCAGTCATTGTAGAATAAACTAGCGCCTTCCCGGCCGCAATCGACCGGGTCATTGAACATCTGTTGGAATCACATTTTTGGATTGCAGATGTTCGACAAATTTCCAAAAACATATTCAATTCTCCAACTCCAAATCAATTAAATCCTGGACTTGTGAATTCATAACGACATCATCACGGGTAACGGAATGGGCACTGAATAAACAAAACCCTTCCATTGTCCAATTAAAATTGCCGCACTATCACATGAGTCAGAAAATAATCCTCAGGTCTCGTGACGAACACTTTCATTCTGGTCGATTCCATTATTAGTTCATAATTATTATCCCTTGTAACGTGACATTTTTAGGGAGGTCAAAATGCACCTTACCTTCGCCCTTTTTACCCTCAACCTTACAAAATCCGAACAGAAAACCAAAGGATGGGCGCCAGATAGTTTTTTGTCTTCCTTTGCCGAAACTAACACAATGGGTAAACCTAACCTAAAACGTAACCAAGTTTTCCCTTAGCTTATGGGGTGTATGCTGAAAGGTAAAAGGCCACGATTGCCGGTTCGCTCAGAGGGTTGGTTGTGGATTTCTGGTGGAAAACACTTAGGTCGTCCCTAACAGTTACTAACAAAGGCACTGCAAATAAATCAAATAATAACACCAAACATTGTCCTTACTTGTTTCACTATTGAATCATAACCATAGAAATGTAATACAAGAGATTTTTACTGCAATTTATCAATAAAATTTTTCGTAATCCAATCCTTCAATTAAACAAACGAATAATAATAATAACACCAAAACGGTTACCCCCGATCTTTAGAGCAAGGCATCTCAAATAATAATAATAACAATATTCACCGGTGTGCTTTATTCGCCGTAATCTTATGCCCCCTAATAGGGGCCCTTACTTACTCATCACATAACAGGAGCGTCATTAACCTCTGCCGAGGAAGAGTATGCTATGACGGACCCATCAACTGTTCGATACCCCTATAATATATGGGCTCGATTACCCAATTGTTATAAACAATTGGATTCTGCACGATATTCCTGCATATTCCCCAGTCATTCGAACACCCAAACTAACCCAAAAGCTACAAATTCCGGTCCCATTAGGGAATTTTGGAGTATACCCACCAATTGTTATAAACAATTGGATAAACATTTATACCCATAAATTTTACGCCCAAGGTCCTCTCGAGATTCTGGACTTTTCTAGAGACCTGGAATTTTTACCTTAATAACCTTAATAAACAATTAGATAACTACACTAACTATCCAGACACTTTTCCATCTGTATGCCCTAACGGGGCCAATTGTTATAAACAATTGGACAACCTGTCATACCAGTTGATCCTACGCCCAAGGTCCTATAAAACTACTCGACTTCTCTCTAGACCTGGAAATTTGATCCGTATAACCAATTGTTATAAACAATTGGAAAATCACCTGAAAATGGACAATTTGTCAATCGTCTCATTTTGACTAACTAAACTCTCTCTCTCACGAGAACTTAATTGGTCATTAAGTCCCTCTAATCCCTATTCCCGGTTTTAGACACTACCGGGACCAATTGTTATAAACAATTGAAGGTCCGGGCTCTCTCGTTACTGATAACGAAAACCCATGCATTAACAATGCGGAAAACCGAAATTCGAATAAAATGTCATAAAACTGGATAACCAAGTCTAACGCGTGGGACAAGGACGCATAGGCGAAACAGGGACAGAGAACAGGACACAGTCCAAATCCTCCAACCTCGTAGTAAACACCAACCGAATCTATACGAATTCGGAGGTGTTTACTTCATACGCATTCCAAGTGTATGACCTCACTGCGAGAGACAAAGGCCGCCTAGGCCGAATGCAGGGGCAGAAAGAGACGGAATATAAATCCACCGTGGATAAACTAATTATATTGATTAGTTCGGAACACCACTCTTACGGGTGAACACTCGTCCCCCTTTGTTCACTCGAGTGGAACAAAGGCAGGGAATAAGGGAAAATCCCCATTTTTCATGACTCCGAACTAATTATTCGAATTAGTTCGGACCCGCGGTATTAGGCGAAAGACAACTAATTACTAAATAAAAAAACTTACTTGAATAGTTGTCCGGGATTTCTGTGGCATCGTGGCGTCTTCTGGATTCCAGCACACATACACACACTAACAAACTGGGCTTAAGCAGAAGAACGGGCACTGGGTTAGATACCCAACGACGAACTACTGACCTGTTACCTGCGGGTCAGTAAGTTATTGATCGAAGGTGGGGGGTCGGGAAAAACTCCGCACGCGAATTCCCCCCTAGATTTCGGGATCTATTTCTCCTGGGTTTTGCGGAACCTTGACCCCAATATAACTAAAACGTACCCTAAAACATAAGCAACCTGGCAATCTGCCAGGAACAAGGGTTGCACTCGCCCTGTGCAGCCTTCCACCCTAAATTTTCAACGCAAAACCCTCCCCTGGAGCGCCAATATTTCTATTGGACCTTATATTCCTAAAACCTCAAAAATCCCTAAAATCCTAAGCTAACTCCCCAAAAGACTCCTATCGGTCATGCCCCAATGGCCGTTACACCCTAAATAAGGTCACTGAATGGTCTTCGAGGGTTCCGACTTCACCTCGGAGGCCACCCAGTAAGCGAAGCGATGCAAACTTTTCCTAATCGCTCTGCAATAGTGCTCCGTCTAACCAGAAGGTGAGCTGTATTGCAGTCCAGAATCGTGTTGTCTAAGTAGACGAAGGAACACAAGGATGACAGCTTTCTGCATGTGGTCGGCTAATATGTAGGCCTTTTGCCTGCATGCTGGGATGGTTTCAAGCTCAGATACGAAAGACTGTTTCATGCCCCCAAGAGAACCGATGATTAGAACGACGATTTTGATTGTGAATCCCCGGATCAGCTGACGTAACTCGAACAGGAGTGGTTGGTACTTGAGCCGTTTTTCCTCCTCTTTCGTGGCGATATTCGTCTCAGCCGGGGCTGAGAACTCGATTACGTAGATAATTTTATCGTCGAAGTCGAAGAAAACGATGTCAGGCTTCGTTGCTTGAAGAAGCCTGGTTGTCACAAACGAGAAGTTCCAGTAAATTTTGCACCTCTCATTCACGACGACGGTCTCAATATCTCCTGGAATATAAGGCAGCACCGGCGTCCTATCTATCCCGTAAGAATGCCGCAGATGATAATATAACACTCTCAGAGCGGCGTTATGACGATGGATATAACTAGGATTGCATATGTGGGACAAGCCGACAATAAATGCATCAGAGTTTCTGCGGATGTTTTGCCAGCCCGCCATCTGGTGTCTGGAACTTGCATCCCCATAACGCGACTTCTTTAGACTTACGTGTTTATGACACCATCTTGACAGGCACAGATGAAACCTTCAGTTTCAGACATCAAGCCAGCTGACTTCAAGAAGGAGAAAGTCAGCTGCATGGACAAACCCTGTTCTTCCACATGACGGAAAAACACGCCATGCATGGATCTATCAACATGTTGTCGGAGCAAGATGGACTGCACCGCCTCCTTGATGATTGCTCTGCGTCGAGACTTTGGCTTAAAAGCTAATGAATTATCGGTCAAAATGCCATCTCGACACAGAAACTCCAAACCGAGGTGTCCAGCTCCCGTGTCCGCTGCCTTATATAGAAAGGCCTGGAGCCCATGGAGTTTGTGATCATGAACAAACTCCATGAGGGGATCCGTGCCGTTCAATACGCCACAAGCCAATCGAAGCACAAGACGTTTGTGCATTCCGAGCTAAGAAGGCCCCGCTCCATTATCCGCGCAATATACAGACGGGGGGATGACGATCTTGGGTGAAGACTCCTATGGATGTTGATGAGTTTACGAGTATCTCTATCCAGCTGCCTCAATTCATCTCTGTTCCATTTGAGCACACCAAACGAATAGAGAAGAACAGGCACAACAAACATGTTGGTTGCGGCAACTTTATTCTTGCCGGAAAGTTCGGCTTTCCAGGCTTTCCGAAGTCGCCGACGATACTCCTCCCGAAGTGTCTCTTTGACTCTACCACTATCCGTAACGGATCGCTGATTGAAGCCAAGATATTTATAGGATTCTTCGGCACCAAGGTGCCTGATGACGCTTCCATCCACTAACTGCATGTTTTCCATCCCATCGCCAACCTTACCCCAGTTCATATGGAGAACTGCACATTTGTCCAAACCAAAACTCATGCCAACCGCTCGCGAATATACAGCAACAACATCTAGCATAAGCTTGAGTCGTCGCCGATCTGAAGCAAACAGTTTAAGATCATCCATATAAAATATATGGTTAATCTTATGCTTCCGATGATCTATATCACCCGGCATAGGTTTTCCAGCCTTATATCCACCAACATGATTTAACGCAACAGAGATGGGCATTAGCGAAATGCAAAACAAGAGAGGACTCAAGGTATCACCTTGAAAAAGTCCCTCTTATATTGCACCAACCCTGAAGCCAGCTGTCCCTCACCCGATTTTATGGTGAATCGCGTTCTCCAGAGTGGCCTCCGAGGTCTTTAAGGCGCCTCACTACATTTTGTTCTACCTCAAGACACTCCAATAGCAGAAATATGAGCTCATGGCTCGTGCTATTAAATGGCTTTCGATAGTCAACCCAGGCTACTGATAGGTTACGATACTGTATGGAATCACGTAAGACGCAGCGATCGACCAGTAAACTTTCCTTGCAACTTGACAGCGCTCGCCTTGTCCCTCGCTGTGCATAAATGCTATTCCACCTTGGCTGTATATTGAGCAAAATGCGCTCATTCAAGACTCCGGTGAAGAGCTTGGAGAACGTATTTAGGCACGTAATTGGGCGGTAATTCGCTGGATTGGACAAATCCCCTTTCTTTGGGATCAGCACAGTTCTTCCCACCACTAGCTACTCAGGAATCGGAGTGCTACCATCGATGTACAATGTAAATATTCGAGCCAGATGTCCATAAACGGCGGAAAAGCTCTTCCACCAGAAGGCCTTGATACAATCTGGACCCGGAACGGCATGGTTCTTCATACCTCGTAGCACATTCTTCATTTCTTCCTGAGTGACCGGGGCAAATTCCGCATGCTGTCTACGATGTTCTTGACAGGCTTCGCGGAACTTCCTAAGGGCTGGACTGTCTCTCACGAGGTCAGGGACATGACCATACGATTCCCCCCAAAACTCTTCAACTTGCTCAACCGAAGGCATCTTGTCGGGCATTGGCGTTGGTGGTTCAAACCAACGATTAGGATCAGAGTGGAAAAGGGTGTTCTCAACCACTCGCTTAGTTCATTATTGTTCTTATTATTCTCATTATTATTGCTTCACTACCACTTCACATGGTCTTCTGGCTTCAGTATTAGCCTACTATCCCTCCACTATCATTTTACTATTAATTCAGTATGTTTTCGTTATTCTTCAAACATACTGTTTCTTTCCTTCCGTTGTATCTACTATAATTATTGAACCTGCTGTTTTTGTATTATCTCCACTGTTGTATGGTTCATGCAGTAATATTCTTCTATTACATAATGCATTTATAAATTTCAATCAATGGTCAATTTATCGGGGAGGGTGGGGCAATATGGGCATGTGCGGCACGATGGACACCTTACAAAACGCATCAGGGGTCGGGCAAGATGGATACCTCAAGATTGTATAGCGATAAAATCAACTAGGATAAAGTGAACTCCCCTAGATACTATGTGACAAAAAATCAACATAATACTGACATATTGCACGGTTTTTTTAATATGAATTGAATTCATTCGTTTTAGGAGTTTCTCAATGGCGGTAATAGCGTTCCTTCTAAAAATTCAAATCGGATCATTGAATTTCCGAAGTCGCATTTGAGTTCGACTATATATATGAGTTGGAATTCGACAAGTCAATTTTGAAAATTTAATATGAGAATTTGAATCTGAAAATTTGAAAATTAGAATTTGAATGTGACACCTTTATTGCGAGAATTTGAATTTGAAAAGTTGACTTGGAAAATTTGGAATCGCGAACTTGAGTTTAAGTAGTTAATTTTGAAAATTTGAAATTGGTAATTGGATCTTTTATTGAAGGAATTAGAATCTGGAGTAGACGCATTTTAAAGTCTTTTTAACTAAAGCCGATTGTTACCGGAATATGTTTGCTGTCAAGTGATGTCGATGGACTAATGTCTCATCCAATTTTACAGTAAAGAGAATATTTCCATTGTTAATCCTGAAACTAACAGGTAAGGCAATTAAGTACAACTCCAATAATTTATCAACGGTTTATTCGTTTCAATATGTAGGAGGATAACAAAATAATTGAAATATGAATACTGCTAACAATTTTGTAGATTTTAATTTAGGGAGATTTTAAATCTTAGGTCGTTAAAGTCAATAGATTCCGATTTGTAATAACGCTTTTAGAGGCACTTCTTGCAGATAAAGTCGGGGCTTTCTTTATCAACTGAGATATTCGCATATGAAGCATGAGCCCAATCGTTGCAAAACTCACACTCTAAGAAATTCCACTTGATAAGGAATTATTCATATTTTTTCGGGGAAACACGAAAGCAGGTGGCAGGAAATTTTCATCGGCGGAGATAGATACACAATTACTAATTTTCCCCGGTCACTAGAGACTCGTTTTCCCACTTGTTTTTTCCATTTTTCTGCAACAACCTTCCCCAACTGTTTGGTATTCATACTGAACCCAGTCTCATCTAGATTATAAATTCGCTCAGGAGGAAAACCTCTAGTAGCAGAATTCAAACCGCGGAGCAGCTTAAAATAATATCCGACGATTATTTTGTTGAAGCACATAGCCCTTGCCATGCAAGTTGCTTCAGGTTTTCGTATGGAAAGTCACCATGGACTGAAAAATTCTTTCATCCAGTCCTTTCCCGAGAGGCCATTACTCCAAGGATGATCTATACAATTAACCTCGGCTACTTGGTAGGCAGTTCTTTAGTAGTTAGTCCGCAGATGAGACCATCTTGCTCTTTGAAATATGCAGCCAATTCTGCCTCCTGAACAGCAATGAAGACAGTCTGACGGCCCGCAAAACTGTTCGACCACAATAAATAAAATTCCTGAACTGTGGACTGTGACTTCATGAATTTCTATCCCAAAGATTCCAAAATGAAAAATTCCATATTTGAAAATCTAAACAATTCTGAAAGTTTGTTTTGCAAATTTTTTATCTCAACAATGTTAAATTAAAGATATTCTACTTTCTACAATTTCATATGTCAACACTTTTCAATTGCAAAATTTCCAAGTTTCGCCTATTTCAAATTACATAGATTTCAATCTCAAATTTCAAAATTACGAAATTTTCGGATATTGTCACGAAAATTCAGTTTTGTATATTTATTCACAAAATCATCTGTTTGTGAAGAATTAAAAAAATATAATACTTGGAATTGAAAATATCGAGAAATCAAAAAAATTTGCCTTCCCTTTCATAGTTCCAAGTTCCATGTTTTCTTATAGTTTTATACAATTGCACTGGGTTCCGCAGTGTAGTCTTCAACACGTTATGATTTGTGGCTGCAGTTAGTCAACGCATTCCTTTTTCAAACCAGCTTCAATTGCTCTAGCTATTACAATTTCATCCCATGCTTGTCGAGTACTCCTTCTTGTGTAATTTCTGACCATTTTTATAAGTTAATTATTACACATAGCACGGGGATGTTTTGTGTTTGTTTGCTTACAAGGCCTTTGTTCTGCTGACAAGGAAACAACTAAGAAGAGGAGCGGTGAATTAGCGTAAAATTTATTTATCACCCCTAACCACCCAAATCAAACAACGATACATTTTTGAAATTCAAATTCAAAAATTTGGACTGCAGTAGTTTGCGCATGCGCAGTAGTTCCATGACTGCGCATAATCATGATAATCATAAAAACGAGAAAATGGCGTACAAACGCCAATTGCAGGTTCAACTGATGTTATTGAAAGACTATGAAATAAATAAAAATACTTTAAAAAATCTTTCAAACTCTGAGAAAAACTGAAGGTGTCCATCTTGCCTCACTTAAAAAAAATTCTATGAACTATTCAGACGTGGATTTAAATGCACACTGATATATTTCCTTACCTTCGAGATATTTATTCACAATATTAATTTTCTGTTCCAAATGTTATTTAAAAACGGTGTCCATATTGCCCCACGCTTCCCTACGCCATATCTTCGACTTCAATTATCGTCTTCTAATCACTTTGATTATCACTTCGTTATATTACGAACTCTGTACTATTTCTTTCATTATGACTTTACATTCAAATTGGACACATAAGGGGCTAATTACCAGGTGGACTTCAATCATATAACTCACTGTAAACATAATTTTTTACCATTCTAGATTCTTTCTGATCCCCTAACTAAATCTTCAACGGGTCCCACGAACAAACACGGGATAATGCAACGTCAAGCTGTTGATGGTTGAAATGTCTTTTTAAGGTCAATGCCAATTCTCTCAAAACTATACCTTTGTGATTTGTTAATCGTCATAGCCAACGATAATCTAGTGGGGAAATTGTTTTTCCAAATACACAGGGATATGTATCTTCATTGTACAAAGTTATACGGTATATGAATACTGTCTCTCCTGTCTTATCGCGCGTTATAATTTGGCATTTTAGTAAATGATTGGACAGTTCTAAAATTCGAAGTGTTGTTACATTACATAAACCTTCATGAATAGGGACATTTCTGATCAACATGACAACTGCATTAATTAATTCTTAACCCTAATTCATGTGGCGGCAAATTCGGAGGATTTAGGTGTTTCTAAATATTGTGGTGGAAGGGCTCCAGCCACTCCGTTATCACATTCTTTGACAGTATTAATACTCGTATAAGTTGTTTCTGTAGATCTATTCAACAATTCCATCAGTTTCTTATTGATATCATCCACAGCGCTGAGTTCCGCTGATAATATTGCCTAATTTCTCGTACCCCCCTTGGGCATTCTCCGTGAAACCGGACAGTCATTATTCATGATCTCTCAGCATGTCTCGCCAATTTTTGAGGGTGTTCTGTGACTTGAAAAAAGGGTACTGAATTTTTTCAGAATTTTTCGACTGTCCTTCTGCCCTGTAATTAAATCCTCTTGTCTCATTTCTCCGGTCCTAAACATCGAGAGAGGATGACTAAAAAAAACTAGTGGGTGGAATGTATTTGTGCCCTCAGTGAGGACACAATGCAAACTTCCCGATTTGGTGACTCGAGTTTTTGGGTTCATGTCTGTTTCAAAAATTTACGAGACTTCTGATTTGAGTATATAGTGAATTTTTTTTTCATTGCTCTAGTATGTCCGCTGCCTTCGTGATTTTTTCATAATCAAATGATAACTCCCCTTTCCACGTGAAAGTGCCATTTACTTCTCATTGAAGCATTTTTAACCCACGGATATACAACAACTACGTTGAAGTCTACACTTCACGCTTTTGGCAGCATTGATACCAAAAAATGATATACAAGTATTATATTCTGAGTCGTTCCATGTGTACTTGTAGAGACTAATTTTTGCCATAGCGACCGCCATCTAGTCTCCATTCATGCACTCATCACATGAATTATTGTTTTCTAACGGCTCTACCATCTTGATTATGCATATTATGGGAAATAATCAATAGACATTAAATGTAGATCTTTGTATGAGGAACAACTTATATCAACGAATATTTCCCCTAACTCCAACCATTTACGAGATATAGCGTTATGAACAATTGAAATGGTTAATAACAATATACAGGGTGTCCTGCAACTGCGCACTCTAAATTTGAGGGTGGGAAGAGGGCAAAATTTGGAGTCGAAAGTTCCTTTTCTACTTGTCTCTCCGAGGCCCCCCCACCGAGTTACTCAATTTTTAAAATGAGCGAATCAGAGCGTAGCTCCGCCCCCTTGACCAGTGGTTCGCCATTGAATAGTTATGAATTAGTTTTCACATGTTCCACGTCACATGTGCCATGTGTGTATGAATATGTGTAAGAGTATGTGTACATGTTTTTTTTGGGCGGGGGTTTTTTAAAGAAAAAAGAAAAAGAAGGAAGCCAACCTCCTTCCTCACGCTTCCTTCTTTCTCTTTCCTCCCTTTTTTCTAAAAATCTTTATTGAAAACAAACCAAAAAAACTTACAAATTAAAAGTACAAATACAGAAAAAAAATAAAAACAAGGGACAATACCCCTTGGCCTACACTAGTAGAAGGACAACCTTGTATATACCAGTATCCCCAAATCACGACGGAACATCTGCGGAGCAATACTTCGTTGCGTAGGGGACGACAGCCGCGGCTTCCTCAGTAGCGAATCCTTTCCGGTCGTTCACGGTAAGAAGATCCTCCATTTACTCTGGATTTTTCCGAAGCTGCTCCTCACGGTGCAGCTCCTGCAGAACCTCCATTGCGAAATCGCTTGTCGCGTTCCATGCCGCCTCTGATGACAGCATAACTTTCACAAGATTTCCAACGTTAATGGGCTTGCCTACGCTATTTTCCCATATAGACCGTTGGACGTCGAATCGCGGGCATACAAAGAGAACATGTTCCGCGTTTTCCTGAATTCCCTGACACTTAGGGCAAGCTGGGGAATCTTCATGCTTGAATTTGTGAAAATATTCCCGAAAGCTCCCGTGTCCTGACAGCATCTGGGTTAGGTAGTAATTGACTTGTCCATGTGATCGATCAAGCCAAACAGTCAACTCCGGAATAAGTCGATGAGTCCATCGGCCTTTGCTCGAGGCGTCCCACTGTAGCTGCCATCGCTGGATGCTGTGGTTACGTTCTTCTCTCCTCAGTTCTACTGGGCTCAGCTCAGTTGATGTTTTGCGTGTGTAGAGTCGCCTACGCTTCTCCGCTAGAACTTCGATAGATATCATCCCAGCCATGACGCACGCTGCTTCGTTGGATACTGTCTGGTATGCGCCAGCCACCCTCAGGGCACTCAGCCTGTAGACTGGAACAACTTGCGGTTGTGCTGCTTGACTTCGTCGGGCATCTGTCCATATGGGGCTACCACATGTTAATACCGATGTGACAATTGATGATAACAAGAGTCTTCTCCTCTGTTTTGGCCCTCCAAAGTTCGGCATGAGTCTTGCAAGGGGCAGTCCCTCACTGCACCCGCCTTACTGCTTGCATGTTGGGCTTGTTGTCTAAAATTGAGTCGGGCATCAATCATAATTCCTAGGTACCGTATATACGGCTGGGAAGTTATTTTGCGCTCGCCAACTTGCAGCGCGATTGTCTCCAATTTCTTTCGGCTTGTGATGAGTAGTGCCTCAGTCTTATGCTCTGCAAGTTGTAGACCAATCGAGTCCATTCATCTCCGTATCTCGTTAAAAACCTTATCGAAAATGTGCTTAAGCGTGAATAGCTGTTTTTCCACGATGGTTATAGCCACGTCATCTGCAAACGCCACGAGCTTTGCCCCCGTCGGCAGTGCCAGTTTCAGCAATTCGTCGTACACGATATCCCACAGATGGGGCCCCAACACTGAGCCTTGAGGTACACCCCCAGTCACCTTATATGTTTTGGGGCCTACTTCTGTGTCATACTTGAGAACTCTGTCGGTGAAGTAGTTACCTACCATCTTTTGGAGATATGCCGGTACAGATAGCTTCGAAAATGCCGCCAAAATGGAATCCCACCGTACCGAGTTGAAAGCGTTCTTGACGTCCAGAGTAACAACCAAACAGTATTGTTTCGTACCTCCTTTCCATCGTCCGCCCTGAATTGTTCTCTTCGCTGTTTTCACCACCAGGTCTATAGCGTCCGACGTAGATCGTCGTCGTCTGAAGCCGTATTGGGCTTCGGCCAATAGGGGTTCCACCACTGCCTCAATTCTCTGATGTATAATACGCTCCAGGATCTTGCCCGCAGTATCCAGCATACAGAGTGGACGATATGATGACGGTTCGTCCGGAGGCTTTTTTCCCTTAGGAAGCGGTACGAGTCTCTGTTGCTTCCATCTGCTGGGGAAGATACCTTCCTGAATGCAAGCATTGTACATATCGAGAAAGATTCCAGGTGCTGCATTAATTTTTTCGCATCCATCACGAGTCTATCTAGAAATGTTGTGAAGTCTTCATAACAAAGGCTGGGTGGTGCATAGCAGCTATAGAAATAGATACCATTCACCGTGGCCACAACAAATCCAGACTGTTCGGCAACCATCATATGCTTCAAACACTATTCCCAGGAATTTAGTGGAAACCGACGGCCACCGGTGTATTGGTGGAGCGATGAAATCGCGGCCCTCCGCAAGGAATGTTTCGCAGCGAGAAGATCCTGGCAACGCGCAAGGAAGAAGTCCAATCCTGAAAGCCTGGAAGTGAAGTTTAAAGCCGCTAAGCGTAAACTCACCAAGGCCATAAAGCTTCGCAAACGAGTCTGTTGGAACGAGCTTTTGGAGGAAGTGGATAAGGATCCTTGGGGCAGACCGTACAAGGTGGTTATGAACTATAATAAGCTGATGAACTATTGCAGGCCTGTAGTAGAGTGGGCAACAACAAGGCCCCTGGTCTCGATGGTGTGCCAAACATAGCACTGAAGGCCGCCATTAATGCAGCACCTGGAATCTTTCTCGATATGTACAATGCTTGCATTCAGGAAGGTATCTTCCCCAGCAGATGGAAGCAACAGAGACTCGTACTGCTTCCTAAGGGAAAAAAGCCTCCGGACGAACCGTCATCATATCGTCCACTCTGTATGCTGGATACTGCGGGCAAGATCCTGGAGCGCATTATACATCAGAGAATTGAGGCAGTGGTGGAACCCCTATTGGCCGAAGCCCAATCCGGCTTCAGACGACGACGATCTACGTTGGAAGAGAGCGATTGAGGGCGGACGATGGAAAGGAGGTAGGAAACAATACTGTTTGGTTGTTACTCTGGACGTCAAGAACGCTTTCAACTCGGTACGGTGGGATTCTATTTTGGCGGCATTATCGAAGCTATCTGTACCGGCATATCTCCAAAAGATGGTAGGTAACTACTTCACCGACAGAGTTCTCAAGTATGACACAGAAGTAGGCCCCAAAAACATATAAGGTGACTGGGGGTGTACCTCAAGGCTCAGTGTTGGGGCCCCTTCTGTGGAATATCGTGTACGACGAATTGTTGAAACTGGCACTGCCGACGGGGGCAAAGCTCGTGGCGTTTGCAGATGACGTGGCTATAACCATCGTGGAAAAACATCTATTCACGCTTCAGCTCATTTTCGATAATGTTTTTAACAAGATACGGAAATGGATGGACTCGATTGGTCTACAACTTGCAGAGCATAAGACTGAGGCACTACTCATCACAAGCCGAAAGAAAGTGGAGACAATCACGCTGCAAGCACAAAATAACTTCCCAGCCCTATATACGGTACCTAGGAATTATGATTGATGCCCGGCTCAGTTTTAGACAACAAGCCCAACATGCAAGCTGTAAGGCGAGTGCAGTGAGGACTGCCCTTGCAAGACTCATGCCGAACATTGGAGGGCAAAACCAGAGGAGAAGACTCTTGTTATCACCAGTTGTCACATCGGTATTAACATATGGTATCCCCATATGGACAGATGCCCTACGAAGTCAAGCAGCACGACGGCAAGTTGTTCCAGTCTACAGGCTGAGTGCCCTGAGGGTGGCTGGCGCATACCGGACAGTATCCAATGAAGCAGTGTGCGTCATTGCTGGGATGATGCCTAATGAAGTTCTAGCGGTGGAGCGTAGGCGACTCTACACACGCAAAACATGAACTGAGCTGAGCCCAGTAGAAACTGAGGAGAGAAGAACGTAACCACAGCATCCAACGATGGTAGCTACAGTGGGACGCCTCGAGCAAAGGCCGGTGGACTCATCGACTTATTCCGGAGTTGAATGTTTGGCTTGACCGATCACATGGACAAGTCAATTACTACCTCACCCAGATGCTCTCAGGACACGGGTGCTTTCGGGAATATCTTCACAAATTCAAGCATGAAGATTTCCCGGATTGCCCAAAGTGTCAGGGAATTCAGGAAAACGCGGAATATGTTCTCTTTGCATGTCCGCGTTTCGACGTCCAACGGTCTATATGGGAAAATAGCGTAGGCAAACCCATTAATGTTGGAAATCTTGTGGAAGTTATGCTGTCATCAGAGGCAGCATGGAACGCGACAAGCGACTTCGCAATGGAGGTTCTGCAGGAACTGCGCCGCGAAGAGCAGCTTCGGAAAAATCCAGATTAAATGGAGGATCTTCTTACCGTGAACGACCGGAAAGGATTCGCTACTGTAAGTTTTTTTTGGTTTGTTTTCAATAAAGATTAAAAAAAAAACACACACCATACATGTACACATACTCATACTTCGTTCATTTAAAAATTGAGTAACTCGGTGGGGGGGGCCTCGGAGAGAAAAGTGGAAAAGGAACTTTCGACTCCAAATGTTGCCCTCTTTCCACCCTCAAATTTAGAGTGCGCAGTTGCGGGACACCGTATATAGTCTAAACCGATATCCATCAAAAAGTAATCAGCGCTGATTTACACGAGGATGCGTCGATTGAGTCCTTGATGGCTACGATTGCTGTATCCATTCGGGAGAAATCGTTGACTAAAATTTGGAGCACATACATACAAAGACACATACACACATGCAAACCCGCAATTCCGGCATTGATGACGTCAGTGGCTTCATTCGTGTACTTTATAAATAGACTAGCGCCGCCACGGCCGCGCCTTTGAATCAATTTCTTATTCAATTTTAAACTGCAATATGTTTCCAGTTGTTTTCCATAAAGTGTATATTCATCCGAACTGTATGTTTATGATGTTTTCCATACACATAATTTCTATAAAATTCAGATAAATCCATTACAAAATAACAATCGCCGAAAGCATCCAGAACCAACATATTCAAAATTTAATATTCTGAGCAATTCCTCGCAAATGTTCAATGATACCACCATTAACCTAACCATGGATGTGGTAGTACACATTTTAGGGTTGTGACATACACCTCGAACTCATTCCTCCTTCGAACCCCCACATTCGGGTGCGGTAGTACACATTTTAGGGTGCTGACCTATTCGAACTCATTCCTCCTCGGAACCCCCACATTCGGGTGCGGTAGTACATATTTTAGGGCGGTGTGTGTTGTGTTATTTTTTTATTGTGTTATCCTGCCACCATTCCCTATAAGCTTTATTAGCGTTTATAAGTCATTTTTTATCACTTATTTTTAATTGGTTTATGTATCGTGTTTTTTTATATGGTGTTGTTTTTGTATGATGTTATTGGTGTATGGTGTTAGTTTTGTTTTATTATTTTTGCTTGTGTTTTTTTTTGTGATATCATTTCTCGGTGTTTTTTAGACGTGACACCCGTCAAAATGCACATTTGATGCTTTATAACTTTTTTTGCTAACACTCATAATTAATTCTTATTGACAGAATGCATTGTGTATTTTGCTGCTTCGTAGAAACGGTTAAAGATATGAAACGGATTAGTCAATGAAAGTTGTTCCACCCATAGACCGATCTATCGCAAGGACCTTCGAGATACGAAACACAGGGTCGAATGCAAGTCGTTCCACACGCAAAAATACACATTTGAGGTTTTATGGCTTTTCTTGCCAACACCCATAGTTAATTGTTATTAACACATTGCATTGTTTGTCGAACTACTACATATTAAAAATTACATTTTTTTTAATATTTGGAAATTTTGGAAAGTTTAAAACGTCCATAATTCGAGACATGAACTGTACTGAACGGTAGTCACACGTACATCTCGTTTATTTATCGTGTAATTGCAAAAAATATCCAATTTGATTGCAGAACCTGTGTCCATTTATTTTTCGTCAAGTTTGAACGACTTTTGCTTAGAAAAACAAAAAATCCTGAAAATTATTTCATTGTTTCTTTTTCAAATTCTTTCTTTGTTTGAATTTTCCATTGTTTGATCATAAACA
The DNA here is from genome assembly GCA_026005395.1 of Asobara japonica. Lineage (NCBI taxonomy): Eukaryota > Metazoa > Arthropoda > Insecta > Hymenoptera > Braconidae > Asobara > Asobara japonica. The sequence continues at coordinate 103,670 of BQMI01000597.1, read as the reverse complement.
ATATGAACAATCTCGAATTTTTCATTTTGAAAATTTTTTCTTAGGGAGTTTAGAAGTTGATTGGAAACTTGTAAATTGAAAAAATCTACATTTTAATTATTTATTTAATTTCAATAAACCAATTATTCATTTACTTTTTAAAACAATCTCTGTTTTATAATTGATTTGATTTTTGTTTCCAATTACAAATTTCTATTTGTTTCATTGAAACAACAACAAAAATTGAAAAATTCTTTACGTTTTTTTTATTAGTTTGTTGTTTTCAATTTTTTCACTAAAATGAAGTTTGATAAAGTTCAACGCTTTGTAACAAAGGGGTGTACGTGTGACCCTCGACGGGTTATATCAGAAACTTCCCGATGTGTTCGTCTGTGTGTGTGTTGAAAATTTGCGATAAATTAAACGCTGGCGCATTGATCATTAAAAACCGTCATTTTATTGTTTTCATTTTTTAATTATTTTTTCTAATTTTTCGTGAAATACGGAAGGTGACCGCCGATGATAATAGTGATATTCCGCTCGCTAATTAAAAATTTGTATCTCTTCTTCAGGTTCAGATTAAGGAATTGACTAAAAATGTTCGGTAGGAAATTCAATTTCCCGTCAAGCACCCCCCCTCCCCCCCCCCCCCCTCATTGCTTTAAACGCTGTATGAAAGAATAGAACCGCCGAGGAATGTCGCCGCACTATCGGTAAGATATTCAATTTCTGATCGAACATCGTTTGTTTCAATCATTAATCTTAATTAAAAGAAGACATATGAATTTTTAATTGGCGAGTGGAATATCAAGAGTACCATTTGGATGGCACCACAGTCGATTTCGCCGGCTAAGTGAGCTGTGGATGTCGATAACTCGGTTGTAGCATTCTCACATCATTTCGGGTTTCATTCATAGCGCCTGCTTTATCGACTGCCGAGTTCATGTTGTCACTCTCATGAAAATGCACATGAGAATGCTTCCTTTCACCTTCCGCCATGACACTTTTCTCATGCTCTCCGCCATGCCAGTTTTCAGTCCATGCTTTTTCTTTAATAGGAATTCTCTTTCTTCCTAGTTAAAAGTTTGTTCTATTTCATGTTAGATTTACTTTCTCTCTTCACTTGTTCCTTTTTTTAAATAATTACTAATGCTATTTCTCGGCGTCAATGCAGTACCTTGTTCTCATTTGAGAAATTACTAATGCCATCTCTCGGCGGTGATGCCGTAGCTTGTTCTCCTTTGAGATATTTCGAGTTCGACTTTTCTCAATTCGAGATTTTTCTTTCGTGTCTTTTATACAATAGGATCATTTTTCAAATGGCCGCACCTCTTTAATTATAACATATATGACATAAAATGTGTGGAATAACTTAGCTAACTAATAAAGCATGTGGAATAACTTAGATTATATACATTTTCTGCTAACACCAATAATTCATGCACTACAGCGTTATAAACAATTGAAATTGTTAATAAAGATATAAGTACTGGACCAATTCCATCCAAAACTTAATCCGGTCTACGTTACATGAAACTTTTCCGTATGAGTCATCAACAACTTCGATTGAGTGATTCGTTGACAAGAAATCGTTGACCAAAAATTTTGACCACATACATACATCGTCACATACACACACACATACAGACTTTTTGTTTTAAATAATCGAAATGCAGTAGAAATGCCTTGAAACGTTAAGATATGATGAAAAATCGATTTTTCATTTTTGGGGGCATTACAATTACTTCCCTAAATCGGGAAGTTAACTAGTGGGTGAGATGTATTGGTGCCCTCAGTGAGGACATAATGCAAACTTCCCGATTTGGTAATTCGAGTTTTCGAAATCATGTCTGTTTCAAAAATTTACGAGACTTCTCACTTGAGTATTTACTGAATTTTTTTTTCATTTGTCTATATGTCGCTGCCTTTTGCGATTTTTTTCATAATCAAGAGATAACTCCCGCTTTCACGTGAAGGCCATTTACTTTACATTTACTTTGCATTAAGCATTTTAAAACCACGAGTATACAACAACTACATTGAAGGAGTTCAATAAGTATGTATCTCCTTCACTCGACTTCACGTTCCTGGCAGCATTAATAAGCAAAAATGATATTATATTCTGAGTTGGTCCATGTACACTGTCGAGACCAATTTTTGCGATCGCCGACGCCATCTACTCTCTATTTATGCACTCATCACATCAATTATTTTTTTCTAACCGCTCTACCACCTTAATTATGCACATTATGGGAAAAAGTCAATAGAGATTGTTTAAAGTTGACATTAATTTTCATGCCAAAAATCAAAATGTATAACCGACGCATTTCGGCAATATTCGGGTTTGCTCGGATTGAGCCGAGGTAACGAACGCCGAGGTATTAGCTCGGTCTGTTCCTGTTTAAGAGTCAACGTGTTCGCAACGTTTTTGAGTTTCAACCGTTTTATCAACGCCAACCAACTTCGGTTCAAATGAGTAAATGCTATCTTTTCACTTATGTGAGATTCGAGTTCTGAATTGACGCGTTAGGGCCTGAATTGTGTAATAATAGTTTTCAACGCGATTCAACATATTGTTCAATCAATTATTAGATCCGACCAAGCTACAATTCAACGATACACGTGATTATTTCGCCATCGTCGCCTTTTCACAGTATACCAACGCGACACAAACCGTATCTCACCGTATTTCACCAGACACTTACAGTGTTTAATTCATCGCATACAACTACCGATTAACTTTGTATAAAGTGTAAATAATTTAGACAAGGGATTTATCCCAATATATTAACGGTTTGCCTTGCGGCTTAATTCTCGTGTTTAACTGGAATTTATTTCCACACTTCCCAGCTTCTTTATTCATCCCCCGTCCATCCACCCTACAAAACTTAACGGACAAAATTAGGAAAATCAACATCCAACTTATAACAGAGATTAAATGTGGATTGTTGTATTATTTTCCCCTAACTCCAATTGTTTACAAGATATAGATCTATATCTAGAGATCTACGAAAAATGTCATTATGAAAACTTTGCTATCTCTGTTAGTTGTGGACTATATCGACTTGAATTTTTCTACTAATGGAACTATGAAATTTGGTTTTTCCACTTTGCCATTTTTTTGTGGTGTCCTAGCAGTCTGGAAAATGATATGAAGAAATATAAAGCAAATTACAAGTGTCCAAGTGGAGAGAAAAAACTATTTTCCTCCGTAATTGTCATAAAATGGATCTTCTAATGTTTTGACATTTTTGATGATTTTCCCATCTTGAAGATCGCAAATAAATGGGAGGTGAGTGTGACCCTCGACGGGTCGCATCTATAACTTCCTGATAGTGTGTATGTGTGGGGATACAGGTATGAAGTCAAGTTGTGTATCAGTTACGCAAATTCGACTATTGATCAATCATTATGAGGCCTAGCAAAAAGAGGAATACAACATGATATATGTAGTTTCACGAGGGGAACAACTTTCGTTCGACTCTTTTTCTCGTATCTATCACCGTTATTTAGATACACCGTTATAAACAATGGGTGGGTACTCTGATCCGTAGTATTGCCCATGAAGTAATGCCTACCAGCGGTTACGTGGGTGAATACGAATAGAGAAAGAGTAGAAAAAAAAAACTTTATACACACACACATACGAACATGTTTCAGAAAACGTGTTAGCATGTCGTCAAACATCGAGAAAAGTGAAAATTTCGTGAAATTGTCACTTTGGATTTTTAGGGTGATTACAACAACCCTAGGTCGGGGGAGTTAAAAATTAATTTGACTTTTTCGGCCTAAAATCGACCAGAAAGTCTTCTTGGGGTCCCAATTGGATAGTATAAACGCCCACGGGGCCAAAAATTCGATTAAAAAAAAATTCAGTTTGCCTCCCCATAAGACCCCAATGTTAAATTTGGTAAAAATCGAAGAAAATTAATTTCAATTTTTTGACCCAAAATCTTCTAGGGATTCGAACTGGATAGTATAGACGCACAGTGGGCCAAAAATTCGATTTTAAATAATTCAAGTTTGCCTCCCCATAAGACCCCAATAAGTAAGCGTTATTGACCGGTGTATGTATATAGATGATCGTTGGCCTTTTCGGTCGGGTTTCCAATTAATAATAATGCCAATTTTTTATGGTTTCATTTATTTTCTTGCCCAACGTTTCTTGTCCAACAGGAAGGACAAATATACAGACACATTTCCAATAGCTGAACTGGTGAAAGCAATTGAAATAGTTTTAGCGAACACGTATTTCACATTCAACGGAGACTATTATCAGCAAATCCATGGTCTTCCGATGGGATCACCTTTGGGCCCAGTTTGCGCAGAACTAGTGATGCAATACTTGGAATTGAAGTGTCTCCAGAAGCTTGATTTTAGACCAGTTTTCTTCCACAGATATGTAGACGATATCATAACATGTGTACCAACAAACAAACTTACAACCATGCTCAACGTATTCAACAATTACCACAATAAACTTCAGTTCACGCATGAACTAGAAAGCAACAATAGAATACCGTGCATGGACACACTAATAATAAGAAATCAACAACAACTATCGTTCGACTGGTATCTAAAACCAACCTTCTCATACAGATGCTTAAATTTCAATTCAGCCCATCCCCTGTCCCAAAAAGCCGCAATAGTAAAGAACTTGGTGGACAGAGCAATGCTCATAAGCGACGCGGAATTCCACGGGAAAAATTTGAAAATCGTGGAGGAAATGCTTGCGTTCAATGGCTACCCAACGCAGTTCGTTTATCACGTGATAAGTCAACGACTCCAAACTCTACGCTCAAGCAACTTTCGGAGAAACTTGACTCCATGATTTTACCTTTTTCGGACAGAATTTCGGCGAAGCTGCACCGCCTGTTCAAAAAAATCAACATGAAGTTAATCACCAAAACTCGAAACAGAATTAGAAACCACTTGAGCTCCACCAGAGACAAGATATATCCGCAGCACAAATTTCATCTAGTATATAAAACCAACTGCGCCGACTGTGGACAATCGTACACCGGAAAAACCAGGAACTATTTGAAAAAGAGCCTTCTACAACATAACTACAGCGTTTCCACAAACACAAATAATTACAACAACACAGCGCTAAAAAAACATGCAACGACACTGAAACACACATTCGACTTCGACCATGCCGAAATCTTGCATTACGAACAGTATCATTACAGACTTTCTATTTTAGAGATGTTTCACATAAAACAACAACAAACCTACACAGTCAATTTCAAAACAGACGTGGAAAACTCATCACAGGCGTACAACTCCATAATTTTCAATTAGATAACACCGCAACCGACTATAATTCAAAAATTTAAACCTCCACAAGCAATCTTCCCTACCGACCCCACTGAGCAACCTCTCCTGTACGGACCTGGTTTATCAACCGCCAGCTTACCATCCGCCGGTTAGATCATCCACCTGTTTTACCGTCCAGCGGTGATCGGCCGACTGTTCACCAGACGCCTGCTTCACCGACCACAGAAAACCCATCCACTCACCCGTAGAACAACCAAACATATCAATAAGAAAATTCTAGCCATTGACATTCCATAATGTAACAATAACCGGAGTGACAGGTGATAACCTGTCAACTCAACTCACGACAAAAAACTTCAAGACTTAATTCCGCGATGACAATTTAAAAAATATTCCAAAAATATATCTATGTGAGTAAAAACATGAAAAAATAGCTCTGAAAATATGTAACATAACCTAAGTAACTGTCCACTCGTTGTAGACACAGCCCCTGAGGAGGGTCACGGACATGTGGCCGAAACGTTGGGCAAGAAAATAAATGAAACTATAAAAAATTGACATTATTATGAATTGGAAACCAGACCGAAAAGGCCAATGATCATCTACATAAGACCCCAATGTTAAATTTGGCCGAAATCGAAAAAAATTAATTCGACTTTTTCGACCCAAAATCGACGGGAGTGTCTTCTAGGGGTCCCAATTGGACAGTATAAACGCGCACGGGGCCAAAAATTCGATTATAAAAAATTTAAGTTTGCTTCCCCATAAGACCCCAATGTTAAATTTGGCCAAAATCGAAAAAAAAACAATTTCAATTTTTCGACCCAAAATCGACGGAAATATTTTTTAAGTGCTCCTATTGGATAGTATCAACGCACACGAGGCCAAAAATTCAATTAAAAAAAAATTAGGTTTGCCTCCCCATCAGACCCCAATAAGTAAGCGTTGTTGACCCGTGGATGTATGTAGATGATCGTTGGAGGGGTGATGGGATGGATGGGCCGTAAACAACCAAACAAACATATCAATAACAAAAATTTTAGCCATCGACGTTCCATAATGTAACAATAACCGGAGTGACAGGTTATTTTTATCTGTCAACTCACGACAAAAAAACTTCAAGACTAAATTCTGTAATGACCATATAATAACATCCCAAAAGTATATCTACGTAATTAAACGAAAAGAAAATAATAGCTCTGAAAATATGTAACGTTAAATAATGTAATGTTAAATTTGGCCAAAATCGAAAAAAACATACTTCGACTTTTTCGACCCCAAATCGACGGGAGAGTCTTCCAATTGGATAGTATAGAGGCGCAGGGGGCCAAAAATTCAGTTTTGAAAAATTCGAGTTTGCCTTCCCATGAAGTGCCGATGGTAACATGTGCATTTCCACTCACTGAATAAGTTCTATTGCATACTTTCGACTGTATTTCTCACCGTTTTTCTGCTGTGAACAATAGGGCATCGAGAATAATTCAATTGCTCCCATTTTATGTAAAGGATTTAACGCCCTATTTTACGTGGAATACATCGAACGCAATACGTCGAATGACTTCATTCGTTCACTCATTACATGAAAGACCGCTTAGACTACCATACCTCCTTAATTATGTAAATTATGCAAAAAAAAAGCATTCAATATAAAATGTGTATTTCTACATGGCAAATACCTTTCCTTGTATAATTTTTCCCTTAACTGTATTCGTTCATGCAATAGCCCGTTATGAACAATTGAATTTGTCAATAACAATGTAGACACTGCTACAATTGCATCGCAACTGTTTGACCCTCCATTCTCCATTGAAATACGGCGATTACAAGGTTCCTGATGACCGTGAATTCATTCATTTATTTCATTTCATACAATAATTGTCTATCATTCAGATGACCAAACCTCCTCAATTATTCAAGTTGCGGACAAAAGTTATCAAACATAAAATGTGTATTTTGACGTGGGGAACAACTTTGATTGTTATACTCCTATCTCCGACGGTTTTCGTGCTAGAGCGTTATGAATAATTGAAATGGTTTATAACAACATAAATATCGCATGAATTTTATCAAAATTGTAGTCTCCTCTAAGTTGCATGGAGCCGCTTCGTTTGCGATGTCGATGACCTTGATCGTGGTCTTCCTTCGAGAGAAATAGTTCGCTAAAGCTTTATATGTGGGCTACAGACACACATACACACAAATCCGTTCAGGATCTCACGGGAAGAATTTTGTATACTTAAAAGACCAATTCCGAATCGAAGGGAAAAAAATGGGGTCTGGGTTTGGTCCTCTGCCGGCCAAAATTATAACTGCGAGATGTCTGTCTGACTGTGTTTGTTTTCTCCGTCCCTCTCATTTGTACGCCCCGGGTAGCGGCCGTTAAGCATTCCTTCCGGGGGCGTACCGGGCACCCAGCCATGCGGCTGGGGCCGACTTTTCGCCATTTTCCTCCAGAAATCCCTATGCTACGATGGCCGGCGCCTATGATGGAACCCACTCCCCCCCTAGTGATGGGGCTTTGGTGTAGTGCGTAGAGTGTCTGCCTACTATTCTAAAGGTCCCGCGGTCGATTCCCGCTCACTGCAAATATTTTTTCTGAAAAATATTTTCTCACGGACTCCGACCGATGGCAGGAACATTCCGTGTGTCCTATCGGCGGTATCCATGAAGTGAGACCGTGAGCCGGGACCGAACGCGAACCGTCGCGCGGGGGGGGGGGGGGAGGGTTCCATCGTAGACGTCCGCCATCGTATCACAGGGGTTTCTGGAGGTTTACCCTGTGATTAGAAATACGATGAGCAGAAATGGCGAAGTCGGCCCCAGCCGCAATGGGTGGGTACTCTGATCCATAGTATTGCCCATGAAGTAATGCCTACCAGCGGTTACGTGGGTGAATACGAATAGAGAAAGAGTAGAAAAAAAAACTCTCCCCCCCCCCCCCTCAGCGTCGGGTTAGGTTCCCGCTCGGCCGGGCGGTCTCATTTTATGGGTACCGCCGATAGCACACACGGAACGTTCCTGCATCGGTCGGAATCCATGAGAAAGTATTTTTGAAAAATATTCTCCGGCGGCCGGCCGCGAACCTAGGACCTTTGGAGTAGTAGGCAGATACTCTACCACTACACCAATGCCCCGACACTCTGTCTGACTGTGTGGATGTGTGAGTGTGGGTGTGGGTGTGTGTGAGTGTGGGTGTGTGAGTGTGTGCGTGTGTGTGTGTTTTCGTCATATTAATATTTTATTTCCTAAACGGTCACTTTGTTAAATTCAACACGTTATCTCCTGCACCGTTCTTGATATGCAAAGCGAGTCTCACATTAGACACCTTTTTTGTATGTAAGGAACATTGATTAGATACTAGCTTTGCGATCTCTCACTTTTCTCGTTCTAAATTATTTCAATTATTTATAACGCTCTAACGCCGGAACGGTTTAAAGATACGAGAAAAGTTAAGAGACACAAAATATGTAGTTGTTTATAAGGAACAATATTTACTGGGCACATTTTTGGGTATCTATACTATTGCGTGAGATACAGCGTTATAAACAATTGAATTTGTTAATAACAATGGAAATAATTGTTATTGCACTTTGACAGTTCTTTCCGGCCTGGGCACCACGGCGACGCATCGATAAAAAAAACGCAAATTGGTCCATTAGTACTTCAAGAAATGTTCGACAAAGTTTTGCATGTCCACAGATGGACACACCCACACACATGGGAGAAACGTAACTCCCGAAACGAAGGGTGCCAAGGGTGGGCTCCCTATAACAGCCTATGAAGCAAACATGAACAGTGATGATAACACAATTGTATCCCACGCGGACAACCCCCAAAAGGGAAATTCCGCCGTCGGTTCCGATCAGGTGAAAGCCCTGGTGGCCGGCGCTGGGTCCTCGGATTGTGGGAAGAGTCGACCATTACTTGATTGTCCCCGGGTGGCCCACTTGGCCCCAAATGCTACAAGGTACCAACTACGATGAAACCGACATGGGATCAGCAGGAAAATGATCTGGCAACGGTGAATTTTCTTACGGATAAAAATCGAACAACGATCAACGAAGAGATCCGAAATCTTGCTCGGAAGATCGAAACATCGGCAAAGCGGATAAGAGCCATGCCGGAAAGCGGAGGATTCAAAACACCCTTGCCAGCAGCGGCATGGCTGACACTCAGGTGCCAGATTGTTCCAGGCAAATCAACGGAGCGGCCATGATCCCATCAAAAGACCGGGAACATCCCAAGCTACGCCAACAAGACTTGATACAAGAAAGGAGAGAACGCCGCCCAATGACACAGCAGGAAAGAAGCTCAAAAGTGCTCTAACAACAGTACGCATGAATGTGGAGGAGCTGGTGAGTGATGAGAATTCACCAAGTGGAAACACGGCCACGGACGAAGTATCCAATCCGGAGATGGAAGACGATGAAAGTGTTTGGGAGAAGAGCAAGAGACGAAGGAAAAAACGGAGGCCGTCCCGAAACCTCCCAGGAGTTACGCAGAGTAAACCTACGCCGTAGAAGAAAACAGCTATCCGACCGGATGCGCTGATTATTCGTCCGACCGGTACGGAGATGTACTCGGAAATTTTGTGCCGAATAAAGAAAGACCCGAGTGTCTATGCGGCTAGCGCATGCTTGGACAAAATACGCAAAAGAGCCGCAGGAGATGTTCTGTTAATTGTTGCCAGAGGAAAGAAAGAGTAAACCATTGAGCTGGAGAAGGCCCTGGTTGGAGCCCTCAAAAATGACGCAACAGTCCTCAATAAAGGACCACAAGAAGAACTGGAAATAAGAGACCTCGATGAGGTCACAACCAAAAAGGATATTCTCGATGCCTTGAGAAGAGCTGACGGCGCGGACAGTGACGTCCCACTGAGTGCCATCAGGAGCCTTCGGAAGTTATACAGAGGAACACAAACAGCTACAGTAATAGTTCCTACAGCTACGGGAAGGAACGTATTGAGCAAGGGCAGTAAAATACGAATAAGCCTAGTATATGCCCGTATTGTGACAGTGGTAAGACCCATGAAGTGCTTCAAGTGTTGGCAGTACGAGCATCTTGCCGTTAATTGCAAGAGCTCCATTGACCGATCAGACCTGTGTTATAAATGCGGCGAAAACGGACACAGAAGCTCCGATTGTAAAGCGTCTCCGAAATGCGTTCTATGCGTAGAACTGGAGCCCACGAAAGACCATCCCCATGTAACTGGTAGCATCGAATGTCCAGTCTATCAGGGTGCACTCCAGAAGATCCGTACACAGCCATAGTGCGAGTGTTACAGGTGAACCTTGGTCACTGCGCAACAGCACACGATCTGCTGACGCAGAGGGTTCGAGACCTGAATATTCATGTTGCCGTCATTTCCGAACCTTACAGGAATCTACATTCCCAAAACGGGGTGACAAAAAGCCTCCGGACGAACCGTCATCATATCGTCCACTCTGTATGCTGGATACTGCGGGCAAGATCCTGGAGCGCATTATACATCAGAGAATTGAGGCAGTGGTGGAACGTCTATTGGCCGAAGCTCAATACGGCTTCGGACGGCGACGATCTACGTTGGATGCTATAGACCTGTCGGTCCAAACAGCCAAGAAAGCAATCGATGGCAGGCGATGGAAACGAGGTACGAATCATTATTGTTTGGTTGTTACCCTGGACATCAAGAATGCTTTCAACTCGGCACGGTGGGATTCCATCCTGGCGGCATTGTCGAAGCTGCAAGTACCGGGATATATGCAAAAGATGGTAGGCAATTACTTTACCGACAGAGTACTCAGATATGACACAGAGGTAGGTCCCAAAACATATAAGGTGACTGGGGGCGTACCTCAAGGCTCAGTCTTGGGGCCCCTTCTGTGGAATATGGTACATGACGAACTGCTCAAACTGGCATTGCCGGCGGGGGCAAAGCTCGTAGCTTTTGCGGATGATGTGGACATTATCATAGTGAAAAAACACCTTTTCATGCTCCAGCTGATTTTCGAGAATGTTTTTAACAAGATACGGCAATGGATGGACTCAATTGGTTTACAACTTGCGGAGCATAAGACTGAAGCACTACTCATCACGAGCCGAAAGAAATTGGAGACAATTATGCTGCAAGTCGGTGAGCACGAAATAACCTCCCACCCGTACATACGGTACCTGGGAATTATGATTGATGCCCGACTTAGTTTTAGACAGCAAGCCCAACATGCAAGCAGTAAGGCAGGTGCGGTGAAGACCCTTGCCAAACATTGAAGGGCTAAAACAAAAGAGAAGGCTTTTGTTATCGTCAGTTGTTACGTCTGTATTAACATACACTGAGGGGAAAATATACTTCGGCCCAACAATTTCATTTTTCAGAGTAATAGGCATTTCTAAAAAATGAAATTTCGTCGTTGCATTTAATCTCTGATAATTGCAATTAAATGTAATCATGTGGATCGCTTAACTCCAAACAATTATATGACAACTGACCTGCGTTGAACATTATTTTTATTAATTTTTATTAATTTGAAAATAAAAAATTAATTAATTCGGGATTCTTAATTATTACTGTACAAATTCACCTAAGATCCTCTGTCTCATAAGTATCACGTAGACTTATATGATTAACATCATTGGTAGTTAATTAATGTCACTTGGGTTGCACTAAAACAATACAATTCATTTTTTTATAAATATCTATTTCTCTGAAACATGGTAATATTGGGCCGAAGTATATTTTTCCCTCAGTGTATAGTATCCCTATCGGGACTGACGCATTACGAAGTCAAACAGCACGACGGCAAATTGTTCCAGTCTACAGGTTGAGTGCCCTTAGAGTGGCTAGCGCATACCGGACAGTATCTAACGATGCTGTGTGTGTCATTGCTGGGATGCTACCCATCGAAGTTTTAGCAGAGGAGCGTAGGTGCCTCTACACCCGCAGAAAATCAACTATGCTGAGCTCGGTGGAACTGAGGAGAGAAGAACGAAACCTCAGCATTAAGCGATGGCAGGTACAGTGGGGTGCTTTGAGCAAAGGTCGGTGGACTCATCGGCTTATACCGAAGGTGGATGTTTGGCGTGACCGATCGCATGGACAAGTCAATTATTATCTAACCCAGATGCTCTCAGGCCACGGATGCTTTCGGGAATATCTTCACAAATTTAAGCATGAAGATTCCCCGGATTGCCCAACGTGTCAGAGAATTCAGGGGAATGCGGAACATGTTTTCTTCGCATGTCCACGTTTCCATGTGCAACGATGTATATGGGAAACTACTGCAGGCAAACCCATAAACGTTGGAAATCTTGTGGAAGTCATGCTGTCATCAGGGGCAGCACGGAACGCGACTAGCGTGTTTGCAATGGAATTTCTGATGGAGTTGCGCCACGAGGAGCAGCTACGGAAAAAACCAGAGTAAACGGACCATGTTCTTGCCGTAGAAGACCGGAAATGATTCTCTACTGAAAAAGCCACGGCTATCGTCCCCTGCACAACGAAGTATTGCTCAGCAGATGTTCCGTCGTTGTGTGGAGACAAATCTAACTGTATTGTATATGACAAGGGGTATTGTCCTTTGCACTTAATATTTTTATTTGTTAATTTTGTAAGTTTGTTAGAGAAAGGAAAAGCATGAAAAAGAGGAAGGAAAGAGAAAGAAGGAAGCGTGAGGAAAGCGGCTGGCTTCCTTCTTTCTCTTTTTTTTCTTAAAAAAAAACAACACACACACACACGCACACACACACACACACGTGTGTCGGGGCTTTGGCGTAGTGGTAGAGTATCTGCCTACCCGTTCAAGGGCCCTGGGTTTGCGCCTATTTTTCAAAAATATTTTCTCATGGATTCCGACGGAGGCAGGAACGTTCCGTGTATCCTATCAATATAGCTCAATATTTGTCTTACGTCGATGCCGTGCGGACACATGTCTACTACTCTCTACGAAATATAAATGCCAACGTATCGTGCTTACAGCACAGCGAATTTAAAAGTTCTGGCACGAAAGTGCCGAACTTAAAAGCTCTCAAACTTCCTCTGGCTCCAATAACGAAAGCCAAACATCAAAGCCTGCACCAGCAACTCGGTGAAGTGTGCACGAGCGGTCGAGAGTGCGCCGCGCGAACGAAATTTGTGGAGGCTCAAAAAAAAAAAATTGGCGCGTAGTTGCTGATGCGCCAGAGAAGTGAAACTTCAGAAGAGGACTATGATTTTTTTATCCATTTGAAATAATACTTTTGATGAAACGATGACGGTGTAGAATGGTAAAAGATTTGTAGGACAGGAGGAGATTAGACCATTTGATTTTATTTTATCATTTATCGAAAAAAAACCACCGCGCCTTTCCGCTGTCAACACCCGGCATTGGGCCCCTCGCCACCCCCACACTCAGCGCTCCTCCTCCCGCATTGAACCCTCCCCCCCCCCCCGCATTCGATCCTCGCCCACCCGCCGCATTCACCCTTCATCCCCAGCATTCAACCCTCCCTCCGTATTCGCCCCCCCCCCCCCCACATTCAACACTCATATCCCTTCACATTCAACCCTCACCCCCACCCCCGTAAGTGTCCGGACAGCGTAACACCTTCATATAATCCCATAAGAAGTTTCACTTTAAAAAGAGTCCAACCACCAGCACCAAGGAGAGCAGAGATGGAACTACCCACTACCCCACACCCTGCTACGATCCAATGCCTGGAAAGGAACATCCACTTCCTCCAGTCTCCTGTAGTCCTCGAGCCTACGCCAATATTTATTGCCGCGAAGATGTCCAGGTCCTCCTACGCTTCTTATTGATACTATGTGATGTTTATTGTGTTATGTGAAATGTGCTTTAATTAACTAGGACAAAAAACTAAAAATTAAGGTAAGTGTAATCTCTAACCAAATTTTAAACTATAAGGGGCGGGGAACTTGCCAAATGTGCTCCATGAATTTACGTCCTGATTATTCAAAATTTATTGCTATACGACCATGAGAATTCATTGCTAGGCGAATGGTAGACGCCCTTCAACTATAAAAACAATGTGATTGAATAATTTAAAAAAAAATGAATCTTCAAAAAAATTGGCCCACACACGCCCCTTTTTTTTAAATTAAATGATACGAACTTCTACTTCGGCTCATTCTATGCAGAATTATTCAACAGTAATATTCATTAAGAGTATATATTTTATTTATAATAATATTAATTATTTTTTTCAGTCATGATTCAGGTGATCGATTAGATATTAGCTGGACCAAAGTAAAAACATGCATTTTTGAGTTTGTATTTGATATAACTGATAGGTAATCGTTAGTAGTTCATTGATCAATTTGTGATAATCATCAAAAGTGAGTAATTTAAAGATAATAATGCAAACATTTCCTCTATACAATGCGCGGGCTCCAGGGTGGGAGACGTCGTTTTGTGCCAGTGAAACTGTCTAAAGCGACAACTGTCCATGAATCTAATAACGTCACCGACTGACAACTGTCCATCCATGGGTGTCAACTTTTTGTGACACTGGGGGTAATAATTGGTTAATTAATTTTTTCGCCTGTCTAAATATGACCAAACTCGAGGGTGAAATTTACCTTTCACTTTTGTAACTTCCCGATAGGGAAGTTATTGTAAACACCCCGAAATCGAACTTTTTCATTTCGACCTGTAACTGGTGTCTTAAGGGTACCAAAATGATTCCCGAAAAATTCTGAGTCGTCTGTGTGTGTGTGTGTGTATGTTTGTATGTATGTGCGCTAAATTTTCGTCAACGATTTCTCACGAATGGATACACCAATCGAAGCCATCGAGCTCTCAATCGACGCGTCTTCATGTAACTTAGCCCTGATTATTTTTTTGATAGATATTGGCTCAGAATATATATTGTTATTAACAATTTCAATTGTTCATAACGCTATATCTCGTAAACGGTTGGAGTTAGGGAAAAAATTTGTTAACATAAATTGTTCCGCAGGAAAAGATGCACATTTAATGTGTGTTATAAGTTGGATGTTGATTTTCTAAATTTTGCCCGTTGAGTTTAGTAGGTGGATGGACGGGGATGAATAAAGGAGCTGGAAAGTGTGGAAATAAATTCCAGTCAAACCGTTAATATATTGGGATAAATCCCTTGTCTCAATTATTTACACTTTATACAAAGTTAATCGGTGGTTGTATGCGATGAATTAAACACGGTAATTGTCTGGTGAAACACTGCGTTGAAAACTATTATTAGACAATTCAAGCCCTGAGACGTAAATTCAAAACCCGAATCTCTAACACACAAGTGAAAAGATGGAATTTAGTCACTTGAACCGAAGTTGGTTGCCGTTGATAAACGGTTGAAACTCAAAAACGTTGCGAACACGTTGACTCTTGAACAGGAACAGACCGAGCTAATGCCTCGGCGCTAGTCACCTCGGCTCAATCCGAGCAAACCCGAATATTGCCGAAATGCGTCGGTTTTACGGAAAATTAATGTCAACTTTAAACAACGTGTATAGACTTGTTCCCATAATGTGCATAATTAAGGTGGTAGAGCGGTTAGAAAAAAATAATTGATGTGATGAGTGCATAAATAGAGAGTAGATGGCGTCGGCGATCGCAAAAATTGGTCTCGACAGTGTACATGGACCAACTCAGAATATAATACATGTATATCATTTTTGCTTATTAATGCTGCCAGGAACGTGAAGTCGAGTGAAGGAGATACGCATAATTAAGGTGGTAGAGCCGTTAGAAAAAAATAATTCATGGGATGAGTGCATGAATGGAGACTAGATGGCGTGGGCCATCGCAGAAATTGGTCTCTACAGTAAACATGGACGGACTCTGAATATAATACTTGTATATCACTTTTGTGTATCAATGCTGTCATGGAACGTGAAGTCGAGTGAAGACAGAAATACCGACTTATTGAACTTCTTCAACGTAGTTGTTGTATATTCTTGGTTTTAAAATGCTTCAATGACACTTAAAGGCCTTAATGAGAAGTAAATGGCCTTCACGTGGAAGAGGGAGTTATCTCTTGATTATGAAAAAAATCACAAAAGGCAGCGACATATAGAGAAATTTAAAAAAAAATCAGTAAATACTGAAGTGAACAGTCTCGTAAATTTTTGAAAACGACATGATCTCGAAAATTCGAGTTACCAAATCGGGAAGTTTGCATTGTGTCCTCACTGAGGGCACAAATACATCCCACCCACTAGTTTTTATATATTTTTCAAGACGTATGTAGGGTCGAATAATATGAGTATTTTGACAGATTATAACCTATAATAGGGAAGGAAATGCAGTGAATTTTGTTTGTATTGAAAACCAAAGGAAAACTTTAATGGCATTTTATTCATCTGGGAGTACGATTGTCATCCCTGTACTCGTCGCATTTTTTATCAATTTTTAAGTACAGACACAGTTTAGAGTAATTTATGCACCACCAGATAGAGAGATAAATACGGTGAGGGAGGAAACATGATGCATCGCGTGACCCAGGAACTCGCGCAATGTATCGAGGGATTGTTTACATTATTATCATTAAATTACTCATTCTTGATAATTATCACAAATTGATTAATGAACTACTAATGATTACCTATCAGCTGTATGAAATGGAAACTAAAAAATGCATGTTTTTACTTTGTTCCAGCTAATATCTAATCGATCCCGTCAATGATGATTGATACAAACAATTAATATCATTATCAATACAATATATACTCCTCATGAATTGTACAATAATTGTAGGAAACCAACTAATATGTCTCAAAAGATGAAAATTAGGAATACTCATGAGGTATTGGTTATCGAACGTGACATTGTCTCACTTGACAAGAACAGTATCAGACAGAAGACGGAGAAATGGAATCTCAAGACCGTTCCGACAAGTGACTATTTAATTTGTGGACACTCGTATATTAACGGGTGAAAAAAGTGAGTGGGTGCATGTAAATGATTTGGCGGTTACCAAGAAGGCCAAGGAATTCTAAGGACGTTTACATATTGTTCTTGGAGAACATTAAAGTTAACTAGTTTGAATGTATTAAGCCATCCAGCACTTTCAAGTGACATTTCCTATTGTATGCAGGTATACTGTACTTGATGATTATATATAGTATACGCGGTATACTATACGGAACAATTTTCGTCGGCCTAAATTGAAAAAATGTGTAAGCTCCGAAAAAAATCAAAAACCATTTTGAAAAAATCGGCCAAGTGCACGTTTCGAGGTGATGTGCAGGACGATAAGAAGTAGTTTTTAACTTCCCGATTATTCGGGAAGTTATTGTAATGCACCCAAAATCCCAATTTGTTGTTTCATTATCTAACTAGGGTTTTAAGTATACCAAAATGATCCCTATCAAATTCTAAGTTGGCGTCGGTGTGTGTGTGTATGTGTATGTATGTATGTATGTGTCCAAAATTTTGCGCCATGATTTCTCACGAAGGAATGAAGTTATGGAGGTTCTCAAAGTCGCGTTCGGAGCGTTTCCATATAATTTAGAACTGATTAGCTTTTGGATGAAATTGGTGCAGTATATATATTGTTGTCAACAATTTCAATTGTTTATAATGTACTCTTGCATAAACTATTAGAGTTAGCGTACAATTGATATAAGAAACGTTATTCCCTATATATAAATGCGTCTTGGATGTAGAATGACTTTTTTCTATAATTTGCATAATTAAGGAGGTATGACCGTCTCAACAATTATGTATGTAATGAGTAAACGAAGGAACGCAACGCTGTCATGACGGTCCCAATCGAAGCGTTTCCGCGCAGAATCGAGCGGATTACACTTTGGATGGGATTCGTGCAGTATATGCAATGTTATTAACAATTGTAATTGTTTATACTGTTCCACTGGGTAAAATCTTAAAGTTATCGGGAAAATTCTCAGAAAAAAATTATTCCTTACATGACCTACCTAGGTGTGAATACACCTTTTATGTGCAATGACTTTTTTCCATAATTTGCATAATTAAGGAGGTATGGTTGTCTGAGCAATGTGGAATCCGGGAACAATGGATATCGTCAGAGTTGTTCCTTATACAAAAATGCACATTCAGTATGACTTTTTTCAATATAGGTTAGAACATATCGCGAGTTGAACTAGAATATAGTTGGTGAATGAATATGTCGATGATTGCGGGAAGGATGTCAAACAGCGGGAAAGTACAGAGGTAGAGAGGGTAACTAGGCGAACGAATGTTTTTATGTGGCTTAAAAATCAAATATAAATCGATTGCGTGCAGCAATTATTAGTCGCAAGTTCAATTATTGATATCACTGTTGGGTTTGCTCATCAGAATGGTTGCGTTCTTATGGTGTGCGAAATACCAAATCGGGAAGTTTTGTTTATGCTCCGTATAGGGCACACACATGTGCACACCACTACTTAAATGACGATATTCCTTGTCATGTGGCTTCAACTTCACGAATAAAAAAAAAACGAACAAATAAAAAAAAACGCCAACCCCGTGACTTTCCTGCATTTCATGTTAAAGTCGCTAATCAGCACATAATATGCATGATAAAGAAATTAAAAAATGGGCCAGAAGAATGAAAATGGTGGAAAAACAGCGTTAGGACCAACGGACTTGGCGCGGTTTTTGTACGACACCTAGTAGAAAAAGGTACTCCGTTGTTCTGCTCGGTTACTTCCTGGTTCGTACTTTATTCGATCGTCCATGGGAAGGTTTAGTTGATTGGCCTGTACCGGTCTACTAGCACCGTATTCCGTGCTGACGTCGTACCATTTATGGTATCAAAATATTCACAGTTCACTCTCGAAATGGATCAACCAATCAATAAACAACAGATTATTTTAAAATAAAATACACAACTTCCGTTCGATGTAGTCTCACGAGGATTAATCAATAAATTACGCCTGTCGAAGGGGTTGTACCGGTAGGATCATGAAGAACAAGACGTCATAATGATCTTGCTATAGTGGCCTTTCCGTAAGGGGCAGACTCAGAACAAAAATAAAAACTCCCGAGAAGACGGGTCCAGTTGAACTAAGCATCATATATATGTAGTTGACAGTCGTGGCTACTAGGGATACGTTGGAGGCCTCAATCAAATTGCTAAAAGAACATAGATGTATTCAGCAAAGTACATCTGGGTAGGTTAAAGGCAGGTATATACCCTACAGTGGTCGGCGAGCTTAAAAGTACATGTGACATCTACGATAATGTGATGTTGACTCAAGTGGCGACATTCGTGTGAGATGCAAATTGGCACGTTACAGGAAAACCGCGCCAAGTCCGTTGGTCCTAACGTTGTTTTTCCACCATTTTTATTCTTCCGACCCATTTTTTTCATTTTTTTTGTCATGCATATTGTGTGCTGATTAGCGACTTTAACATGAAATGCAGGAAAACTCACGGGCTTGGCGTTTTTTTTTATTTGTTTATTTTTTGTTTCCGAATGGAAGCGTTGCAATGGTTCAGTTTTCACTTTCGCTAATTATGCTTGTAAACGATATATAATGGTTAGAAACGTAAAAATACGAAGTTTGAGCATAGTGTCCGTATGTATCAATTTTTTTCGAAAATCTTCACTTACAAAATTTAACATAAAACGGACTAAATGGTGAGAATAATATGTGAAAAAATGATCCATTATTGGTATTGAATACATGTAGCTGTGGGCGCAATTTCAGTGAAATCTGTCAGTAAATTTCTTAGAAATCGACTTTTTTTTCTTCGATCGTTCATATCTCAAAACCGAATGGATATTTTCTCATTTTTTTTATCAAAATGTGCGTCTCAACGAGATCCAGAGAATGGTTGAAGAACATCTAGTAGGTTGCTCACTAGAAATTGAAGATATTTAAATTTTCCTGTTGTTTACAGTTTTGTTTGCTTTTTGCTTTTGTAGGCACTCTAGCGTCCGCAAAAATTCAGATAAAAACTTAAAATTTGGAACAAAGCTTCCTTTTGTTGTGGTGAAGAAACCCACTGAATGGCGATTTGATCGTATCATTAGTTTTCTTGATTTCAATTTTTTCGTTTTCACGATTTTGTTGTATTTTCTTCAAAATGTGTGCTTTAAGGATGATAGGGCATCATGTCAAAAAAAGTGATAAAAATCTGAAAAAAAATAATTTGTATTAAGTTTCCCCTAAAAAAAAATCAGTAAAATTTTCAAGTACTTTAGACAGCTTCTGTAGGAGATAATCAAGTTTGAAATTAACATAGGTGCTTATGGGGAAAAGTGTTAAAAAAAATTTGTAGGCTTTAAAAAAAGTGATAAAAATCTGAAACTTTTTAGGTGCACTCGCAACATTTATTAAGATTTTTTAAATTTTTTTCTAAAAACATTAGGAAGCTTTGCGATTTTTAAATCAATTATTTCACCCGTCTAGTTACAAAAATTTTCCCTCTCGTTCAACGCGACAACGCCGCAGTGACGCGCGGCAGTAGCGGCAAATTCAAGTGTCTATCGGTGGTATACCGGCTTACCACACGTGAAGGCATAGGAGCATCGGATTTATGTAACCAAAGATGAACTTTTATCAAACCAACTTCATTTGTATTAATTTTTAGCAGTCACAGCATACAAATAACAAAAATGTTCTGTGACATAATACATTTCTAACCTCTTTATAGCTATTGCATGGATCTTAAACATCAAACAACTCGTAAACCTCAATTTAAATAAATAGAATTACATGTGACTAGGAAATTTCTTTAAAAAATCAACAATGCTTTGGATAATTTTTTTACTCTTCGTAACTCTTACAACCCCATTCTCATCAATACCCTGCGGTAGTGTTTTTATGGCATTCTCTTGACGAGTTCGAAATGTATCACAAATCATTCCAAAACTTATGTCCGACTCAGCCATTTTCTTCCTCATCTGTACACAGACAATTCCTTACTACTTTTACCCACATGCACCTGGATTAATCTCTGTTGATAAATTTTCCGACACACTTTTTCGCTTCCATATGAAGAGTTTTTTGTCATTTTTATCAAATCCAATGTTACCCGGATCATTTGACGTCATGACGTTTCGACTTACACACATAGATATACTCGTATACGCTGAGGGGGCACATGATTGGACGCTCTTTGCAACGTTGTCACGATGAGAGAGTTACTGCTAGTGATAAATCTTTAGCCTGGGGAATAGCGATGTTAGCTTAGACGCACCATATTTTTTGTTAGCCAGAATGGACTGTAATGCCCTATCATCCTTGACGAGATCTATGATATGGTTTTTGACAAAAGGTTTCTCAATATTAGAACATTTTCATTTTGTGTGCAATCGGACCATTCGGAACCTTATCACCAATGAAATGGGGGGGGGGGGGGGGATCAAAAAGACGGTGACATATTTGACACATTCGAATCGGGGGACCGCCTGCTTGTTTTTTAATGCGCGAAATTGAAGCCATATGAGAAGGAATATCGTCATTTAAAAACTACTTTTTATCGTCCTGCACATCACCTCGAAACGTGCACTTGGCCCATTTTTGTATTATGTTTTTCGCATCTTATTCAAGTAGCACTAAAAACTATATAAATACAACGAAACACGCCCTTGACGAGTCAAAATTTCTCAGAATCCCCGAAATGTTCTAAGAGATTAAGGACATGATCTCTACACTCCAGAAAGCTCACACCCCCATTGATAGGATCACTATCATCGCATCCTTTACTTATGTTCTCACATCCTCCTCAGAAACACCTACGATCCCTCCACAGACCTAATAAATATCGTACCCATTAATATTTTTGCACTCAAACCTAATGTGCTACACATTGCCCATAGTAATAACATTAAAATTTTTCTGATTTCAGAAACTGAGCTACACAGCAAAACTCAGAAAATTAGCATACCAGACTTCTTGCTGATCAGGGAGGACAAAACGGGCAACGCAGGTGGTGATATTGCCGTGGCAATCCACAAGACATTGAAGTATGAAACTCTTCCGCACCATCTCCTGTCGCTCACCGAATACGTGGGAGTAGAGGTCCAAGTAGACAATAAAAAAACGAGAATCTACTCGTTATACAATCCACCTGATGTCTTACTAGATATAAACCTATTGAGGCACATATTTTCTGATAATCCTCCAACAATTATCACTGGAGACTTCAATGCAAAGAAGACTGCTTGGACCTCCGCTAGGCCGAGCGAATCAGGTAAAAGTCTCACAAATTTTTTGACGGCACAGAAAAACTATCTGCTCTTTACAGACGTTCCAACACACTACCCCGATAATTCTAACACTCCTAATACTACTGACCTCCTGTTAACTAAGAACATCTCTATCATTAAAAATTTCATCACTCTTTCCGAATCCCCCTCAGACCACCTACCATTACTTGTCTCGCTGTTTGGCAAACCAGCCTCGCCAGAACCATCTACAATATTAAACTACGCGAAAATGGAATGGAAAAAGTTTAAGGATATCTTAAATGATGAGATCTCTACACCGAACCCCACTGTACCAACATTGAAACAATAGATAAACACATAACAAATTTCACTAAAATTATTCAAACAGCCCTGGGTTCCTGCTCTCCCATCCGCTCATGCGAATCCACCCAAAATAGCCTCCCTATCCTAGCGCACCAGTCTATTGTCGTCTCGAGTCGCTCAGTATGTCGATCGAGTTTCGAGTGCCGGTCGATTCTGATTTTTATTTTTTTTTTATGGAAGCGACCCCAATCGCCTCAGGCCTTGATTGATTGAGGGTCGATTCCATGAAAAAAATTAAAATGAGAATCGATCGCCACTCGAAACTCTGTTGACATACTGAGCGACTCGATTCCACAATCGAAACTGGATCGAAATCCAATCGATCGGTCCGCCAGGGTAATAAAAACGACAAACTATATTAGGTAAAAATGGCAAAAAATCCGGAACCACGACCTAAAATCCGAATTAAATCAGCTGATCGATGAAATCAGAATTAAAATAACAGAATGCAAACAGACAACTTGGAATAACAAACTCAGGCAGATAAACCTAAATGATCGCTGAATACGGCGCGTAGCAAAATATTTTAATAACACCGGCAAACGCAAAATTCCCACACTCAAGTCCAACAATAAGGTCCATTCAGAAGACTATGACAAGGCTGATACATTTTGTTCTCATTATACGAACATCCATAAAATATTTACCTCACGCCGAAGCAAATCCCTTGAGGAACAAGTTACAGCTTACGTAAAAAAAATGTTCTCAATGTATTAATTCAAATGCCCACAAAACTCCTCACAAATCCTCGTGAAATCTCCGCCATCAAAAAACTAAGAAATAAAGCCGCCTCGGGTGCGGATAATATTCCCAACATAGCGCTAAAAAATCTCCGGATTAAAACAATAAGTTTACTAACCAATATATATGCATGCCTCCTCAGAAAATAGTCCCCGGAACTCTGGAAAGGAGCAGTGATCATACCGATTCTCAAGCGTGGTAAGCCCCCTTCGTATCCGGTGAGCTACAGGCCTATTAGCCTCCTACCGGTATTGGCTAAACTTTTTGAGCGAATAATTTTAGCTCGTCTCAAAACACCCATAGAAGAGTTTCAACAAATGCCTGCGAATCAATTCGGGTTCCGATCAGAAAACTCGACCTGCCATCGGCTGGGCAGAATTACCAATGATATAAAATCCGCGAAAGACGGGAAAGAAGACACCGTTCTTCTTCTCCTGGACAGCGAGAAGGCCTTTGATTCTGTTTGGCCCAAAGGCCATATATGTAAACTCGACATCTTAAATGTACCTAAATATTTATGTAAAATCCCATTATTATATCTTTTAAATAGATATAGACAAGTTAGAATCGAATCACTGCTTTCCGATAAAACGCAAATTGTCGCGGGAGTCCCACAAGGGTCTATCCTCTTCCCCATACTATTCAATCTGTACATTGCTTCTGTTTTTAGCAGAATTCCAAGCAATGTTTCTATTGCAGGCTATGCTGATGACGTTGCTTTATACTCAGCTAGCAAATCGGTACATAAAGCTGTCAGAAGAATTGAAAACGCAGCTGCTCTTACAATCAGTGAGTTTATGAAATGGAAAATTAAAGTGAATAGTGCTAAAACAGAAGCAATCATATTTACTAGTTCCAAGGCCAATCGCACCTTAACTATTCGTAGCGCTAAAATCACCCCAACAAACTCTGTGAAATATTTAGGTGTACATATTGATTCCAAACTCCTGTGGAAAAAACACATAGATGTAATTAAGATGAAAAGAAAAATGATTCTAGTAAGATTGTATAATTTGTGAAAATCACCAGCGCTTAGTCAATCCCTAAAACTTACTCTATACAAAGGATTAATCAGACCTATTATCACTCATGGTTGTCCTGCCTGGCCCAATGCAGCACAAATCCACTTGAATCATCTTCAAGTTATCCAAAATAAATATGTACGAATAACAGGAAATTCTCCATATGCACAATACGCTAGGCATGGCGCCCATAGGTGAATTTATTGATAAAATCAACGAGACCTTCAAATTCAAGCTACAATGCCATCCTAATCCTCACCTCCAAAACATCAATATTGACAAGAAATCGAATCGGTTTCGCTGACCGACCTGTTTATCCCGCCTCTCCCCTATCCCACATGCATCCATTAATTGTAAGGTTTTTTAGAAGTCATTTTTCCTTATATGAAGTAATACTGTAAATAATCAGAATCATATGGAGTAATGAAAAGTTAGGTTAAACTTTGTTCAAATCCTATGGTAAAAAGGAGAAGCGAAGAAAAATCTCGAAATATCTCGATATCGCGTAAGACGAAATGTCTCGAAACCCGTAAGACCGAAACTAACGCCACACCAGTGAGTGTGGCGGAAAAAGGAAATGCGCGTGCGAAACACGCGCTACCGCTCTCGTTACATATAAAGCCAATGGCCGGTGATCTAGGGCTAAGCATGTAAGATATTAATACTGTATATGGCAGATTCTCCCAAATGTCGTGGAGGTATTGACGTATACATTTCGACATCACATTGAAATTTTTACCAGTCATTGTCCATGTTTACAAGATTATTGTCCTAAATTTTCAAGCAAGTAAGTCTATTGATAGCTGAGAAATCTTAATTCGAATTTTTTCTCAAATGATTTTTTTTTCTTTTTCAATTACATTTCACGGCTACCATTATCATTTTAACGAAAATATGGGTAGCGACTTTTTCCATAAAATACTCGGACCTTTTCGAAAAGAAATATTATTTTTAGGTTGGACCATTTTGTAACAATAATAAATGACTTCGTTATAAACAAATGGCTGGCTCTTGCAGTGGTTCCGTGAAATGGTCATTTTCCATCACGTTTTCATAAAGTACATACTTTTTCCCATAATCTCTGAAATTTTCATCTTGGGACCTACCCTGGAACACAGGGAAATAAATTAAATTTCCTTAGTCGGTTTTCTGCGACTCACCTTCACCTTCAAAACAGACACTAGAAAACTGCAAAGCCTGCGACCATTCCCTCCAGACCACTTGCACAAATTTTCCGAACAATTGGCTGTGTACAGGATGTCGCAAGGAAGTAAAAGTATATGACCCGCCTCTTGTGATTGAAAGTCGCTTTATCGCAAGCGTCGATAGAGCGACAAGATTCATCAAAATCATCGTTGGAAACGTTCAGTCAAAAACTTAAGGAGGATCTCGACGATTTGCGCGATGTTGATTGAGCCGCTACTCGATCTCAAGAGAAGAAATTCAGACGCACTATAGAGATGGAACTTGGAGTAAGTCCTGTGCAACGTGAAAAGTACGAACGAAATGTGGTCTGAGCATTAAAAATAGTATATTTCTCACCAGGGGAGGAAAGACGAACAAATCTTCTCCACGTCCAAGATGGGGAATGCTTGTGTGTTATTCCTCCCGAGGGTCGAATGTGATTTCTGCGAAAAAGATCGTAGATGCAAATTATTAGAATTATTATGTTGATTAAGGTTCGTGCTTTAGCGCAGTGAGTAGAGTATCTGCCTACGGCCTTAAAGGTTGCGGGTTCGATCCCGGCCTAGGGCGCATATTTTGAAAAAACATTTTCTCACGAATTTCGATTGATAGCCGGAAATCTCCGTGTGTGCCATCGGCGGTACCCTTAAAGTAAAACCCTGAGCCGAGACCGAACTTGACCTAAGCTATATTCGCGGGGTCGACAAGGAACAAAAAAATATTATGTTGATGTGAATTATAGGTACAGGACCAAACATTACATGAAACGTAAATATGAGGAAGTCAGGGCTGCAGCGACGCAAAGATTTGAATTGGAGTTTACAACAGAAATTGAATGTGATAACGACAAAATTATCGCTTAATATAAAGCGCTTGGGCGCGAATGTTTCTCTGTACGTACCATACAACTTATGAATATCTCACTTTGTCATCATTGTTCTGTCATTTGTAGAGAAATGAAGCGGACACTTTTTCAACTTCTGCCACCTGATTGGAGCTACTAAAAAATTCGAGAGGAAACCGGCGCCTCCGTTCATTTGATTAAAGAAATGAGAACGATGCAGTCCATACAAGCAGAGGAAGCAAAATCATTTCGAAATCCTGGGAATCAGCCGTTGGCAAAATCAGTAGAAACCATTGTTGCAGATTTTTATGCTGATGACGAGAATTCCCGTGTGATGCCGGGTATGAGAGATTTTGTTGTTATAAGGCACTCAGACGGTTCTAAATCGCACGAGCCGAAACGCCTTGTTCTCTGCAATTTGAATGAATTATACAGCACCTTTCCAAAAGAGGTATCCTACGATAGAGCTCAGTTTTTCCAAACTCGCAAAAGTGCGGCCCCAAAATTGTTGTCTTGCCGGCGCACCAGGTACTTACTGTGTATGCGTTGGTACAATACATCAGAATGTGGTTCTGATGTTGGAAGGTAAGTGGGAAAATTCCTATGAATACTTATTACGCAATTAGTAGATGAGTGGTTGAGGTTAAACGAGGTTACATGAGCAAAAGATTGGTTTTCAGTAATGTCTTAAGATCTATGATCTTTAAAATTGCCTTAAACTTTTCTCCAAGGACTTTCGCTTTTCAAGAAAACAATCTGTCGAAAATTCCATCTGCACTCGTTGTACTGCCCACTCCCTGAACGTTAGTGTATTGTATCTTGAAAATACCCGAAAAATACTGTTTCAGTACGTTTCAACGAGTCGAACCAAATCGTTTCAATCAATGCCAGAACCGAGTTTATTCAAGTCGCTAGAAACAGACTGAAACATATTATTTTTTGTGTAGAAATTCGAAAATTGTTATTGTTTACAGGGTGTACATACAGCAAATTATTCGCTGAAAACACTCTCGAGGGAAAGATCTTCCCAACATACAAAACGCTATGGAAGTCCATCGTTTGTGAGAATCCCACTGATTCGTGTCACTATTGAACATGTTCCGCCTGTAGCTCATTACAACACATTGCCGACAAACTTTTGGAAGTATTTGAGAGAGACGAAGACGATGATATAACTACGATACTTGGGTCACTACCGATAGATGCACTCTTCTCACCACGTTGTGTTCACCAGAAGAATTTGTGGAACTTTTGTGTGTCACTTTGCAGAAGTTGGTTACCCATGATTTCGTTGTCAAGGAATAAGCACAATACTACAGTAATTTGAAGGATACATTGAACGGATTTGAGTTAATTGCGGTGGTTGATTTTGCTGAGAATTACACGTTTACTTGCCAAGATGCTGCTCAAGCTTACCACTGGAATACTTTGCAAGCAATAGTTATGCCAGTGGTAATTTATTATAAAGAAGGAGAGGAATTGAAGCACATGTCATACGTTGGAATTTCGGAGTGACTCAAGCATGACACTGTCAGCTTCTACATGTTTCAAAATCATTTCATTTCTTTCTTGAAAACTAAATTCGACCAGATCAATTTCATCCGCTACTTTTCTGATGGTGCTCCCCAACAATTCAAAAATAAAAAGCCTTCATCAACTCAGCATACCGTGCAGAGGACTTTGGAATTCCAGCCAGCTGGAACTTCTTCCCAACATCTCAAGGTAAGGGACCGCGTGATGGGCTCGGTGGTATTTTGCGAAATGCTAGGAAAGCCAGCCTCCAAAGAACTATGAGAAATCGAAGTTTGAAGCCGCATGATTTATTTCCCTGGGCAAAGGCAAATATGATCAACGTTGATTTTGTCTATTGTCTGAATGAGGATTATGATTTCTACCAAGAATCTTTGGGGGCAAGATTCAAGATTGCCATAACGGTCAAAGAAACATTGTCTTACCATTGTATCACTCCAACCGGAGTGATAAATGTGATTCTATGTAAGAAACACAGTAGTTCTGAGAAGAAAGATCAAATAAAAATATTTCGTTGATGCTACAACTACCTGAAGCAGTGATCTATCCTGATTTGTAGTTTATTTCCTTACCGACCAAAGTATAACAAGGTGTAATTATTAAGAAATAAATGAAAGCATATTGATGCAATCACGACTAGATGTTTTAATCCCCGGATTTCAGGATATTTTTTTTTGAGTTTCTCGTTATGAGATAAACAAATTTTTAGTGCTAAAAGCACCTCTCTGAGGTGCACGTCAAACTTTTGTTGAATACACCCTAGAATGGTGAAATGTTTTGAGTAAATTTAATTTATTTCCTTTGAGTCCGGGGTAGGTTCCAAGCTGAAAATTTCAGAGATTATGGAAAAATGCATGTACTTTATGAAAACGTGATCGAAAAGGACGATTTCGCGGAACCACTGCAAGTACCAGCCATTTATTTATAAGAAAGTAATTTGTTATTGTTAAAAAATGGTTGAACCTAAAAATAATATTTTTTTTTCGACAAGTTTCGAGTATGAAAAAAAATTCATTCGAGAAAAAGTTCAAATTAACGTTTCTCAGCTATCAATAGGGTTACTTGCTTCAAAATTTAGGATAATACTCTTCTAAACATGGACAATGACTGGTAAAAATGTCAATTTGATGCCAAAATGTATACGTGAATACCTCCACGACATTTGGGAGAATCTACGATATAGTATAGATATAACAAATGTTTAATAAACAATTTTAAGTCAAGTCAAGCCTATGATGGCTCGATTGGTTAAGGTGTGCATCGAGCCACAAAGAAAGAGGTTGATTTCGATACCTACCTGAAACACTTATCTGAACTCGTAACATTACAAATATACGTCTCAAAGAAAAAGTAAAAAATATACTATTCAATATAACTAGACTAATAAACTGTGAATACATCGCAAGAAAAGTCAATCAAATCATCTGCCAACAAAAATCCTAAACCGGAAATGGAGAGCAATCCCCGGTCTAATAACCGGCCAAAGCAATACACGTGGCAGCAGCGGTTGCCATAGTGAAGAAAATTCAACGAAACATTTAAACAGGTCAACTCCACAAGTAAGATAAAAAAATGAATACCAAAAATAGTTTATTACATAGAAGACCCAGCATGGACCACAAAAAATCACCGAAAAAAAAATCCTACCCCTACTCAGAGAAGTCAAAGCAGAAAAAGCAAATACAGTTAGAGGCCCAAGTAGAAGCCAATCTAAAATTGAAAATAGACCGGGTACCTCCGGAGTTTCCTTGAGGGAAAAAGAAAATTCTCGCGATCCCAGCACGAATCCGGAGAAAACACCTGCTCCGAAATATAACGAGACATGGGGAAAAAACACGAAAACGCAAACGAGCCTCGCCCAAGGACACCGAGAGAGCCAAGCGCCAAAATAACACCGAATACGAAACAATAAATAGATTCAACCGCCTACCAAGGGAAGAGGAGTTGGAAGAGAGAGACAGCGCGAACGAATCAATATTCGAAAACAGAGAGAGCGAGACCACCGAAACTAATCAGATAAGATGTCAACGACCCCCCCCCCCCCCCCAATACATACTAAAGGAAAATCCAGTAAAGAGATAGCTGAGTTACTCACAAAGGCTCAATCATCCATCGAAGCTAAGGTTTTCTTTAACGATAATAGAAATAATAATAATATCACTATTTTTACACCGGGTAGTTTCTCATATGATTATGTTAAAAAAAATCGAATAGATAACAAGATACAATTCTTCACATAAACTCAGAAATACCTTAAACGAAAAACATTAGTCTTGAAAGGACTTTTTTGCGAAGATACATCCGATGAAATTCAAAATGATATCAATAATCTTAAACTAGAAAATGTAAAAATACCAAAAATCACCAAAACATACTTTAATAAACTATCGGAGAACTATGCACATCTAGTACAAATTACGCCAGACTCGAATGTTACCGACCTAGTCAAAACAAATTCGCTACTATACCAAAAAAATAAAATGGGAAACTTTAAAAAAAAAAATGGTGTGTCATGAAAACACGCGATAGAAGTGAAACTGAATGATTGGATCGGCAAGGATTATTTAATTTTCTATCTTTAGAGGGAGAGGAATCATTTTAATCACGTGTCAAACACTTCTTGATAGTAAATATTAATTTATTCATCATAATAATTATACTTTTTTCAAGATACAATATGATGAATTAAATCTCAATCAGCTTCACCTTCATTCTCTGGTAGACTCTTCATGAACGAAATGGTAGGTTTGTGGGAACTAAAATAGGTAATGAAGACTCTCGACTCCAAATTTTCGATGTAACGTGAGAAAACTGCATCGATCGTGGTACCATGGCGTGTAGTCGATTCAATTGGTGAATTGTTCATTTCCAATGACAATTTCTGTTGCAAGAACTGAATTGATGGCTTGGAATCCTCTGAAGCAAAATTAACATTAAAATCTCCACCTAGAATCATAGGTATTTTGTCCAGCTCTACTCCAACTTCTGCAGCCCCCACTGGAGTATACGGCAGCAAGTGAAGGTGAATAAACTCTATTATTTTCGCCATCTTCTGATTTGGTGAAATATAGAGTGCTATAAGCATAATCCGCTGTCCGCTTTCTGTGCGACATTCAGCTGCACACATTTCTCCAACAGATGACAACGCAATTGAAAGCGATCCTAGTTGTTTCAAGTTCAGGTCCATATTGGGTGTCATGATGTTCGTTCCATGAGCAGTATTGCAAAGTATTGCGACACCCCCTGCTCTCACATTATGTCTTTTGAACTGTACGACACAATTAAAATTGGGAACATCAATTTCTTGATCGTTTTCCTTCCACGTCTCTGAAAGCATCAATATATTAGACCGTAGAATCACCGGATCGTTGAAATCTCCGCTATGAGCTCCTAAGCTTTGGCAATTGAGGGTTGTTATTGATAAGCCTGGTCTGCTGATGAACTCTCGGAGAATGTCAGTCAAAGTTATCAATGGATTTGTTGATAATCTTCTAAATTCTGATTGTAACTTGTCCATTGATTGAGCTTTTTTCCGTCCATGATAAAATTTGTTCTTTCCATCCTTCGCAACGATGTACAACCCCTGTATACTTGTGACACGGGACAAGGCTACGTAAAGGAGTTGTTGTGAATGTGTCTTTTCGAATTCATAGACGATTTGATTAAACGTACCACCTTGAGACTTGTGGATAGTAATAGCACACGCTGATACCAATGGCAGATGATTTCTTTTGACGAAAATCATTTTATTATTGTTCATATATATCGTAGAAGTTCTTCGTGCAATGGGAACTGCCGTGTGGCTGATGTTGTTTGCTTGGATGAACGCAGCAGCTTTTCTCCGGATCTTCTGCCCCGTCTTTGGTGAATCTGGAAATTCCAGCCACACACGAGTTACTGCCCCTGCCTCATCAGTTTCGATATGAACTAGTTTACCAACCGCGCCGTTTGCTAAACAATCCGAGACATCCAGATTGGTTGTTATTATATACCATTTATCTAACACCAGTATTATCTCGTACGGCAGACCTCCAGTGTCTATTACCGTTTTTTTATGCAATTTTTGTCATACAAATGATTGTTGCTCAGCATTATGGCAGCCGGTGAATACATCAGTAGCTATTGAGACTGTTTTATTCTCTGCAGAATTAAGAATTGTCAAATTGTATTCGTTTACAGCATTATTTGTCAAATATAGCCGAATTCCATGTGGACAAAAACGATCTGCTTCCTCTCTTGTATAAAAACGAGATTCGATTAGGTGTATCTGTTCTTGATTTAATTCTTCGCCATTTCCAATTTTAGTTAATAAACAGGAGAAATCAGCATTCGCTTTTCTCTTGACTTTATCCAATTCATAGAACTTCAAGTCACGCCAAAGTGTTGGTGCTGCTATGCGTCGTTTTGTTGCTTGATAGATGGGTGTAGCGCGCACTGGAGGTACCTGACGCAAATCACCTATGAAAATGATATCCATTCCTCCAAAATTATCTTGGAAATTTCCTGTTATTTGTTTTAACCGTGCGTCAATTTGAGACAGCAATTCCGCTCCTACCATACTGACCTCATCGATGAGTATAACTTGGACGTATTTGAAGAGCATTCTGTACTGTTGAGCCACTTCAATTGATAATGGTAATAGTTTGGAAAGGGATATTTTCAATGCAGTGTGGATTGTCGTACCATCAATTGCTATTGCAGCCTTTCCTGTTGATGCACATGCGATGTAAGCATTGCAAAAACCATCATTATCTGTGAAGCGGTTGTAAATTTCCATGAGGAGTCTAATGAGGAATGTCTTCCCACATCCTGCTGGCCCAGTGAAGAAAACTTGGCGTGGTGATCGGTTTGATGAGAGGAGATTAGCAATCACATGCATCAGGAGTGCTTTCTGCGTCTGATTGGCCATTCTCATTAGTTCATAAAATTGTTCATTAGACATTAAATTATCCCTCTTCTTTGCGATAGCACCCAGTTTGTTAAGTGTTGCTAACCGCAGATCGTCGTTCATTATGTGGTCAGCGTTATACAATTCTTGAAAAGGATTTGCTTCAGGAAGAAGGCGACCTACGTTGTCTCCTTCAGCATCATCATCTTGATTTAATTCATCTTCACGACACAACTCTCGGCATATCTCGATGGTTTTCTGGATATCTAAATTCGATGAGAATTCTTTATGTCGCTCCAAAATCAATATTTCGTTGTCGTCGTAAATCTGTATGAATGTAGTTTCTGCAAGAATTCCATTTTCTTCGTCTCGGAATGGAATATACAAAGTCACCATTTCCCGTTTGTATTCATTGAAATCATCAGCCATGTCGTAGTTTCTGTACCGAATAATTCGAGGTTCTTTCCTTCGTGTCCAATTCCCCTGATTATTCAGTGTGTAATGAGCAACAAACTGGGCCAAATTGACATCTTCTAGCTCTTCAGGTCTCTTTTCGTACTTGTCAAACCAATTTTCTTTCCATATGTTTGTTGCATCATCATCAGCATCCATTTCATTGAGTTCTTTCTGAGTTTCTCGAATTCTTTCTCTTTCGATCGGCCATATTGTTGAAATATAGGTAACAACTGAAGAAGACTTTGACATCGGTTCACGCAGAAGGTACCATGCAGCTTCCTGACTGGTAATTTCGACAGTATTTAGCAGGTCAACGCTCATTTTCCTAGTAATTTCGACAATATCGAACTCTGGATGTTCATCCATTATTTCAGTGATGTTACGTTGGAGATTGCTAATTCCACGGTTCGTTTTATTGACGTATTCCACTACGTATGCAGCACATGAGTATTCTTCGGTGATAAATTGCACATCCATGTTTGATTTCAAAATATTGAAAATGAATGGGTTGAATGTATTATGCCACTTTTCCATGGGTTGACGTTTAAGAAATACTCAGGGACGATTGATGCCAGCTCGAAGCACATTCATGTAGTAATCATCTGATAGTATTCCATTTCCCTGATAGAAACTATCAATATCAGCATAGTAATTGTTCTCTAAGTTTGTTCTTATCGTGTTGTAATGTTGTTTATACGTGTGGAATCCTGGTTCTTCTTTCTGCATTGGTGTCAGTATAGTTGTGTATCTGCATGGCATGAATGGAGCTTCAAATCTGCATTTTTGATGAGCGTTCGCAGCTATTTTTTTGTAACATGTGAACGTGTGCTTATGTGTCTGTAGTTTGATGTTCCCCGACGATTCTGAAGTGGCCACTGATATCAATCTATCAACTAGTTAAGTAGCTTTTAGTCGGTCAGCACCTAGTGGATCCGCTGGAGCATTCTCAAGCCATAGCAGAATGTGTGCATGGGGGCTCCCACGATGCTGGAATTCAATTCTTTTAAAGTAATGGACAACACGATATTTCCCGAAGGGAGAAGACTTTTTGGACTGAAGTATGTTCATTATAACATTGATGAGCTTATTAAAATAGATGGCACATGTTACAGCATCTTCATTGATGAGTGTGCTCTTTTCAATATAATGGAGTTCCTGAACATCTTGTTCTGTAATTTCTGCTCCATTATTCTTCAATTTATATAATAATTGTAATAATGAGGGCCAACCAACTTCATTAGCACTCATGGTTAGGAATAACGTGGGTTTTCCGAGTTGTCTGATCATTGCGAATAAGTCTCTCTTTCTTTCAGCCCAATACCAAGTCGAGCTAGGGATACAACGTAGAAAAGCCAAGTTGCTTTCTATACAATGATTTATATACTCCTCTGATTGAATTTGTTCACGTGTAATTTTTGTGTCTTTATCTACGTGTTTAAAAGCAATGGATAGACTGTCACGGACTCTAAACCTCATAATTTTCATTGCCATATAGAGTAAATGATGAGGTGTAACCCCACGTCGATCAGATCTCCTTAGCTCACTGGTAGCCATCATGAATGGAGTCACATTGAGATCTTCACTAAAGCGCCGGAATTGTCCGAGATAGATAGTAGGGAAAGATAACTCTTCTGCATGCTCATCAAATAATAGACTGTGAGGGACATTCATTTCTCCAGGAGCAATCCTCAAATATTTATCGTCATTCCAGAGTAATGTCTGTTGCTGAGCGAACAGGCCCTCCTCCATGGGGATGTCTTCACTCAGTTCATCTATAGGTATCTGATGAACGACACAATCCTCATTAAAGAAAGATTCATCAACTTTGATGTCGTACAGTTAATACAATGGACTCGGTACTAAGCATCTTAGTCATATTTTAATATTTCTCTTGTTTATTAAACCTGTCAAGTAGCTTGATCTATGAATTTTTTTTCTCTTGATATGAACGTAAACACAGTGATCGTCGTCAATTGACATCCACTGGAGCATTGATCACCTGCCCCAAAATTCCAAATTATCCATGCACATGACGCAATCTGCGAATTTGCATAAATAGAATTCTAGGAGAAATGAGTCTCTCGGACACTAAATCTAACTTCGGAAGATGTGCAGGGGTCGGGGGATATACAAAGCCATTCAATTTCGACAATGTTGGAATTTTGTCTCTCCTCAAAGCCTGGCGATAGCTGGTGCATGCCAGCTCATTATTACTTCTGAATTCTGGAAATTTTTGTTGAATACGAATTTCATTTTCAACGGATAGAGTCTTCAAGTCATTTTCAAACCATAATCTATCACATACACAACACGTAAAACCGAATGAATTATTTATAAAATCACGGTGAAAGTTCTTATGTGCAGTTTTAAACTCATTAAAGTCTGAATATTGTAATCGATCACCACTATGTACATCACAATCAGGAGGAGGATGAGTCGAAGTCGTTGCTAATAGTTCATTCTCTGGATTATTTACACTATCGTCCACACTGTCACGTATGAGGTTAGCACGTGTTTGCCTCCGTTCCCTGCTATCTCGTTCAATTTCAGTTCTACTTTTTTTCCGTTTTCTATTCTGATCAATTCCTTCACTCGCCCGTTTTTTTCTCCCGCCACGTTTTTGTCCTTTCTGCACCCGACTTCGGCATATTTACACAAAACTCTCGATTTAAGTAATGAAGCCACGCACAAAAACAAAATACGTGGCTTATGATCACTGTGTTAGGAACCAACAGCTGTTTTCCGCGATCGCGCCGCCGCCTGAACGCAGAGAATGACATGAAAGACAGAAAGTCTTCCGTCTCATTCTCGCACGATACACGAAGGCCTCTCACTCTCGCCCGATAGACGAGACGTAAGGTAGTCCGTCTCGCTCTCGCTCGATTCCCGGAGGCCTCTCACTCTTACTACGTTAGAGCGAGCGTCACTAAAAAGGTTGCCGATCGAGATTTCAAAACCCTCCCATAAGAAGTTTCACTTCAAAAAAAAAAAAAAAAATTAAAGATACATCGAAAATTTAAGAGAAAAAAATCCCGATAGTCCCAGTCGGGATTCGAACCCGAGACTCCCAGTTACGCGCCGGGCACTTTTCCAACTAAGCTACCGGGCTTGACTTGACTTGAAAATTGTTTATTAACATTTGTCATATATACATACTATATACAGTATTAATATCTTAAGTGCTACGTTCTAGATCACCAGCCGTTGGCTTTATATCTAATTTGAAAGAAGTGTAAACTAATTTTTCATTATTACAGATATTTGTGATTATTTACATGATGACTCGATATAAGGAAAAATAACTTCTAAAGAACCTTACAAGTAGTGGGTACATGAGGGGCGGGAGAGAAAAGGATATATGGAAAGGTGGGACAAAACAGGTGGTCAGCGGGACCAATTGGATTTTTTGTCAATATTGATGTTTTGGAGCTGGGGATTAGGATGGGATTGTAGCTTAAATTTAAATGTCTCATTTATTCTATCGATAAATTCGCCTATGGTTGTCATGCCGAGCGTTTCGTGTATTTCCACAATAGTCATTCTTCTTTTAAAATTTCCTATTATTCGTAGGAATTTATTTTGAATCACTTGAAGATGATTCAAGTGCATTTTCGCTGCATTGTGCCAGGCAGGACAACCATAGGTGATAATGGGCCTAATTAACCCTTTGTAGAGAGTAAGTTTGAGGGATTGACTGAGCGCGGGTGATTTTAGCAAATTATACAATCTTACTAGGATAACTGTAGTCTTGACCTAGATTTCAGATATATGCTTTTTCCAGAGGAGTTTGGAATCGATGTGTAAGCCTAAATACTTTACAGAGTCGGTTGGTGTGATCTTATCGCTACGAATAGTTAAAGTCGGCTTGGCCTTGGAGCTAGTAAATAAGATTGCTTCTGTTTTAGCAGCATTCACTTGAATTTTCCATTTCGTTAATTCACTGATTGTGAGAGAAGCAGCATTTTCTATTCTTCTAATAGCTTTGTTGATCGATTTGCTAGCTGAGTACAAAGCAATGTCATCAGCGTAGCCTGCAATGGATACATTTCTCGGAATTCTGCTAAAAACAGAAGCAATGTACAAGTTGAATAAAACAGGCGAGAGAATAGACCCTTGTGGGACTCCCGCGACAATTTCTATTTTATCCGAAAGCGAAGTTTCGACTCGAACTCGGATATATCTATTTGAGAGATATGATAATAAAATTTTACATATATATTTAGGGACATTTAATCCTTCGAGTTTGTATATAAGGCCTGTGGGCCAAAAAGAATCAAAGGCCTTCTCGCTGTCCAGGAGAAGAAGAACGGTATCTTCTTTCCGGTCTTTCGCGGATTTTATATCATTCGTAATTCTAACCAGCTGGTGGTAGGTCGAGTGTTCTGATCGAAAACCAAGTTGATTGATAGGCATTAGTTGTAACTCTTCTATGAGTTTTTTGAGACGAGCTAAAATTATTCGCTCAAAGAGTTTAGCCAATACCGGTAGGAGGCCAATAGGCCTATAGCTCACCAGATGCGAAGGGGGCTTACCGGGCTTTAGAATCGGAATGACCACCGCTCCTTTCCAGAGTTCCGGGAAATATTGTCTGAGGAGGCATGCATTGTATATCTTTGTTAGTAAACTTATTGCTTTAATTGGGAGGTTTTTTAGTGCTATATTGGGAATATTATCCACACCCGGGGCAGATTTATTTTTTGATTTTTTGATAGCGGAAGTGATTTCACGGGGATTCGTCAGGGATTTAATGGGAGTTTCGATGCGGGCTTAGAGGATAGTGTTTCTCACATGACCTGTGACTTGTTGTTCAAAAGATCTGTTGCCTCGGGAGGCCGATATTTCGTGTATTGCTGCATAGTGTATGCAGAGTGTATTCGCCTTGTCGTGGTCTTCTGTGTGGAGTGTGTTGTTTGACTTTAGTGTGGGGATTTTTGTTTTAGCGGTGTTATTAAAATATTTTGCTACGCGCCAAATAGAGTAATCTTTTAAGTTTATGTTTCTGAGTTTGTTGTCCCAAGATGATTGTTTCCATTCGGTTAATTTAAGTCTGATTTCTTTTATCAGCTGATTGAGTTCGGATTTAAGGTAGCGATTTCGGGTTTTTTGCCATCTTGACCTAATGTAATTTTTTAGCTTTATTAATGAGGCTATTTCGGGTGGGATAGGAGTGTGGGTGGATTTGTTTGAGCGTTTGGGAGTGGAGGAATCCAGGGCTGTTTGAATGACTTGGGTGAAATGTGTTATGTGTTGATCTATTGCTTCAGTGTTGTTACAAGTAGGGTTCGGTGTCGAAATCTCATCATTTAAGATATCCTTGAACTTATTCCAGTCGGTTTTTGCGTAGTTTAAAATTTTCGATGATTCTGGTGAGGTTGGTCTGCCAAAATAGGGAGAAAAACAATGGTAGATGATCGGATGGGGATTCGGAAAGTGTGGTGAAATTGTTAATGATAGAGATGTTGTTAGTTAATAAAAGGTCAACAGTACTAGGAGTGTTTGAATTATGAGGGTAGTGTGTGGGAACGTCTGGAAAGAGCAGATTAATTTTTTGTTCCGTCAAAAAATTTGAGAGAATCTTACCTGATTCGTTTGGCCTAGCACAGGTCCAAGCAGTGTCCTTCGCATTTAGGTCTCCAACAATAATTGTTGGAGTACTATCGGAAAGGAGGTGCCTCAATAGGTTTGTATCTATTGAGACATCCGGTGGATTGTAGATCGAGTAGATCTTCGTTTCTTTATTGTTTACTTGGACCTCTACTCCCACGTATTCGGTGAGCGACAGGAGATCATGCGGAAGAGTTCTATGTGACAAGGTTTTGTGGATGGCCACCGCAACACCACCACCTGCTTTGGCCGTTCTGTCTTCCCTGATCAGCGAGAAGTCTGGGAAGTTAATTTTCTTCGTTTTGCTGTTTAACTTAGTCTCTGAAATCAGACAAATTTTGATGTTATTTCTGTGGACGATGTGTAATAACTCGTCCAGATTAGGTTTAAGCGCAAAAATATTAATTGCTAATATGTTGGTTATGTTTGCTGGGGAATCGTAGGTGTGTTTGAGGGGGGTAAGAACAGGTGGACATAGGATGCGATGATTGTGATCCTATCAAATGGTGTAAGGGCTGTTTGGAGTTGAGAGCTCATCTCTTTTAGCTCTGAAAGGATTTCGGGAATTCTAAGGGTTGTTAGCTCGTCAAGGACTTGCTTTGCTGTAATTACATAGTTTCTAGTTCTACTTAAATGAGATTCGGGAACATGTGTTTCCATTGGGATGGTCCTAGGTTCAGCAGTGGGTGCGATAAGATTCCTTCTCGAGGTTTCCACCGTCGGGAAGAAGGAAGCGTAGGTGGGCCTGGACGTATTGGCAGTAGAACTCGGAATTGGCACTGGGACTGCAGGAGACTGGAGGGACTGGATGTTCCTTTCCAGATTCTGCATCGTGGCCGAGTGAGGTGTAGTGGGCAGTTCCAATGGCGCTATGCTGGGCCTGGCCGATTGAGCTCGTTTTTTCTGAGTTTCCATGAATTTTAGGCGCATGGAACACTCTCTATAGCTGGCTGTGTGGGCGAGTCCGCAGTTTGCACACTTCAGGGTTTTGGAAGTGCAGACTTTTGGTTGCTGGGATTTTACATATTTTTCTACCTTATATGTGTGGTAGAAAATCGTTTTGATTTCAGCGAAGCTGCTCAAGGTTGTTTCCGGGCCAACCGTGAGAGCGAAGATCGGTAATGGCCTGTTTTCTTTGGTGTCTCCGTCTTTGTTTACTTTCACGAACTGGCGAACGGAAAGTACGTTGATGCCGTGTTTTGATAACTCGGCTTGAATTTCGTCTTGTGAAAAACTGCTTGGAAGCCCTTTCAGAATATATTTTTTCGGTCGCTCACTTTTAAGACCGAAAGTGAAGAAATTGATATCTTGCCTTTTCAGGATACTTGCGATTTTGGTGTAGTCCTCGAGCGTTCGTAGATGGACGATCGTGGTACTTCCATTAAATTTCATCTTGAAATTTTTATCTGTGGCGTTGCTCTGCAGAAAATTGATTAATTTTTTTATCTCCATTTTTTCATTCTCGATGATTAATGGAGGGACAGAGGTTTGTTTTGGAGCCTCTTGAGGTCCATCAGAAGTGTCGGAGGGTTTGGCGAGGCGAGCGGGAACTGAACTCGCGCTAGTCGAAGGTTTCGAAACGGTTTTTTTCGTTTTTTTTTGGTCTTCCATAGGAGGACTCTTTTTGGCTTTCCTTTTTGGAGCCAAGGCAATTTTGAGTTTTTTTAAGTTTGACACTTTTGTGCCAAAACTTTTACTCGATTTAGAATTTCACTGTACTATAAGCGCTGTACGTTAGAAATTGATATTTCGCAGAGAGCGGTAGACATGCGTCCGCACGACACCGACTCAAAACAAATACTGAAGCTACCGGGCATATAGAGACTTTCCATTCTCAAATTCGATCTGTAACCACCACCTCCCCATCTGAAGGCATTTATTAAATTAAATTAAAGAAAGATCGAAAATTTAAGAGAAAAAATCCCGATAGTCCCAGTCGGGATTCGAACCCGAGACTCCCAGTTACGCGCCGGGCACTTTTCCAACTAAGCTACCGGGCATATAGAGACTTTGCATTCTCAAATTCGATCAGTAACCACCACCTCCCCGTCTGAAGGCATTTACTAAATTAAATTAAAGATAGATCGAAAATTTAAGAGAAAAAAATCCCGATAGTCCCAGTCGGGATTCGAACCCGAGACTCCCAGTTACGCGCCGGGCACTTTTCCAACTAAGCTACCGGGCATATAGAGACTTTCCATTCTCAAATGCGATCAGTAACCACCACCTCCCCGTCTGAAGGCATTTATTAAATTAAAGATAGATCGAAAATTTAAGAGAAAAATCACAGACCCAATCAATTACACATAACCATAATAACGAGAATAACCCAAATAGACAACAAGACACTAGAAGAGTATCAAACAACACTAATGATGAGAGCAATCATGTACATAACATGACCCCCCGCCCTGGGCAATAGAGTTAAAGAACATGATGGTAAGTTTAATAATTTCAACCAAGAATATAAATAGTCAAGTCCAAAACAATACAGAAAACATGAAAAAAAATTCTGAAAAATTTAAATCTTGATAATATCAATTCAAACTAAGTACACGATGGCGAACCACAAAACAATTAAAAATCACCGCTATTATTAACAACTCCATAGATACCCAATAATACAGATATGCAGATATTTTCCACCAAATCTCATAGAACAGAAGGATGTAGATATAGCATTAGTTAGTGAAACTAAATTAGATAAAAAACACAAAATATCACTAGTTAAGTATAACGTAGGAAAAATGGATCGACCCAAGTCCACCTCTTCAGACGGTACGGCGATCAAAGTTAAAAACAAAAAAATATAAGAGCTTTCATTATCCGAACTTGCGTAACAATACTGTTATAGAATAAACAATCAAAAAAAAATTAACACACAGAACAAAAAAACTTCATAGTAGAATTGAAGAATGAACAGTCATTAATGTGCTTTTTTTTTAAACATCTAGGCCAAACGCCCTTTTTTTAGCACAGAATATTAATACTAAAATTTCAACGATTAGAATGTAAAAAACAATATAATTTAGCTCTCTAGAGAATAATCACATAGAGAATGAACCAGAGCGTCAGGATAAAATTGACCAAGCGTTCAATGTTCAACTTACCGAGCATTATTTTTTCTAGACTAGTTTTTTAAAATGTATAAGTATTGTATAATATGTATATACTGTTTGTTGAGTAAATAAAAACATGGGCAAAAAAATAAACGGGATGTGGGTCTGACCCTCTACGGGCCGAACCTAGAACTTCGCGATATTTGTGTGTCTGTGTTATAGCGTGATTTCATATCGTTGAGCATATCGAATTAATTAAGCGCTACCGTTTGAATTATGCGTGTTACGAAAAAAATCATAAAACACAAATGTTTTGTTTTTAGATGGGGAACAACTTTCATTAATAACTTTTTCCTATAACTCTTACCGTTCATAATAGAGCGTTATAAACAATTAAAATCGTGGATTTTTGTTAATTAGTAAAAAACTACCTGGCCGATTAAAAAAAAAACTCCTTTCAGAATAGCGCCTCGGCGAGACGTAATTGTTGAAAGAAAAGAATTAAAATCGGTCTAGCCGTTTACGAGAAACCGTTCGCCAAAGATTTGCTCACGTACGTACACACACACAAAAAAAAAAACACACACACACATACACACACCCACACACACGAACATCTCATTGGAAACGTATCAGGATGATGCCAAACGCCGAGAAAAGTGAAAATTTAATCGATCTGACACTTTTTTTCATTTTCGGGGTCATTACAATAACTTCCTATCGGAAAGTTAAAAAAAAAGTTAAGGCGACGGATTAGTAGCTCAGAGGTCCTGAGTTCAAATCCTAGCCGTCCTGATTAATACGAGCACTAATGTAAAATAGTTATAAGTGCTTTGTTTACGAACACATCGTAGACCTCCGTGGCTGATTAGCACTTAGGTAGAGAGCACAAATAGAGCGACGTTAAATAAAATTTAAAAAAAATAGTCCCGAGACCGCAGCTACCCGGGGTGTACGTAAGGGACGGATAGAAAAAAACTAGTGGTGTGAATATGTGTGAGCCCCATACAGGGCATGAACAAAACTTCCCGATTTCGTCGTTCGACACAGCATAGTACGTTCTTTCTTCTTCAGTACACGACGTATATGCCACCTCTCTGCTGAGGAAATCACCAGTGATATTAATGAAATTGCGACTAATAGTTTGTACACGCGATCAATTTATTTTGTGTTTTAACCCTCATAAAAATTTTCTGCTCGAATTCATCCGCCTCATCGCCCTCTTTACTTCTGTACCTAAATAGTTACCTCCTTCTTTAACATGCTTATTCGAGTAATCCTCGACATATTCATTCGCCAGGTGTAGCTACTCCAACTCGCGATATCATCTAAACTATACCAGGTGCCAAAAAATGGCATACGATATGACATGTGTATTGTTGAATTAAAACTTCTATAGGCGCCTTTGGGTGTGAATCGGAGTACACGCGAGCCCCTATCTTACAAAAACCGACACCAGCGGGGAGAGGGAAGCGCCATATATGGATTGCGTACCTACTTTAATCGCTTGGATGTACAAACGGTATGCGTTGTACGGGAGGGGAGGACGAGAGAGAGAAGAATAGTGTATTCTAGACCCATTTACAACGTGTTGCATGGGAATTCATTGATTCTATCGCAAATTGGAGTCGCGGCATTATTTCATAGAAAAAGTGTCCCCGGCGCGTGCTGAACTACCGTTGACGAGTTCGCGCTCGGCGCTGGATGTAAACAAACCTTTTTCCATTCCAGAAAAACAAAAAAATTCTCCCTTAACGCGTAATGCCAATTGCCGTTTTGAGGAAAACTTCTTGAAACTATAAACTATTACACGCTTTTGCCAAAATTCTAAGACTAAAAAGTTCGTCACTGAGTTTTTTTTGAAGATTTGAAGAATTGAAGAAAACATTTGAAGATTGAAGAACGCTGACTCCATCACGCGCGACTAACATTGAAATTTCGTCGAAACTAAATACGGTGAAACCATTTTTCTAACATCATCGGCTTCACGTAAGATTCAGGATTGAAATACTTTGTGGAAAATGGCGATCGAGTAAAAATTGATTGAGTTACAACGAGTTGAACACTAAAGAGTATGTGATTTTCTCATAATCAAAAAAGCCACTTTTCATTTTTTCATAAAATGTGTATTTTGACGTCTGGAACAAGTTGCGTTGTTCTACTTATTCTCCTATCTCCGACGATTTTCGCGATAGAGCCCTATGAACAATTAAAATTGTTTATCACATGATAAACATCGTATGAATTTTATTCCAAATCTAATCCCCTCTAAGTTGTACGGAGCCGTTTCGTTCACGATGTCGATGATCTTGATCGTGCCCTTCGTTCGAGAGAATTCGTTCTCCTAAAATTTGCCTACATCTACCCACACAGCAATTTATTCAGAATTTCACGGGAAGCATTTTGGTATGGTTAAAAGACCAATTCCGAATCGAAAAGGAATAAATGGGACATGAGTGTGATCCTCGACGGGTCGCATTTATAACTTCCCGATAGTGTGTGGGTGTATGTGTGTGGTTTTGTTTTAAGAAAAAAAGAGAAAGAAGGAAGCCAACCAGCTTCCTCACGCTTCCTTCTTCCTCTTTCCTCCTTTTTTTTTTAATTAAATCTTTATTGAAACCAAACCATAAAATTTACAAATGAAAAGAAAAAAATAAAGGAAAAACAAGGGACAATACCCCTTGGCCTAAACTAGTAGAAGGACAACCTTCTATTTCCCAGTATCTCCAGATCACGACGGAACATCTGCGGAGCAATACTTCGTTGCGTAGGGGACGACAGCCGCGGCCTCCTCAGTAGCGAATCATTCCGGTCGTTCACGGTCGTAAAATTTGAAATTGAAATTTGAAATTGAAATTTGAAATTGAAATTTGAAATTGAAATTTGAAATTGAAATTTGAAATTGAAATTTGAAATTGAAATTTGAAA
The DNA here is from genome assembly GCA_026005395.1 of Asobara japonica. Classification (NCBI taxonomy): domain Eukaryota; kingdom Metazoa; phylum Arthropoda; class Insecta; order Hymenoptera; family Braconidae; genus Asobara; species Asobara japonica. The sequence continues at coordinate 58,700 of BQMI01000597.1, read as the reverse complement.
TTGAAATTTGAAATTGAAATTTGAAATTGAAATTTGAAATTGAAATTTGAAATTGAAATTTGAAATTGAAATTTGAAATTGAAATTTGAAATTGAAATTTGAAATTGAAATTTGAAATTGAAATTTGAAATTGAAATTTGAAATTGAAATTTGAAATTGAAATTTGAAATTGAAATTTGAAATTGAAATTTGAAATTGAAATTTGAAATTGAAATTTGAAATTGAAATTTGAAATTGAAATTTGAAATTGAAATTTGAAATTGAAATTTGAAATTGAAATTTGAAATTGAAATTTGAAATTGAAATTTGAAATTGAAATTTGAAATTGAAATTTGAAATTGAAATTTGAAATTGAAATTTGAAATTGAAATTTGAAATTGAAATTTGAAATTGAAATTTGAAATTGAAATTTGAAATTGAAATTTGAAATTGAATTTGAAATTGAAATTTGAAATTGAAATTTGAAATTGAAATTTGAAATTGAAATTTGAAATTGAAATTTGAATTGAATTTGAAATTTGAAATTGAAATTTGAAATTGAAATTTGAAATTGAAATTTGAAATTGAAATTTGAAATTGAAATTTGAAATTGAAATTTGAAATTGAAATTTGAAATTGAAATTTGAAATTGAAATTTGAAATTGAAATTTGAAATTGAAATTTGAAATTGAAATTTGAAATTGAAATTTGAAATTGAAATTTGAAATTGAAATTTGAAATTGAAATTTGAAATTGAAATTTGAAATTGAAATTTGAAATTGAAATTTGAAATTGAAATTTGAAATTGAAATTTGAAATTGAAATTTGAAATTGAAATTTGAAATTGAAATTTGAAATTGAAATTTGAAATTGAAATTTGAAATTGAAATTTGAAATTGAAATTTGAAATTGAAATTTGAAATTGAAATTTGAAATTGAAATTTGAAATTGAAATTTGAAATTGAAATTTGAAATTGAAATTTGAAATTGAAATTTGAAATTGAAATTTGAAATTGAAATTTGAAATTGAAATTTGAAATTGAAATTTGAAATTGAAATTGAAATTGAAATTGAAATTTGAAATTGAAATTTGAAATTGAAATTTGAAATTGAAATTTGAAATTGAAATTTGAAATTGAAATTTGAAATTGAAATTTGAAATTGAAATTTGAAATTGAAATTTGAAATTGAAATTTGAAATTGAAATTTGAAATTGAAATTTGAAATTGAAATTTGAAATTGAAATTTGAAATTGAAATTTGAAATTGAAATTTGAAATTGAAATTTGAAATTGAAATTTGAAATTGAAATTTGAAATTGAAATTTGAAATTGAAATTTGAAATTGAAATTTGAAATTGAAATTTGAAATTGAAATTTGAAATTGAAATTTGAAATTGAAATTTGAAATTGAAATTTGAAATTGAAATTTGAAATTGAAATTTGAAATTGAAATTTGAAATTGAAATTTGAAATTGAAATTTGAAATTGAAATTTGAAATTGAAATTTGAAATTGAAATTTGAAATTGAAATTTGAAATTGAAATTTGAAATTGAAATTTGAAATTGAAATTTGAAATTGAAATTTGAAATTGAAATTTGAAATTGAAATTTGAAATTGAAATTTGAAATTGAAATTTGAAATTGAAATTTGAAATTGAAATTTGAAATTGAAATTTGAAATTGAAATTTGAAATTGAAATTTGAAATTGAAATTTGAAATTGAAATTTGAAATTGAAATTTGAAATTGAAATTTGAAATTGAAATTTGAAATTGAAATTTGAAATTGAAATTTGAAATTGAAATTTGAAATTGAAATTTGAAATTGAAATTTGAAATTGAAATTTGAAATTGAAATTTGAAATTGAAATTTGAAATTGAAATTTGAAATTGAAATTTGAAATTGAAATTTGAAATTGAAATTTGAAATTGAAATTTGAAATTGAAATTTGAAATTGAAATTTGAAATTGAAATTTGAAATTGAAATTTGAAATTGAAATTTGAAATTGAAATTTGAAATTGAAATTTGAAATTGAAATTTGAAATTGAAATTTGAAATTGAAATTTGAAATTGAAATTTGAAATTGAAATTTGAAATTGAAATTTGAAATTGAAATTTGAAATTGAAATTTGAAATTGAAATTTGAAATTGAAATTTGAAATTGAAATTTGAAATTGAAATTTGAAATTGAAATTTGAAATTGAAATTTGAAATTGAAATTTGAAATTGAAATTTGAAATTGAAATTTGAAATTGAAATTTGAAATTGAAATTTGAAATTGAAATTTGAAATTGAAATTTGAAATTGAAATTTGAAATTGAAATTTGAAATTGAAATTTGAAATTGAAATTTGAAATTGAAATTTGAAATTGAAATTTGAAATTGAAATTTGAAATTGAAATTTGAAATTGAAATTTGAAATTGAAATTTGAAATTGAAATTTGAAATTGAAATTTGAAATTGAAATTTGAAATTGAAATTTGAAATTGAAATTTGAAATTGAAATTTGAAATTGAAATTTGAAATTGAAATTTGAAATTGAAATTTGAAATTGAAATTGAAATTTGAAATTGAAATTTGAAATTGAAATTTGAAATTGAAATTTGAAATTGAAATTTGAAATTGAAATTTGAAATTGAAATTTGAAATTGAAATTTGAAATTGAAATTTGAAATTGAAATTTGAAATTGAAATTTGAAATTGAAATTTGAAATTGAAATTTGAAATTGAAATTTGAAATTGAAATTTGAAATTGAAATTTGAAATTGAAATTTGAAATTGAAATTTGAAATTGAAATTTGAAATTGAAATTTGAAATTGAAATTTGAAATTGAAATTTGAAATTGAAATTTGAAATTGAAATTTGAAATTGAAATTTGAAATTGAAATTTGAAATTGAAATTTGAAATTGAAATTTGAAATTGAAATTTGAAATTGAAATTTGAAATTGAAATTTGAAATTGAAATTTGAAATTGAAATTTGAAATTGAAATTTGAAATTGAAATTTGAAATTGAAATTTGAAATTGAAATTTGAAATTGAAATTTGAAATTGAAATTTGAAATTGAAATTTGAAATTGAAATTTGAAATTGAAATTTGAAATTGAAATTTGAAATTGAAATTTGAAATTGAAATTTGAAATTGAAATTTGAAATTGAAATTTGAAATTGAAATTTGAAATTGAAATTTGAAATTGAAATTTGAAATTGAAATTTGAAATTGAAATTTGAAATTGAAATTTGAAATTGAAATTTGAAATTGAAATTTGAAATTGAAATTTGAAATTGAAATTTGAAATTGAAATTTGAAATTGAAATTTGAAATTGAAATTTGAAATTGAAATTTGAAATTGAAATTTGAAATTGAAATTTGAAATTGAAATTTGAAATTGAAATTTGAAATTGAAATTTGAAATTGAAATTTGAAATTGAAATTTGAAATTGAAATTTGAAATTGAAATTTGAAATTGAAATTTGAAATTGAAATTTGAAATTGAAATTTGAAATTGAAATTTGAAATTGAAATTTGAAATTGAAATTTGAAATTGAAATTTGAAATTGAAATTTGAAATTGAAATTTGAAATTGAAATTTGAAATTGAAATTTGAAATTGAAATTTGAAATTGAAATTTGAAATTGAAATTTGAAATTGAAATTTGAAATTGAAATTTGAAATTGAAATTTGAAATTGAAATTTGAAATTGAAATTTGAAATTGAAATTTGAAATTGAAATTTGAAATTGAAATTTGAAATTGAAATTTGAAATTGAAATTTGAAATTGAAATTTGAAATTGAAATTTGAAATTGAAATTTGAAATTGAAATTTGAAATTGAAATTTGAAATTGAAATTTGAAATTGAAATTTGAAATTGAAATTTGAAATTGAAATTTGAAATTGAAATTTGAAATTGAAATTTGAAATTGAAATTTGAAATTGAAATTTGAAATTGAAATTTGAAATTGAAATTTGAAATTGAAATTTGAAATTGAAATTTGAAATTGAAATTTGAAATTGAAATTTGAATTGAAATTTGAAATTGAAATTTGAAATTGAAATTTGAAATTGAAATTTGAAATTGAAATTTGAAATTGAAATTTGAAATTGAAATTTGAAATTGAAATTTGAAATTGAAATTTGAAATTGAAATTTGAAATTGAAATTTGAAATTGAAATTTGAAATTGAAATTTGAAATTGAAATTTGAAATTGAAATTTGAAATTGAAATTTGAAATTGAAATTTGAAATTGAAATTTGAAATTGAAATTTGAAATTGAAATTTGAAATTGAAATTTGAAATTGAAATTTGAAATTGAAATTTGAAATTGAAATTTGAAATTGAAATTTGAAATTGAAATTTGAAATTGAAATTTGAAATTGAAATTTGAAATTGAAATTTGAAATTGAAATTTGAAATTGAAATTTGAAATTGAAATTTGAAATTGAAATTTGAAATTGAAATTTGAAATTGAAATTTGAAATTGAAATTTGAAATTGAAATTTGAAATTGAAATTTGAAATTGAAATTTGAAATTGAAATTTGAAATTGAAATTTGAAATTGAAATTTGAAATTGAAATTTGAAATTGAAATTTGAAATTGAAATTTGAAATTGAAATTTGAAATTGAAATTTGAAATTGAAATTTGAAATTGAAATTTGAAATTGAAATTTGAAATTGAAATTTGAAATTGAAATTTGAAATTGAAATTTGAAATTGAAATTTGAAATTGAAATTTGAAATTGAAATTTGAAATTGAAATTTGAAATTGAAATTTGAAATTGAAATTTGAAATTGAAATTTGAAATTGAAATTTGAAATTGAAATTTGAAATTGAAATTTGAAATTGAAATTTGAAATTGAAATTTGAAATTGAAATTTGAAATTGAAATTTGAAATTGAAATTTGAAATTGAAATTTGAAATTGAAATTTGAAATTGAAATTTGAAATTGAAATTTGAAATTGAAATTTGAAATTGAAATTTGAAATTGAAATTTGAAATTGAAATTTGAAATTGAAATTTGAAATTGAAATTTTAAATTGAAATTTTAAATTGAAATTTTAAATTGAAATTTTAAATTGAAATTTTAAATTGAAATTTTAAATTGAAATTTTAAATTGAAATTTTAAATTGAAATTTTAAATTGAAATTTTAAATTGAAATTTTAAATTGAAATTTTAAATTGAAATTTTAAATTGAAATTTTAAATTGAAATTTTAAATTGAAAATTTAAATTGAAAATTTAAATTGAAAATTTAAATTGAAAATTTAAATTGAAAATTTAAATTGAAAATTTAAATTGAAAATTTAAATTGAAATTTTAAATTGAAATTTTAAATTGAAATTTTAAATTGAAATTTTAAATTTGAATTAAAAATTTACAAACGAAATTGACATTGTAATTAGCGTTGATATGCAAGATGAAGAGTGAAATTGAAATGAACATTTGAAAATTTGGTAGCGAAGTAGTCAACTGAGCCAATTCGATTTGCACAGTGAAAACTGAACGTTACCTACGAATCGAGTTGGCTCAGTTGGCCACTTCGCTACTGAATTGAAAATTTAAATCGAGAATTGAAATCGAAAATGTTAAATATTTGAGGAATTTTGAAAGTATAGACATTATGAGACATTATTCTATTGCATTTTCCTATTCTCTACACTTATTGGAATCAAAATACGATGGGATGAAAAATCGTTGGGCCAAATAATTTTTATATTGGACCAAAATTAGCATACTTTCATTCTTTACAGAAGTCGAAACCAACAAAAAAGTCAGTGCTATGAATTTTTATTCATACAGACTTATGATCCGCGAAGGCGAAGAGAATCACATTTTGAAGTGCTGCAGCCTCTTCCATCAGTTCGCCGTTGACATGTATGTCAAAATCGAGACTGAACGAATAACATATATTCGTTTGCACCAAAAACAGCTACGATCTGAACAGTACGTTCATCTCCGCGATGCAATCCACGCCGACGGTGATCTCAATAATTTGGGAAGGATGCCAATTTTGCCAGCGACTTACATCGGAAGTCCTCGCCATATGCATGAGTACGCGCAAGATGCGATGTCGTATGTAAGATATTATGGCCGGCTGGAGCTATTAATAACATTTACATGTAACCCTCTGTGGGTAGAAATTACGAGAGAATTACTAACTGGCCAAAAATCAGTTGACAGGCATGGCATCATTGTCAGAGTTTTTAAACAAAAGTTGAAGTCACTAATGGATTTCATCGTCAAACATCGTGTGTATGGCCAGGTTCGTTGTGGGATGTACTCCGTTTCATGGCAAAAACGTGGATTGCCACATGCCCATATCTTGATTTGGTTGGTCGACAAAATCAGACCGGATGAAATCGATTCAATTATCGCAGCCGAAATACCCGATCCAGCTGTTGACCATAAATTACATGCAGTGGTTACTAAGAATATGATACATGGGCCTTGCGAAATTTTCAACGATGAATCACCATGTATGGTCAATGGCAAGTGTTCCAAGCGATACCCCAAAGATCTGATTTCAGAAACTGTAACAGGCAATGATGGATACCCATTGTATCGTCGGCAATCAATTGCAGAGAATGGACGATCTACGATTGTGAAAGTCAAAGGATGAGATGTTCATGTGGATAATCGGTGGCTTGTGCCACATTCGCCTATTTTATCCAAAACATTTGAAGCTCACATCAATGTGGAATAATGTAACTCAGTTAAGTCGATCAAGTACATATGTAACTATGTAAATAAAGGGAGTGACATGATCATGTTTGGAGTTCAAAATGAGAAAGACGAAGTATCTCAGTATCAGATGGGTCGCTATGTGAGCAGTAATGAGTCGATTTGGCGTATCTTTTTGTTTCCTATCCACGAAAGATACCCTGCAGTTCAACATTTGGCAGTACATCTCGAAAATGGGCAACGAGTATATTTCAATCCACAAAATGCAGAGAACATAGCAGCTCAGGCGCACGTCGACAACGTTGACAAGTTTTTTCTCTGTTTGCCAAACAGATCATTTTGCTAGCACTTTAATGTATGCTGAAATGCCACGCTATTATACATGGAATGCAGCATCGAAATCATTCCAACGTCGGAAACAAGGGATACCAGTTGAAGGACATCCAGGTGCATTTTCTTCAGACGCTCTTGGCCGCATCTACACTGTGCACCCAAGTAACGCTGAATGTTACTATCTTCGATTACTGTTGGTAAACGTTCATGGTCCGACGTCGTTTCAATGTCTGAGAACCGTCAATGGGCCTCTGTGTGAAACTTATCGTGAGGCATGTCAGCTGTTACAGTTGCTTGAGAACGATTCACATTGGGATAATACACTCAGAGATTCAGTTATATCGTCATCACCAAATCAAATTCGCACGTTATTTGCGATCATTCTATGTACATGTTTTCCTTCGGCTCCACAAAATTTGCGGGCCACATATAAGGACCACGTGTCTGAAGATATTTTGCATCGTGTGCGCCAGCAGAAATCAAATCCATCATTGGAAATGAACGCAGAACACAGTGGTGTTTACTTTCTAGATGCTCCTGGAGGGACGGGAAAGACTTTTTTGATTTCATTGATTTTGGCGAAGATTAGATCACAGCATGCAGTTGCCCTAGCATTGGCTTCATCTGGAATAGCAGCAACTTTATTAGAAGGTGGACGAACTGCACATTCTGCGTTAAACTTACCACTAAACATGCAAATGAATGAGACACCAACATGTAATATTTCCAAAAATAGCGCAATGGCGAAGGGTCTACAAACATGTCAATTGATCATTTGGGACGAATGCGCAACGGCTCACAAAAGATCACTAAAGGCACTGGATAGGACGCTCAAAGATCTTCCTGATAACCGAAAAATTTTTGGTGGTGCAATGATTTTATTATCCGGTGATTTTCGGCAGACTCTTCCGGTTATTCCCCGATCCACTGCCGCTGATGAGCTGAATGCGTGTTTGAAATCATCCAATTTGTGGCGACATGTCAAAATACTACGATTAACAACGAACACGCGAGTTTTCTTGCAACAGGATCGTACTGCAGATGAATTTTCGAACCAATTGCTGAATGTTGGGAATGGAAAAGTTGCGGTTGATGCTTCAACAGGACTTATCACATTGTCCAGCGATTTTTGTGAGTTGACAGACTCAAAAGAAGACCTCATACACAGTGTCTTTCCGGATATATCCCATAATTTCAAAAATCATGATTGGCTGAGTGAAAGAGCTATATTGGCGGCAAAAAACAGAGATGTTGATGATCTCAACACAACCATCCAGAATTTCATTCCGGGACAGTTGTTTTCCTTCAAATCAATTGACACGGTGATCAACCAAGATGAAGTAGTTAACTATCCCACAGAGTTTTTGAACTCACTGGAATTGTGTGGATTACCACCTCACAATTTGCAATTGAAAGTTGGCTCAGTGATCATCATGTTACGTAACATTAATCAACCTCGGCTATGCAATGGAACAAGAGTGGCTGTGAATAAGTTAATGAATAATGTCATCGAGGCGACCATTATCAAGGGCAAGTACAGGGGAGAGAATGTTTTGATTCCACGCATTCCGATGATTCCAACTGATTTACACTTCGAATTCAATCGGCTGCAATTTCCAGTGGGTATGGCGTTCGCGATGACAAATCACAAGGCCAGTCCTTGGAAATTTGCGGGATGAATTTGGAATTCCCCTGTTTTGGGCACGGACAACTGTACGTCGCATGTTTACGTGTTGGAAAGCCATCATCATTATTTGTTTACGCGCCAAAAAACAAAACCAAAAATGTAGTTTATGAAAAAGTTCTTAGATAGTTGTTCAGGTAATTCAGACTACGTGGAAATATGTTGCGAAAAAGCATTCCCAGTTAATTAATCAAGTGATTTAGTTTATGTGTAAATAGAACAGATTAAATCGATTATAATGATTAACGAATTTTATTCAATCACCAGCAGGAACTTAATTTCTCCGCTGTGATGCCAATATAGATAACTACTTAAGGTGGGACGAAGTCCACCGGGTCAGCTTGTAATAATTAAACGCCGAATTGAAAAAAAAAATAACCGACATATTTGGACTCAGCGACCCAAAAAACATAGATTCCACCCAAAATATCCCGCGAACCCCGAAACTTACACAGGATGGTAATGGGCGTAAGGACTATGAACCATTCCAAACTTCGACATTTCCACATTTTAAGAATTTTGATTTCCACAGTTACGGAATTTCAAAATTGGGAAATTTCAAAAAGTTCAAAATTTCAAAATTTCGAAATTTTCAAAATTCTCAAATAACGAATTTTTCAAAAATTTCCAATTTGAACCATTTCAAATTTCCCCAATGTCGAATTTGAAAAATTGCAAATTCCAACGCTTTTGAATATTAAACGTTTCCAAATTTCATATATACTGCACGAATCCCATCCAAAGTGTAATCGGCTCGATTTGGCACGGAAACGCTTCGATTGGGATCGTCGTGACAGCGCTGTGTTCATTCGTTCACTGATTACAGACATAATTGTTGAGACGGTCATATCTTCTTAATTATGCAAATTGTCGAAAAAAGTCATTCCACATAAAATACGTATTTTTATATGGGGAACAACTTTTCTTAAATAAATTTTTCGATAACTCTAATAGTTTATGCACTAGAACATCATAAACCATTGAAATTGTTAATAACAATATATATACTGCACCAATTTCACCCAAAATCTAATTAGCTCTAAGTTGAAAGGAAACGCTTTGATTGCGCTATTGAGCACCTTTCTCGCATCGTCCGTTCGTTAGATATTGTTCGACAAAATTTTTGGCCACGGACAGACACCTTCACACACACCCACACACATACATACATCATCGTAAAAATGATCGGGGAGTGTTGTGGACACCTTGAAATGCGAAGATATGATGAAAGTTCGATTTTCGATTTTCGGGGTGATTATAATAACCCCTCCGGGCAGTTAAAAAATACCTGCATTATTTTAAAATTTAGTACTCGTCCGGATCAATAGGAATGACCACTGCCCGCTCTAGGAACACTAGCAATGGCTGTGAATTATCATGGAATTACCCATTTACAAATAATCCTATTACATATTACGTATCCTCCATATTATATATAATAGACTGCATATTATATACAGTATATTACACATAACTTACTACATATTATGTATCACATATAAGAATACGCGCATCTTAATATATTTACATACACAGCTAAAGGGAGTGCAATACGATCAAATAACAAAAAATAAACATACAAAACGAAAAGAATAATACCAATTAATTACATTTAATAATAATATGAATGGCACCAACGCCAACTAGTCGAAAGTTCTTCGACTGGTGACGAAATAGTTTTAGTTTTGTATTTTGTTTTGAACGATCATCTATTTATTTTTTCCTTTGAGGGCATTCCGAAGATCGTTCCACAATCATTTTCGGGTATAAAATACTATGCATTCACTCAGTATATGTGCGCAAATTTCGCTACACCCAACGTAATCTGTATTGTGATCCGCTCGATTTTGCCTAAAAACGCTTCGATTGGGACCGTTATGACAGCGCTGGGTCCATTCGTTCACTTATTACATGCATAATTGTGGAGACTGCTATACCTCCTTAATTATGGAAATTGTCGAAAAAAGGAATTCTGCAGAAAATACGTATTGTTATATGGCAAATAACTTTTCTTATATGAATTTTGGGCTAACTCTAATAGTTTATGCAGTAGAACATTATAAACAATTGACATTGTTAATAACAATATAAGTACTGGACCACTTTTGCTCAAAATTTAATCAGTTATAAAATATGCTTATATCTTTCAACTGTGACATTGAGTACCTGGATTACCACATTTTTGTGTGAATGAATGTTCATTATCACTATTTGCGAGTACATTTCAAGTACTTTCTTAGAACAATCAACAATTGTCAGTTGGTAATTGTAACTCCCAGTTGTTAATTGTTAGTGGTTTAACCAATTGCCCAATGATTTTTTTGAGACCTTTGACTAGATAGTGTAACAATTTTTTTGTATAAACTGTAGACGTCATTTTGTAGTCAAAAGTAGAGTGCAAGATAAGGAGTCGGCTCATCAAGTTGCAGAGGTCCAGATCACCTGCCTAATAATTGAGCTGCGAAGCTAAGAGTTGATTTATAATATTTTTTTTTTAACAATTTTGGTTTGTGGTGCAATGTTTTTTCTGCGTAAGTTTTTGCGAAAGTTTTTGCAAATTTTGTTAGAAAACAATGTCGTTCGGGGGGGGAGGGTTTTGATCCCGAATAGCAGAGCCAGGTTCATCGAGAAAATGGCCAACGACTCATTTCAGGGGTTTAGAAGTGAGTGCCCTGCAGTTCAACTTGAACGAATTGGAGGTCAGCTGGGAAAAACTCGAGACGATGCACGAGAACTTGATCAATGGGAAGGGTGAGACAATCCTGTTTCATACTTACGTTACCCCCGGGGTCTTCGACTCGTGCTATCAGGCCTACGTCCTAACCAAGGCCCAGATGCACGCGCTCATTCGGCGAAATGACGAAATAGCTGCTGTTCTATTCAAATCTTTTCATCGCCCAGTACAAACCTCACAGGCGGTGATCAAGTGAGCTCTCCCCAGGATTAAGATTCCAGAGTTTTCCAGGGATTATCTACAGTGGAACTCCATAGCAAGGACCTACTTACCGAGCTGATGTCGGAGAACCAGGACTTAGCGGGGATCGAGAAAATGGTCTACCTGAAATGAGCTCTCAAGGGGAATGCACTGCAGCTGAATTCCACCAGTCTCCAATGACACCATCTCTTCAGCATGGGAAATCGTGGAACAGGTACGAGGACCTGAGATCTCTCATGTTTGCCCACCTGGAGAAGCTGCTAACCATAACTCCGATAAAGCGTTCAGCATCGGAGCCCAATGACGTAGTGGCAAACGTCACTGAGGTGCTGAACGCGTTGAAGGCACTCGACCAGTTGACGGAGCACTGGGACGCCATTATCGTACACATGGTGTCCCCGGCGGCTGAACCCCACAACCAGGGAAGCTTGGTAAATTGAGATTCGGGCCTCCAACACTTCCCCAAACATTCGGAGTTAAAGAAGTTCATAGAGGGTCATGCCAAGGCATTGAAGAACATGAAGCAGCATAGAGGTGCCTCTGGCTTGGAGAAAATTCAGGTTACAGTGGAGAATAAACCTGCCCAGGAACTCTCACCCACCCAGAGACTCCAGAACTTGCGCAGCGATCAGCAGTTATGAAGACAAACCAGGAGGGTCCTAGTGGGCAACAGAACCGACACAGGGAAGGCTCGACCCACGACTTCCTGGGCGGATATGAGTAGGTTCCCGTGTTCGTTTTGCACTGACGATCACTTCCTCGTCAGTTGCCCCAGCTTTGGGAACCTAGTACAGCTGTCCGAAAGTAATTCGTGAAGAAGAATTCTCTGTACTGGAACTACCTGGGGAAACATCAAATTGCCAAGTGCAAATCAAACAACCAAAATTTTAAGTGCGACAGGAAGCATCACTTCATGATCCACGTGGAGGGCGAGGATCCATCGTCGAAATTATCTGCTGCTCAGAGGAAGGCCATCTCTGCAGCGAAGACCAAGCAGCAGCACAATCCCCAGCAAGAGGGCACTGCCGGAGAATAGCGGGTTGGTAATGCCCAGAGACATTCCGATCACTACCCAGATTCCCTCAGACCCAGACTAGGTGTTCTATTAGGGACCTGCCTAGTCCACCTCAAAACTCCCAGTTCATCTCGGCAGAGGACGTTCCCAAGCGTGCCTAGCACCCCTGCTCAGAATGTTCCAGCAAAACTCGGGCTATTCTCAGAGCTACCGCGAGTTCTACGCAAATATGAAGAGCTTGGGCATATGAGACTAGTCGAAGCCCAGGCGGAGGGATTTCGTAGGTGATCGTTGCGCTCCTTCAACCAAAGTTCATGATATTCTCGGGGCAGAGGCTCCCTCCCAGAGAAACTGAGGCGAATTGAGGAGCGGCCATCAGCTGGGAATCTCGCTGTCCTGGAGTATTTCTTTCCACATCATGGCGTATGGAAAGAGAGCAATGGATCGACCAAGCTGAGAGTCGTCTTCAACGGTTCCTGCAAGACGATATCTGGAGTGTCACTCAATGATGTAACACAAACTGGACCCAAACTGCAACGGAACATTGCTGATGTGTTTCTTCAGGCATGCCAGCACAAGCTCATTTTTATAACTGACATCACCAAGATGTTCCGTCACATTACGGTCCACCCAGAAGACTGATCGCTACAGCAGATCCTGTGGAGAGACGAGCATGGCCATACTGAGACTTATCAGTTGACCACGGTCACATACGGGACTAGATTATCACCGTTCTTGTCCATGTGTATGCTGCATCAGTGGATAGCTGAGGAGCGGATGAACCTGCCTGTCCCAATAGCACCGGTCACTAAAGTCCGCTATGCTGATGTTATCTGCGGAGGAGCAGACGATTATCATCAACTCCTAGACATAGCTCAACAGGTAGCAAATCTCTGTATGAGAGGGGGGGGGCAGCTTCCCTTGGCAAAATGGCACAGCAACTGCCCCCAGTCATTGAAAACCCTCCCGGCTAGCAAGCTGTCAGACGAGGATCGGGTATATGAGGAATCAGAAACCAAGATTTTTTAACTTTCTAGGCTGGCCAGAATCTGATGTCTGTAGATTTTCTTCAGTTATTTCTTCTTCACTAAACTTCGTTACTTTATCGTGCGTAGATCTGACTTATCCTGCGAAAACTTTATTAGGGTGAGTCAAAATTTTATGTGAACGAATGCATGCGATTACACAGTGAAGCAATGACTAAAAATAATCATTCAGCAAATCATCAGATAATTTTCATTAAGAAATAGAAACTTCCACTGTGCAAATAGTTAAAATTGAATGCGATCGCGAAAACAATTGTAAAATAAAGTAATCAAATAATATAAAATCAATATAATGCATAATGATTTTACTAAATTGAATAATTACCCAAAGAAATTTTCACAAGTATGTGTCCGCCCGTTTGTCTATATGAACAAAAAAGAAAATGGTGGTTTGCGAGGGCGAAATAGGAAAAAGCTGTTTCCCATATGGGCCATCGGGAAACAAAATGACTCTGAACTTCTACCCAAGAACAGCTCTTTCGCTTGAGCCTAGTGTTTTCTGATCCCTAAAAATGCGCATACATATAAATGACCATTGTTAGAATCGAAATATCTAGAAAATCGTGACACGATTTATTTTCCAATCGTCATTCATTTATTGCTTGATCGGATTAGTCAGATGACACCGTGACGTTAGTTGGAAATCGTGTTTGCATCGGTATATAGCAATATTTGGGATATCCATTCGGGTTTAGTTTTCACAAGTATAACAATTGTTCAAGTTTTCATAGCTTATGTAGTTAAAACTCATAAAAAAAAATTTAAAGATAGATCGAAAATTTAAGAGAAAAAAATCCCGATAGTCACAGTCGGGATTCGAACCCGAGACTCCCAGTTACGCGCCGGGCACTTTTCCAACTAAGCTACCGGGCTTGACTTGACTTGAAAATTGTTTATTAACATTTGTCATATATACATACTATATACAGTATTAATATCTTAAGTGCTACGTTCTAGATCACCAGCCGTTGGCTTTATATCTAATTTGAAAGAAGTGTAACCTAATTTTTCATTATTACAGATATTTGTGATTATTTACATGATGACTCGATATAAGGAAAAATGACTTCTAAAAAACCTTATAAGTAATGGGTGCATGAGGGGCGGGAGAGAGAAGGATATATGGAAAGGTGGGACAAAACAGGTGGTCAGCGGGACCAATTGGATTTTATGTCAATATTGATGTTTTGGAGCTGGGGATTAGGATGGGATTGTAGCTTAAATTTAAATGTCTCATTTATTCTATCGATAAATTCGGCTATGGTTGTCATGCCGAGCGTTTCGTGTATTTCCACAATAGTCGTTCTTCTTTTAAAATTTCCTATTATTCGTAGGAATTTATTTTGAATCACTTGAAGATGATTCAAGTGCATTTTCGCTGCATTGTGCCAGGCAGGACAACCATAGGTAATAATGGGCCTAATTAACCCTTTGTAGAGAGTAAGTTTGAGGGATTGACTGAGCGCGGGTGATTTTAGCAAATTATACAATCTTACTAGGATAACTTTAGTCTTGACCTTGATTTCAGATATATGCTTTTTCCACAGGAGTTTGGAATCGATGTGTAAGCCTAAATACTTTACAGAGTCGGTTGGTGTGATCTTATCGCTACGAATAGTTAAGGTCGGCTTGGCCTTGGAGCTAGTAAATAAGATTGCTTCTGTTTTAGCAGCATTCACTTGAATTTTCCATTTCGTTAATTCACTGATTGTGAGAGAAGCAGCATTTTCTATTCTTCTAATATCTTTGTTTATCGATTTGCTAGCTGAGTACAAGGCAATGTCATCAGCATAGCCTGCAATGGATACATTTCTCGGAATTCTACTAAAAACAGAAGCAATGTACAAGTTGAATAAAACAGGCGAGAGAATAGACCCTTGTGGGACTCCCGCGACAATTTCTATTTTATTCGAAAGCGAAGTTTCGACTCGAACTCGGATATATCCATTTGAGAGATATGATAGTAAAATTTTACATAGATATTTAGGGACATTTAATCCTTGGAGTTTGTATATAAGGCCTGTGGGCCAAACAGAATCAAAGGCCTTCTCGCTGTCCAGGAGAAGAAGAACGGTATCTTCTTTCCGGTCTTTCGCGGATTTTATATCATTCGTAATTCTAACCAGCTGGTGGCAGGTCGAGTGTTCTGATCGAAAACCAAATTGATTGATAGGCATTAGTTGTAACTCTTCTATGGGTTTTTTAAGACGAGCTAAAATTATTCGTTCAAAGAGTTTAGCCAATACCGGTAGGAGGCTGATAGGCCTATAGCTCACCGGATGCGAAGGGGGCTTACCGGGCATTAGAATCGGAATGACCACCGCTCCTTTCCAGAGTTCCGGGAAATATTGTCTGAGGAGGCATGCATTGTATATCTTTGTTAGTAAACTTATTGCTTTAATTGGGAGGTTTTTTAGTGCTATATTGGGAATATTATCCACACCCGGGGCTGATTTATTTCTTAGTTTTTTGATAGCGGAAGTGATTTCACGGGGATTCGTGAGGAATTTTATGGGAGTTTCGATAGGGGCTTTGAGGATAGTCTTTCTCACATGACCTGTGACTTGTTGTTCAAAGGATTTGTTGCCTCGGGAGGCCGATATTTCGTGTATTTGTGCGTAGTGTCTGCAGAGTGTATTTGCCTTGTCGTGGTCTTCTGTGTGGAGTGTGTTGTTTGACTTTAGTGTGAGGATTTTTAGTTTACCGGTATTATTAAAATATTTTGCTACGCGCCAAATAGAGTGATCTTTTAAGTTTATGTTTCTGAGTTTGTTGTCCCAAGATGATTGTTTCCATTCGTTTAATTTCAGTCTGATTTCTTTTATCAGCTGATTGAGTTCGGATTTAAGGTAGCGATTTCGGGTTTTTTGCCATCTTGACCTAATGTAATTTTTTAGCTTTATTAATGAGGCTATTTCGGGTGGGATAGGAGTGTGGGTGGATTTGGTTGAGCGTTTGGGAGTGGAGGAATCCAGGGCTGTTTGAATGACTTGGGTGAAATGTGTTATGTGTTGATCTATTGCTTCAGTGTTGTTACAAGTAGGGTTTGGTGTAGAAATCTCATCATTTAAGGTATCCTTGAAGTTATTCCAGTCGGTTTTCGCGTAGTTTAGAATTTTTTATGAATCTGGTGAGGTCGGTCGGCCAAATAGGGAGAAAAACAATGGTAGGTGATCGGATGGAGATTCGGAAAGTGTGGTGAAATTGTTAATGATAGAGAATTTGTTTGTTAATAAAAGGTCAATAGTACTAGGAGTGTTTGAATTATGACGGTAGTGTGTAGGAACGTCTGGAAAGAGCAGATTAATTTTTTGTTCCGTCAAAAAATTTGAGAGAATCTTACGTGATTCGTTTGGCCTAGCAGAGGTCCAAGCAGTGTCCTTCGCATTGAAGTCTCCAACAATAATTGTTGGAGTACTATCGGAAAATAGGTGCCTCAATAGGTTTGTATCTATTGAGACATCCGGTAGATTGTAGATCGAGTAGATCTTCGTTTTTTTATTGTTTACTTGGACCTCTACTCCCACGTATTCGGTGAGCGACAGGAGATCATGCGGAAGAGTTCTATGTGACAAGGTTTTGTGGATCGCCACCGCAACACCACCACCTGATTTGGCCGTTCTGTCTTCCCTGATCAGCGAGAAGTCTGGGAAGTTAATTTTCTTCGTTTTTCTGTTTAACTTAGTCTCTGAAATCAAACAAATTTTGATGTTATTTCTGTGGACGATGTGTAATAACTCGTCCAGATTAGGCGTGAGCGCAAAAATATTAATTGCTAATATGTTGGTTATGTTTGCGGGGAATCGTAGGTGTGTTTGAGGAGGGTAAGAACAGGTGGACATAGGATGCGATGATTGTGATCCTATCAATTGGTGTAAGGGCTGTTTGGAGTTTAGAGCTCATCTCTTTTAGCTCTGAAAGGATTTCGGGAATTCTAAGGGTTCTTAGCTCGTCAAGGACTTGCTTTGCTGTAATTACATAGTTTATAGTTCTACTTAAATGAGATTCGGGAACATGTGTTTCCATTGGGTTGCCCCTAGGTTCAGCAGTGGGTGCGAGAAGATTCCTTCTCGAGGTTTCCACCGTCGGGAAGAAGGAAGCGTAGGTGGGCCTGGACGTGTTGGCAGTAGAACTCGGAGTTGGCACTGGGACTGGAGGGACTGGATGTTCCTTTCCAGATTCTGGATCGTGGCCGAGTGAGGTGTAGTGGGCAATTCCAGTGGCGCTATGCTGGGCCTGGCCGATTGAGCTCGTTTTTTCTGAGTTTCCATGAATTTTAGGCGCATGGAACACTCTCTATAGCTGGCCGTGTGTGCTAGTCCGCAGTTCGCGCACTTGAGAGTTTTGACGCTTTGACGTCATGATTTGACGCACACTTTACACATCTGGGGTTCAGGTTGCAGTGTTGGCTTGCATGGCCGAACCGTTGGCACCTGAAACACTGGGTCGGTTGCTCGGATTTCACAAATTTTTCTATCTTGTATGTGTGATAGAAAATAGTTTTAATAGCAGCAAAGCTGCTCAAGGTTACTTCAGGGCCAACCGTGATTGCGAAGATCGGGAGAGGCCTGTTTTCTTTAATATTTCCGTCTTTATTTACTTTCACGAACTGGCGAACGGAAAGTACGTTAATGCCTTGATTTGATAATTCGGCTTGAATTTCGGCTTCCGAGAAACTGCTGGGAAGCCCTTTCAAAATAAATTTCTTCGGTCTTTCACTTTTAAGGCCGTAGGTGAAAAAAATTAAGGTTGTGCCTTTTCAGGATACTTGCGATTTTGTTGTAATCGTCGGTCGTTTGTAGGTGGACGATCGTGGTACTTCCATTAAACTTCATCCTGAAGTTTTTATCCGAGGCATTGACTTGCAGGAAATTTATTAACTTTTTGGTCTCCAATTTGTCGTTTTCAACGATGATTGGAGGCACTGAGGTTTTTTTTTGAGCGTCTTGAGGCCCATCAGAAGAGTTCGGAGGATTGTTGGGGCGGGCTGGTTCAGAGCTCGCGCTGTTTGACCGTTTCATAACGGTTTTTTTTGTTTTTTTTGGGTCTTCCATCGGAGGACTCGTTTTGGCTTTCCTTTTGGGAGCCAAGGGAATTTTGAGGTTTTTTAGATTTGACACTTTTGTGCCAAAACTTTTACTCGATTTAAAATTTCAATGTACTAGAAGCACGGTACGTTTGAAATTTGTAATTCGTAGGGAGCGGTAGACATGCGTCCGCACGACACCGACTCAAAACAAATACTCACTAAGCTACCGGGCATATAAGAGACTTTCCATTCTCAAATTCGATCAGTAACCACCACCTCCCCGTCTGAAGGCATTTATTAAATTAAATTAAAGATAGATCGAAAATTTAAGAGAAAAAAATTTGAAAATCTGCCTTCGTCTTCGAATGTAGATTTTTAACTGTATGGATGTAGAAGGCAGAATATTTCTTGACGTTCCGTTAATTTCGTAACTCTCGAGTATTCTACATATTCTGTCCAGAAAATTTTCCATGTACGCGATAATTACAGAAAAAACAAAAGCTTGCACCGAATTGGAAAATTGAAAGCTCTCATTTTTTCGGAGTTAATAATTAACAGTATCTCCAACTTCGGAAAACATATTACCTCAAGTATCACCTTGGAATCCAGCGCGCATTCGGACTTCTCCAGCAAAGGGCAGCTATCGGGAAGTTTTATGGGTGTCCCGGATGGGAATACACATACCGCACGCCACAAGTTGGTCTTCCTTGTTGGAGTCACAGGATGTTTGAGATTTTTTAAAGTTCGACACTCTCGTGCCAGAACTTTGATGACTATAAATTCAGTGTCCTATCCCTGGCGGGCGGATCGATTACAGAATCGATTTGTGCAGTATATCCATTAGTTTTCGAGTACAAGTCAATTCTGATTTGAAATAATCGACCCAGGATCGACTACATACCGGGTCGATTGCCGGTCGACTAGAATTGATTTTTTCTCCCAACCAACTCGCGATCATATAAGCAACTCGCAACAAGGGCCAACAACTTCAAAACACTCCATGACGCTGGAGCGGGCGACATTGATTTGGAGAAAACTATTTCTGGCTCTCATAAAGGAAAGAGTGGAGGGTTTTTTCCACAGAAACACTCAACAGGGGGGCTTTCCTTAAACAGACCTTCCATGGGCCAACAATCCATCGGAAACTGTTTCAATTGTGGACCAAGCGGTCATATTGCTAAGGATTGCTGGAACACTTAAGGAAGTCAGCGTAAATCAATATTACCGGTCGCAACCGAGCGCCGCAGTGTCAACGCTTCTGGTAATGTTTGTAAATATTGCAAATATTCGGGTTATGAGATCAGAGATTGCAGAAAATTAAAAAAAAATTAAGAAAATTAAAGAAATTAGGAGTAGCAGATGGACAGAAAATTTGGATTGGAAAAACGAAAACTGAACCTAGCTCAAAACAAAGCAATTCCGATCCAAATTACAACCAGAATACCAAGAGAAAAGTTGATCAAATAGATGAGGACCAAGTTTTACCGGTTGGAACTTACCAGTTTATGATGTTGGAATCCCCTAGATTCCCCCAGACTTCGCATTTTAGGGCATTTAGTGGGGCACAAATAGCAGCCGAGAAATCGCGAGAAAAATTTTCCCTTTGGTCTTAAAAAAAACTTATTACAACGCCCATGAAGGTGATTAGGTCTCCAACCCGAAGAACACTAATTAGTATTTTATTTTTAATCACAATCCACGCGGAAAATCCCCATATTCTTCGCACGGATTCCGCAATATGGCCGCCAAATTAGAGTCATTATTCAAACACAGATAATAATTAGCACATACACATCACACATTTGAGACCTAATTACCTTGTGTAGAATCTTCTAACCTTCCATTTTTTTCCAAGAACAGAAATTTGTACCCATTATTTCGGCCGTTATGAGTGCGCCAGCAATGGAGTTGTCGAGCTGTGAATTTTACAACCGCGACCAGAGCTGCCGGCGCCGGGGGACTCCGAGGGAGCTGTCGACGGGCGAGTGGACGGCGTGGGTCTGTGGAGAGGGGGGGGGGGAGGGAGTTCAAATGCACAAAATAAATAAATCCGTTCAGGAAAATTTTTAAAATTTATAATTTTGGAAATTCAAAACTTTGAAAATTTCGAAAATTTTGAAAATTCGGAAATTTTGAAAATTTCGGAAATTTTGGGAATTGGAAATTTTGAATTGGGAGTTTTGAAAATTTTAGAAACTTTCGGAAATTTTCAACAATTTTACAAATTTTAGAAATTTTGAAAAATCTTCGAAATTTTGAGAAATTTGGATATTTTGAAAATTATGAAACATTTGGAAATTATAAATATAATGTGTTGCAAATTGGCACTGCCAAAATGGCAGCAGCTCCCGGTAATAAGTTGTTAAACGGGGCGCCGGGCCTTGAGCCGGTACTGACGAGCCAATGGGATCGCGCTTTCTCCCAAGGGCCCATCAGTTACCATTGCCGGTCCTCTCCTTCTTCATCGAGCATGCTATAGATGCATGCTTCGATGTTCCCGCGCGTTTGATCGGCCATTATAACACCTTCACGAGTTGAGTACACATGTGCATAGTTCACGGGTCACATTATATCAAAACAGTTGAGTCTTTTTTTGAGTTAAACACCAACCACATAACTCTACATTATCTACATTGTGCAATCGAGTAGTTATATCACCGAGTTCATCAACAATTGGAGTGTGGAATCAAGAGTGAAAGGGACATAACCCTATACCATTGAGTGAGTTGTCTCATAAACAGCTACATTTACACATTATTATCAATGTAGTGATAATCGTTCATATTGGTTCCACTGCGTCTCGAAGCTGGAATGCATTTTCTATCAAGTTGACTAGACATTAGCATCACAGTCCGGATTACATAAAAGTGTGCAAATCAGTTATGTAATGATCGCCATGTGGCACAAATGAAAACAATTACATGAGTTCACACATGAGATCAGAGATACATCAGCAAATGAGACAGTCAATATTAATAAATTAGAAGAGAGAAAGTTCAAGTCACCCAGATGGGATATAGGCGCATAAAATCATCATTATGTGCAAATGCAACTACCATGATGCTTCCCATTAGCAGAGGTGGACTGAGTAGCTGAAGCTATTGGGAGCAAAACATGATGGACTCACAATATTGAGATAATTTCACCAGTTACCAATCTTTCTGTAGTATCACCAACCCATCTACTACATAAACATACTTAGCTGAGCTACATCACCTGTAGTGGACACTGGGTGTTATTTTAATGGATCAATTCAATCATCTGAAACTTACCAGTTAATCATTGAGTGTAAATCTTGTCGAGTGCGTTCAATAGAAATATTGACGGGACATTTAATAGTGAACTTTTACATTCTGAGATAAACATTCAGTTAGAAAGTTGTTCTGCGATGCATTATTATTACAATTCATAGTGTTTCAACTAAGTTAGTTAATTTTAAGGATTTTTAATGAACGACTGTTAACCGTGAGTGATCCCAATCATTTTGCCCAAAATGTCACCACCAATTTCAGGTCACCAATCTGGCTCTTATTTTTTGCATTAATCAAAACTACAGTCCACTTTATCGAACAACTATTGAAGGTAAGATGTTGTGGAGAAATTCCACCTAATTTACAATAACATTTTTTAACATTTGGTCCTTCGAGCCGGATTGGTGGTCATTTTGGCAAATGATGAGCGTTAAATCAAAGTGAGTCCGGGTTAAAATAAGTGATGAAATCTAAATAATTCTTTGAGACAATTTTGTGCAAACCTGAGACATTCATTACATTCTTGTGAGACATTCATTACATTACTTATTTAACCTTGATCAATAGTCAGCGCAACATTGAGCTAATCACCAATTATTCCCGTGAAAAGTTGTGAATTCTTTCATGTATCATTCAATTCACCACGTGCGAGTTAGACAAATCATTATTCATAAACAGGTATTAATCACGAGAATCATCACCATGGCAAGCAAGGAGGCTCATCCCAAATTGCTTAATGAAGCAGCAGGAGGGGATACGAACTCACCAATTAATCCTAACCAGGATCGAGCGTTAGCTGATAGTGAGGATACCACCGATGAGGAGATCACCAAAGAGAGCAAGGAGACCGAGAGCAATCGGTTCCCTGAGATCAACCCGAAACTCGTTGTGCATAACCAACACTATGCGCGAACCCATGAGGATCATGCTCTATTCGCCCAAATGACTCGAGAACCAGTGATCAACAACGCGAGTATTGAATCAAAAAGGATTGACAAAGCTACTGTGTCTATACTTGAGTTCGAGGGTAGATCAAAATTGCTGACAGACACTTGGAAGGAGTTTCATACCGACCATGGATTGCTGGGTGCTTTGTCTGCTGAAGCCGTGTTCAATCACAGATATTCACGAGAGCACGTATTTGACATGGCAAGTGCAAGGTACCAGCAGACAAAAACCCTGCTACTCACGATGATGTCCCATGTGTCTGCCAGAGATCGAACGAGCACCATCACCACAACGCCAAATCAGCCAACATTAGAGGTCAAATTACCAACGTTGGACCTTCCCCATTTTGATGGAGATTTCACCAAATGGCAGTCATTTAGAGATTCATTTGTGTCCACCATCATTGAACGACCAGGTCTAAGCTCCAATGCAAAATTCCATTATCTGAAGACAATGGAAGACAGTGGAAGGTGATGCAGCCAACATCATTGCCCACATCGAGACAACTGCTTCAGCTCTAGACACTGCGTGGACGTTGCTGACGTCATACTACAATGATGAGGAAGCACTGATCATGGCACAACTAGAGAAGTTGTTTATCACCACCACAGTCAATGCTAATAAAAGAGACCTGACCAGTTTATCGTTTACATCCAGCGCTATCATCAGATCTCTGACAGCATTGAAAGCACCAACCGAGCACTGGCACCACGTGTTCTTGTATGCCATCACTAGGAGATTCTCCAAGACTTTGAGGGAGGATTGGCAGGTTGCCAAGACATCTATTGCTGGACACAGCACATTTGAGAAACTCACCAACTTTCTCGAGAGCAGAGCAAAGGCATATGAGGCAGCTGATATCAAGGAGAGGCCATTAACATCAGCACTATCAAAACGAGTACCACCAAGGAGATGAGCTCACCAGGCAACGTCACAGGGGGAGAAGCCCAAGCATTACCCATGTGATTGTTGCAATGAAGATCACTTCATTGTGTCATGTCTCAAGTTCAAGGGATTTGGAGCTGCAGCAAGACAAAAACTAGTTGATGAGAAGAGGCTGTACTTCAACTGTCTTGGACATCAAAATGTGAAGGGATGCATTGCTAAGCAGACCTGCAAAACTTGTGGTGACAAGCACCACACCATGATCCACAGCACTGCAAAGAGACCAACCACCACCGAGAAACCAGAGGAGAAGGTTTGACGAGACAACGTGCCACCTCACAATTCACCACCAAGCTAGCAATACCTTGGTACTGCTCAAGTGATTCAACGGGTCTAGTCCGTCATCAACAGGAGTCTCAGTCAATGACATTCAACATGTCGGACCCAAGGTCCAACGAGACATCTCGGACATTCTCCTCTGGATCCGTATGCACAAATATTTGTTCACCACTGACATCACCAAGAAGTTCAAAGTTCACCATGAGGACTGGGATCTGCAGAGAATCATGTGGATGGATGAACACGACCAAATAGTACCCTATCAGCTGACAACTGTGACGTACGGAACCAGATCAGCACCATTCTTGGCAATCAGAGTCATGAATCAACTGGCAGAGGATGAAGGAGATAAGTATCCACTGGCCGTAGCACCGCTCACCAAAGGCAGATATGTCGATGACATATTTGGGGGATCAGATCACAATGAGTTATACACCATCTCAGAGCAGCTCACTGAGATCTGCAAGGCAGGCGGATTTCCACTAGCGAAGTGGCACTCAGACAATAGAGAATTTATTCAATCTTTTGCGCCACAACACGCAACCAATGAGAGTCATCAATTTGAGGAAAGTTGTACAAAACTTCTGGGCCTGTCATGGAGACCACACTGCGACAACTTTCAGTTTCAATCAAGTCCTCCAACTTCAAATTCCACATTGAGCAAACGCATCATCTTATCAGAGAGAGCACCGCTGTATGATCCACTGGGTTTTCTTTCACTATTCGTTATACGAGCAAAGGTACTTCTTCAATCGTTATGGCTAGAAAAGCTAGAGTGGGATCAACCAGTATCATCAGAGATAGCCACCAGATGGAGAAAATACAGAGATGAGATACAGCATGTAACACAGATCCAAATCCCAAGATGGTTAAACATCACGAGGCACACCACCATTGAGTTACACGGATTTTCTGATGCGTCACAGATGGCCATGGCAGCCACCATCTATATGAGAACAACTGATCCATCAAACAATGTGAGAGTCTCTCGACTCTGCTCCAAAACAAAAGTAGCACCACTCAAGAGAATGGCAATTCCGAGATTAGAGTTGAGCGCAGCAGTGCTTGCGGCAAGGCTTATGAGACGTATCACCCCTACATTAGAGCTGAGCAACATCAACACCTTCTTTTGGACAGACGCGTCAGTAGCTCTCACATGGATCAGTTCACCACCGTCACGCTGGAAAGACTTTGTCAGAAATAGAGTGTCAGCAATCCAAGAACTTACTCCAGATAGCGTATGGAGATTCATTCCTGGCAAAATCAACCCAGCAGATTACTTCAAGAGGATTGAGTATCTCCCAACTCAAAGCGCACCAGCTATGGTGGACAGGCCCACCATGGCTCCAAAGTAACAGTACAATGTGGCCAAAATTAACACCACATCGAGAATCATCCTCCTCAATAGAGGAACGACCTGGGCAATCATTCAACATGGCGACAATTCACCCTCAGTATCATCGGGAGATGATACACAGGCATTCATCATTAATCAGACTCCTGAGAGTAACCGCAATTTGCTTCAGAGTACTGAGAATCATCAAGAGGTCGCCAATGTCAACACTCACATATCCACTAACGCCAAGCGACATTCATGAGGGACGAGTGTTTTGGCTCAAATCAACACAAGCAGCATATTTTTCAACTGAGCTACGAGACATTAAGACATCGAGACTACCACCACATCACCCCTTCAATCGGTTGACTGCGTACATAGATGTTGACGGCATCATCCGAGTTGGGGGGGAGGCTAGCCAACTCACAATTGGAATTTGAAGAGATTCATCCAGACATCATTCCAAGGCAAATTTACTGAACTGATCATTGCTGATGCACACCACAAAATAATACATGGCGGAACACAACTCACCTTGAACCACATCAGACGATCGTACTGGATTCTTGGTGGCAGAGCTCCAGTCCGATCACACATTTTACGCTGCACAACATGTGCTCGGCATCGTGGCGTCTGAGCAGAGCAACTGATGGGTCAGTTACGAACATCAAGAGTCACACCATCACGACCATTCTTCACCACTGGTTTGGACTACGTTGGTCCAATCAGTATCAATAGGTGGAAAGGTCGAGGATCAACCACATCCAAAGGCTGGATATGCATATTCGTATGTTTTGTTACGTCTGCATTACACTTAGAGGTTGTGAGCGACTAATCAGCTGATTCAGTCATCAGCGCCTTCAGACGTTTCACTGGGCGTAGAGGAATTTGTAATACCATGTACAGTGATTGCGGAACGAACTTCATGGGAGCAGAAGTATCACTGAGAAAATTATTCAAGAGTGGCACAGAAGAGGCATCGAAGCTCTTCTGCACATTAGCGTCAGATGGAGTCACATGGAGATTCAATCCACCAGCAGCACCACATATGGGTGGTAAGTGGGGAGCTGCAATCAAATCAGTCAAATTTTACCTAAGCAGAACAGTCAAAGACACCACATTCACCTATGACGAGTTATCAACATTGTTGGATCAAATTGAAGCAATATTGAACTCACGACCATTAGAGCCTTTATCTGACGACCCAGAGGGTGTGACAGCATTAACTCCTGCCCACTTCCTCATTGGAGAACCAATCACAACACCACCAGAACCATCACTACTTGAGCTTGCACCATCGAGATTGTCCAGATGGCAATTAATTCAACAGAGAGCCCAGCACTTCTGGAGAAAATGGTCAAACCAATACCTTCAGCAGTGGCTATCACGGAGCAAGTGGCATCATCCATCAAACGAGATCAAAGTGGGATCATTGGTACTGATCACTGATGAGAGATTTCCACCATGCAAATGGCCATTGGCGAGAGTAACGCACCTCCACCCCGGAGAAGATGGATTAGTGAGAGTCGTCACCTTGAGAACTTCAACAACTACATTGAAGAGACCCATCACCAAGTTGGCGATAATGCCAGTGCCAATAATAAGGGTGGAGAATGTTGCAAATTGGCACTGCCAAGATGGCAGCAGCTCCCGGCAATAAGTTGTTAAGAGGGGCGCCGGGCCTTGAGCCGTCACTCACGAGCCAATGGGAGCACGCTTTCTCCCATGGGCCCATCAGTTACCATTGCCGGCCCTCTCCTTCTTCATCGAGCATGCTATAGATGCATGCTTCGATGTTCCCGCGCGTTTGATCGGTCATGGTAACACCTTCACGAGTTGAGTACACATGTGCACAGTTCACGGGTCACATTATATCAAACCAGTTGAGTCTTTTTTTGAGTTAATCACCAACCATATAATTCTACATTATCCACATTGTACAATCGAGTAGTTATATCACCGAGTTCATCAACAATTGGAGTGTGGAATCAAGAGTGAAAGGGACATAACCACATACCGTTGAGTGAGTTCTCTCATAAACAGGTACATCTACACATTATTATCAATGTAGTGATAATCGTTCATATTGGTACCATTGCGTCTCGAAGCTGGAATGCATTTTCTATCAAGTTCACTAGAGATTAGCATCACAGTTCGGATTACATAAGAGTGTGCAAATCAGTTATGTAATGATCGCCACGTGGCACAAATAAAAACAACCACATGAGTTCGCACATGAGATCAGAGATACATCACCAAATGAGACAGTCAATATTAATAAATTAAAGGACAGAGAGTTCAAGTCACCCAGATGGGATATAGGAGCATAAAATCATGATTATGTGCAAATTTAACCACCATGATGCTTCCCATTAGCAGAGGTGGACTAAGTAGCTGAAGCTATTGGGAGCAAAACATGGTGGACTCACAATATTGAGATAATTTCACCAGTTGCCAATCTTTCTGTAGTATCACCAAACCCATCCACTACATATACATACTGAGCTGAGCTACATCACCTGTAGTGGACACTGGGCGTTATTTTAATGGATCAATTCAATCATCTGAAACTCACCAGTTAATCATTGAGTGTAAATCTTGTTGAGTGCGTTCAATAGAAATATTGACGGGACATTTAATAGTGAACTTTTACATTCTGAGATAAACATTCAGTTAGAAAGTTGTTGTGCGATGCATTATTATTACAATTCATAGTGTTTCAACCAAGTTAGTTAATTTTAAGGATTTTTAATAAACGAGTATGACAATTAAGCGTGAGTGATCATAATCATTTTGCCCAAAATGTCACCACCAATTTCAGGTCACCAATCTGGCTCCTATTTTTTGCACTAATCAAAACTACAGTCCACTTTATCCAACAACCATTAAAGGTAAGGTGTTGTGGAGAAATTCCACTTAATTTACAATAACATTTTTTAACATTATAAAATTTTTGGAACTTTTGGAAATTTTGGAAATCTTGGAAATATAGGGAGTTTATGAAATGCTGCAAATTTTGAAAAATTTTGCAAATTTCGAAAAATTTTGAAAATTTTGAAATTTTAAAACATATTATTTTTGAAGTTGGAACATTTTGGAATTGAATTTTTTTAATTTTGCAAATTTTGAAAAATTTTGAAAATTTGAAAATTTTGCAATTTTAAAACATACTATTTTTGAGGTTGGAATATTTTGGAATTGAATTTTAACCTCGCGATTTTTCGGAAAGTTGTAATGACCCCGAAATCAGTTTTTTTTGCTTCCGAATGGAAGCATTGTAATCGCTCAATTTTGACTTTTGCTAATTATACTTGTAAACGATATATAATGGTTTGAAACCTAAAAATACGAAGTTTGAGCATGTCTGTATGTATCAATTTTTTTCAAAAATCTTCACTTACAAAATTTAACATGAGAAGGACTAAATTTTGAGAATAAGATCTGAAAAAATTGGCAGTTATTGATATTGAATGCATCTACTTGTGAGCTCAAGTTCATTGAAATCGGCCGGTAAGTTTCTTAGAAATCGCTTTTTTCGTTTTTTCCTCCGATGGTTCATATCTCCGAAAATAATGAATATTTTTTAATTTCATTCTTCTCAAAATGTGCGTCTCAACGAGCTCCAAAGAATGGTTGAATAACATCTAGTACGTTGCTCACAAGAAATTGAAGATATTTCAATTTTTCGGTTTTTTTTCCGCTTTTTGCTTTTGTACGCACTCTAGCGTGTCGAAAAATTGAGATAAAAACTTGAAATTTGAAGCAAATATTCCTTTTGTTGTGGTGAAGAACCCTGTTGAATAGCGATTTGATCATATCATTAGTTGTCTAGATTTAAATTTTTTCGTTTTTAAAGTTTTTTTTTTTATTTCTCGATAATTATTCAAACGATTTTGTTGTTTTTTTTTTTCAAAATGTGTCCCTAAACGAGATCAATTGAGTCAATTAGGTTGGGTAATATAAGATATTCCTGTTTTATAACTTTTGACTTTGGTTTTACTTTCTGTTTTTGTTCGCACTCTAGCGACCGCAAAAATTGGGATGAAAACTTGTAATTTGGAACAGAGGTTCCTTTTATTATGGTGAAGAACGCTATTGAATAGCGATTCAATCGCATCATTAATTTTATAGATTTCAATTTTTTTATTTTTACGGTTGTTTCATTACTTCATTTCTCGATAAGTATTCATCCCATTTTTTTTCAAAGTGTGAGCTCTAACGTTATCTATGAACTGGTCGATTAACGTTGAGTCAATTACTTTGGGTAATATGAGCTATTCCTGTTTTTGATTCCGTTCGCCGGGAAAAAACTTTTTCAATACTGGAACATTTTTATTTTGTGTGCAATTGGACCATTCGGAAGACTACCACCAATGAAATTGGGGGAAATAAAAAAAAAACGGTGACATATTTGACACAGTCGAATGGGGGGACCCGAGGACCGCCTGCTTGTTTTACTTTGTAATTGGTGTTTCAAGTACATATACTAAAATGCTTCCCATCAAATTCGGAGTAACTGTCTGTGTGTGTGTGTTTTTTTTTGTTTTTCCTCCGTCCCTCTCATTTGTACGCCCCCGGTAGCGGCCGTGTAAGCATTCCTTCAGGGGGCGTACCGGACACCCACCCATGCGGCTGGGGCCGACTTTCGTCATTTTTAGACTATCTGATTTCTAAACACAGGGTAAACCTCCAGAAACCCCTGTGCTACGATGGCCGGCGCCTATGATGGAACCCACCCCCCCCCCCTGTCGGGGTTACGTTCCCGCTCGGCCAGGCGGTCTCATTTTATGGGTACCGCCGATAGCACACACGGTAGTTCCTGCATCGGTCGGAATCCATGAGAAAATATTTTGAAAAAATATTCTCCGGCGGCCGGGCGCGAACCTAGGACCTTCGAAGTAGTAGGCAGATACTGTACCACTACGCCAGAGCCCCGACACTATGTGTGTATGTGTGTGGTCAAAATTTTGGTCCCGGGTTGCTCACGAACGAATAGCGTCATCGAAATTATGAAGATAGCAATCGAAGCGTTTTCATGTAATTTGGAGTTGATTAGATTTTGGAGGACATCGGTGCAGCCTATCTATTGGTATAAACAATTTTAATTGTTCGTAACGCTCTACCGCAAGAAACGTTGGAGAATTCTATAACAAAGGTTGTTCCACATGCAGAAATACACATATTATGTGGAATGACTTTTTTCATAATTTGCATAATTAAGAACGTATGGCCAGTTGAATAAAGATGTATCCAATCAGTGTTAGGCGAACACAAATGAGAGTGGAACATTGAAACTCCGGTTCGATTCCGGGTACCGTGCTTTTTTGTTTTATAGAAATGTTAGCTTCCCGATTTTGCAGAAGTTATTGTAATGACCCCGAAATAGATTTTTAACTTCCCGATTTCTCGGGAAGTCATTGTAACGCCCCCAAAATCCAAATTTGTAATTTCATTATCTAACTAGGGCTTTAAGTATACCAAAATGATCCCCGTCAAATTCTAAGTTGGCGTCCGTGTGTGTGTGTGCGGATGTATGTCTACACAATTTTGCGCAACGTTTGCTCATGGAGAAATAAAGTTATGGAAGTTCTCATGTAAGTTTCCATGTAACTTAGAGGTGATTAGATTTTGGGTGAAATTCGTGCAGTATATATATTGTTATTAACAATTTCAATTGTTCATAATGTTGTATTACATACACTATTATTGTTAGCATAAAATTTATATAAGAAAAGTTGTTCCCCATATAAAAATACGTATTTTATGTAGAATGCCTTTTTTTTGACAATTTGCATAATTAAGGAGGTATGACCGTCTGAGCAATTATGTCTGTAATGAGTGAACGAATGAATACAGCGCTGTCATGACAGTCCCAACGGAAGCCTTTCCGTGCAAAATCGAGCGGATTGCACTTTGGATGGGATTCGTGCCGTATCTGCAGGTTCATTAACAATTGTAACTGTTTATACTGTTTCGTTGAGTAAAATGTGAAACTTATAGGGAAACTTCCTAAAAATTATTCCTTATATGAAAATACACCTTTTATATAAGCAAATCCACGTCAAAACCGCGTCGAAACCAAAAAAGTCGATGTTGGGGATCTTCTCGGTGATTGTTTCCTGAAAATATGAACCTCTGAGACAAATTTTGAAAAACACAAATTAATTGAGCGAGCTATGATTTTTTGGAAATTACATGTTTTTTTTGGATTTGAAACCAGTTGATGCATTTTCACTAATATCTCAGCCATGATTAGACCGATCGACTTCTTGGTTTACACACTCAAAGGGGATGAAAAAACCTTCAAAATTAGCCCTTATTTAAAAGTTTTGCATTCGTTTTATGGAAGTTACGGTGGAAATCTTTTTTTTTAAACGCTAGTAACTCAAAAAGTTAACTTTTTAAAAATCTGAAATTTTTATCAAAAATAGTCGCCATTATTGCGCACATTTTGGCAGAATTAGAAAAAGAGTTGGCCAGTAGTTTTTTTATATTAATTTTTGAATAAGTGGAATGGTAAAAATTCGGGAAAATTGCGGTTAATTATACACTAAGTCAATTCTGCTGCAAGATTATGTGTTTTTAACTTTGAAGTACTGAGAGCGGAAAGAATACAGAGTTCGAATTCTTCCTTCAACTCTCAATGTTCTCTATAATTATTCCAAGGAATCATTTTTTTACAAAGATCTTCATTATTTCCAAAATATTATAATACAAGAATTATCACATATTTCTTGATAGTTCTATGAACTTCCAAGTTAAGGGGCGGCTTAAGCGGTCACACCAAATGAAAATTGAGTAATTCGTGGCTATGGATCCCAAACTTTGGAATTTGAAATTAAAAAATTTCTATACATGAAATTTTTAAAAACTCAAAATTTCGAGAGAAAATCTTGAGAATTTTGCAATTGAAATGTTTGGAAATTTGAAACTTTGGAATTCTGACATTCTTGGATTTTCGAAATGTAATATTTTTTAAATTTGAAATTTTAGGGAGTTCAGAAATTTTTAACTTCCCAATAGTGAAAGTTATTGTGATGACCCAGATAATGAAAGCGAATAGATCCATGGAATTTTTCGTTTTCTCGACTCTTCATATCAAGCGGACACCTTTGCCATGAGGGTCGTGTGTATTTGAATTTCAGAATTTTTAAACTAAAAAATTTCAAAATTTCACCAATTTCAAAAATTCCAAAATTTCAAACTTTGAAAAATTTGACGAAATTGAAATTTTTTTTTTTTATCGGTTTGTTGTTATCGACGCATCAACTACAATGGTTCTTAGCGCCGGCTCTGGACTTATTATAGTCGTTAGACGCTCACGACTTTTTCCTTTGTAACACAGTTACGGATGTTATTCGTTCACAATGAGAGTAGGAACATTCAGTTGTGAACAGTTTTTGGTACTCGTCGTATAACTTTTGGGGGTGAACTGTTTTGTACTTTTGTGGTGCCCATTATTTGACACCACATTATTTGAAAAATTTAAAAGATTTAAAACAAGCGAAAAATTTGGATAATTTGAAAAATTTGTAATATCCCAAATATTTTCAAGTTTCAAAAATTTTGTGATCGAGCAAGTTCAAATATCCACAATTTGATGTTTCAACGATTCAAACTTCAAAAATTAAGAAATTTCAAATATTTAAACATTTCAAAATTTTCACAATTTCAAAATTTTAATAAATGAGCTGTGGGTTTGACCCTCGGCGGGCGAAAATTATAACTTCCCAATGTGTGCGTGTGTATTGGTATGTGCTTTTGTTACAATCTCTGATTTTTCTACCCATGGAGCGTTCCAAATGGTTTCCATTGTTCATAACGCTCTAACGCCGAAACGGTTAAAGATACCAAAAAAGTTAAAAAGCACGAAATATGTATTTCTTCATAAGAAAGAACATTTAGTGGGCATATTTTGCATATCTACCATTGAAATTGTTAGGGGAGTCGGGCATTGTACCGATCGGCTTGTTGGACCGATAACCACCGTTTACAATTACTAGCAGGCGAACAAAAATTCTGTTTTGCGCAACTGGAAACATGGCACACCGTTACCTAGTATTCATTTTAATTTCAAAATTATATTCGCTCAAAGCCGATAAAATATGGTCCAGCACATTTGACGTGATTTTGATGTAAGGATTTGCGTCTAGAATTTAAGCTTTTTAACATTTTTAGTCACTACCAATTGGCAAAAAATTATGAAATGTCTACGCGCAATTCATTAATCTATCGTTGGGCATCCACTTTTTTGTGAAATCTCCCCCGGTGAATTAATTATTCATTTTTTATCAACAGTCCGCGGGTGTGTGTAGGTCAGTGTGTGATGTACCGGTAGCTCGGTGTGTAGTATTGCCGGTCGAGTGACAGCTGAGACCGGTGAATGAGTGAGCGGGCGGGCGGGCCGGGAAAATTAAAGTAAGGTTACCAAAGATTCTAATCATTATTTGAAGAATAAATGCGTTGGGCTTTTTGTATTTATTACGACTAAGTGATAAACACAGTTGACAAAACATTATTTATTAAACACCTCGTGGGAGACGCGGCTAACCAGAGAAATTACCAATTTATCGGTACTAAAAACGGCATTATCGGTACACCACACCACTGCACGCAGTACCGATGAATCGTAAATTTTTAATACATTGCATATTTGAATATTTTGAGTGTTAAAGAATTCTTGGTTTTGCAATATTGTAGAAAAGGGTTCAATGAAACTAATTCAATAGTTCATTGGCGCTTATTTGAGTTAGAAGTTGGAAATATCTATGGTTTTCTTTAGCCTATCGGTACAATGCGCGCCTCCCCTAGTAACACTAGAAATAATTCTTATTTCACTTTGACACTCCGCTCCGGCCCGGTCACTATGAAGACGCTTCGATCCAAAAAGAACCCCAAATCGGTTCATTGGTTTTTCAGGGACCGACAAAGTTTTCATTACAGACACACACACATATAATTCGCGCCCGGCGGCCGGAAAATAGTTTTCGAAAAAATTTTCGCATGCATTCCGATCGAAGCAGGAACGTTCCGGGCGTGCTATCGGTGGTACCTATAAAACGAGACTGCACTGCCGGGAGGGAATCTAAGCTGCCCCGGGGGGCGGGGGTCCATCATAGGCGCCCAGGGCTTTCGGGATGTTTTCCTTCGTCTTGTTTAGAATTAAGATGGCCTAAAATGGCGAAAGTCGGGCCCAGCCGCATGGGTGGGTGTCCGTTACGCCCCCTGAAAGAATGCTTAGATTCTTTCAGATTTTTTGAAGAAACGTAGTTTTTTTGAAAAACAAAAAAATTAAGACCAGTCGACCGGTAACTGACTCGGTATTTAGTCGATCGTGGGCCGATCATTCCAGAAATCTGGGTCGGTCTGTACACGAAACGCAATCAATATACTGCACAAGTCGATTTCACAATCGACCGAGGATCCAATCGCAATCGACGGGTCCGCCAGGGTCAGTTTCGATTTTCGGGGTGATTGCAGTAACTTCCCTCAGATCGGGAACTTGAAAATTTCCATGTCTACACATTTAATCTTTACATTTTTCAGCATCAAATGGTGAATTATCAATTTTCCAATTCTCAATCGTCAAAATGTCAATTATCATTTTTCAAATTTTCAAATTTTCAATTTTCAAATTTTCAATTTTCAAATTTTCAATTTTCAAATTTTCAATTTTCAAATTTTCAATTTTCAAATTTTCAATTTTCAAATTTTCAATTTTCAAATTTTCAATTTTCAAATTTTCAATTTTCAAATTTTCAATTTTCAAATTTGCAATTTTCAAATTTTCAATTTTCAAATTTGCAATTTTCAAATTTTCAATTTTCAAATTTTCAATTTTCAAATTTTCAATTTTCAAATTTTCAATTTTCAAATTTTCAATTTTCAAATTTTCAATTTTCAAATTTTCAATTTTCAAATTTTCAATTTTCAAATTTTCAATTTTCAAATTTTCAATTTTCAAATTTTCAATTTTCAAATTTTCAATTTTCAAATTTTCAATTTTCAAATTTTCAATTTTCAAATTTTCAATTTTCAAATTTTCAATTTTCAAATTTTCAATTTTCAAATTTTCAATTTTCAAATTTTCAATTTTCAAATTTTCAATTTTCAAATTTTCAATTTTCAAATTTTCAATTTTCAAATTTTCAATTTTCAAATTTTCAATTTTCAAATTTTCAATTTTCAAATTTTCAATTTTCAAATTTTCAATTTTCAAATTTTCAATTTTCAAATTTTCAATTTTCAAATTTTCAATTTTCAAATTTTCAATTTTCAAATTTTCAATTTTCAAATTTTCAATTTTCAAATTTTCAATTTTCAAATTTTCAATTTTCAAATTTCAATTTTCAAATTTTCAATTTTCAAATTTTCAATTTTCAAATTTTCAATTTTCAAATTTTCAATTTTCAAATTTTCAATTTTCAAATTTTCAATTTTCAAATTTTCAATTTTCAAATTTTCAATTTTCAAATTTTCAATTTTCAAATTTTCAATTTTCAAATTTTCAATTTTCAAATTTTCAATTTTCAAATTTTCAATTTTCAAATTTTCAATTTTCAAATTTTCAATTTTCAAATTTTCAATTTTCAAATTTTCAATTTTCAAATTTTCAATTTTCAAATTTTCAATTTTCAAATTTTCAATTTTCAAATTTTCAATTTTCAAATTTTCAATTTTCAAATTTTCAATTTTCAAATTTTCAATTTTCAAATTTTCAATTTTCAAATTTTCAATTTTCAAATTTTCAATTTTCAAATTTTCAATTTTCAAATTTTCAATTTTCAAATTTTCAATTTTCAAATTTTCAATTTTCAAATTTTCAATTTTCAAATTTTCAATTTTCAAATTTTCAATTTTCAAATTTTCAATTTTCAAATTTTCAATTTTCAAATTTTCAATTTTCAAATTTTCAATTTTCAAATTTTCAAATTTTCAATTTTCAAATTTTCAATTTTCAAATTTTCAATTTTCAAATTTTCAATTTTCAAATTTTCAATTTTCAAATTTTCAATTTTTCAATTTTCAAATTTTCAATTTTGAAATTTTCAATTTTGAAATTTTCAATTTTGAAATTTTCAATTTCCAAATTTGCAATTTCCAAATTTTCAATTTTCAAATTTTCAATTTTCAAATTTTCAATTTCCAAATTTGCAATTTCCAAATTTTCAATTTTCAAATTTTCAATTTTCAAATTTTCAATTTTCAAATTTTCAATTTTCAAATTTTCAATTTTCAAATTTTCAATTTTCAAATTTTCAAATTTTCAATTTTCAAATTTTCACTTTTCAAATTTTCAATTTTCAAATTTTCAATTTTCAAATTTTCAATTTTCAAATTTTCAATTTTCAAATTTTCAATTTTCAAATTTTCAATTTTCAAATTTTCAATTTTCAAATTTTCAATTTTCAAATTTTCAATTTTCAAATTTTCAATTTTCAAATTTTCAATTTTCAAATTTTCAATTTTCAAATTTTCAATTTTCAAATTTTCAATTTTCAAATTTTCAATTTTCAAATTTTCAATTTTCAAATTTTCAATTTTCAAATTTTCAATTTTCAAATTTTCAATTTTCAAATTTTCAATTTTCAAATTTTCAATTTTCAAATTTTCAAATTTTCAATTTTCAAATTTTCAATTTTCAAATTTTCAATTTTCAAATTTTCAATTTTCAAATTTTCAATTTTCAAATTTTCAATTTTTCAATTTTCAAATTTTCAATTTTGAAATTTTCAATTTTGAAATTTTCAATTTCCAAATTTGCAATTTCCAAATTTTCAATTTTCAAATTTTCAATTTTCAAATTTTCAATTTTCAAATTTTCAATTTCCAAATTTGCAATTTCCAAATTTTCAATTTTCAAATTTTCAATTTTCAAATTTTCAATTTTCAAATTTTCAATTTTCAAATTTTCAATTTTCAAATTTTCAATTTTCAAATTTTCAATTTTCAAATTTTCAAATTTTCAATTTTCAAATTTTCACTTTTCAAATTTTCAATTTTCAAATTTTCAAATTTTCAATTTTCAAATTTTCAATTTTCAAATTTTCAATTTTCAAATTTTCAATTTTCAAATTTTCAATTTTCAATTTTCAAATTTTCAATTGTCAATTTTGCACCTCCCATTTTTGTCAATTGTCATTTTCCAATTGGCAAATTTCAATTGGCAGTTCCCAATTGGCAATTTTCGATTGGCTATTTTCAATTTTCAATTCAGACTGAAAATCGGCAACCTGTAATTATGCCTCATTTTCCAAAATGGCCCCCACACGTCCTTAACACCGAAAAGCAAGGACTTGCAATTATGAGTCATTCGTCGAAACGCCCCCCCCCCCCCCCAACCACCTTAAAGCTGGTAACCGGCAACTTGCATATATTCTTCATTTTCCAAAATGTCCCCGAGACCTCCTTAGAACCGAAAATCGGCAATGTGCATTTATTACTCATTTTCCAAAATGGCCCCCAGACCTCCATAAGACTAAAAACCGACGACTTACAATTATTTGTCATTCTCCAAAATGGGGGTTTTAAAGAGGAAAAAAACCTCTTTAAAACCGAAAAGCACCGACTTGCAATTATACTCATTTTCCAAAATGGCCCCCACACCTCCTTAAAGCTGAAAGCCGGCAACTTGCAATTATGACCCATGTGTGAAACCCCCCCCCCCCCCCCCCTCAAGTTGAAACCTGGCCACTTGCAATTATTAGTCATTCGTCAAAACGCCCCCCCCCCTCCCCCACATAATAATCCAAAATAATATAAAATTTGACAAAATGCATTTATACCAATTTCTAAAATTCTCTGCCCCTCCCCCCTTTATCCTGCACCCGCAGAAACCGAAACCGTCTGCGGTCCTGAGACTAAAGCGACTGACTGGACTTTGGGCCCACTTGACCGACTAAGTCGGTAATGTAATGCTACCACCATTTTGCGGCAATCTCCGATCCAAGCTTCTTTACCATCCAGTGCACTGTCAGTAATTTATTTTGATTAATAGGAAATAACTAATTAATTGGCATAAATTTGATGACAGAATTCGTTTTTTATTATTAATGTTTTTATGGCACTATGTTTAGCTGTTTTTCTGGCCCGTTTTCTATGGAAAAATTACATCCATGCACATCCATGCAACAACATGGATCCTTGTTCGCCAGGATAGGGAATATGAAGCAGTTAAACAAACTCCATGTACAATTGGAAGCTGGGAAAGAGAATCTGCTGGGTGTCTATAAGCATTTCGATTATCGGCAATTTATGCGCACCCCTCATCAATCTTCACCGTTGTGATGATAGTCCTTGCGGTGATCGTGGGACTGTGACTTTATTGCTGCAAACCGTGGCTAGCGTCTGAGAGAGGGTCTTGATTCCGGAGTACCGCCATCATCAGTTGTATTATTAGTTTTGATTAATAGTACCGTTCAATCAATAAGGTCAGAAGAGAATATTACTAGAGATTGTAATATTCTTCTTTAGCGGGAATTGATGTTATACCCTAAAAAAGGCTAACATTATTTCCCAATGTGATTCAGGTATTATGATAACCAGAAAGTGGGTCATAATATCCAAATACACATTTGGTATTAAAATGTTATAAGAAACGTAATCATACATAACATATAGTGGATTACAAGGTTGCAGCGTCAGCATTCCGAGGCTTGCTCGAGGTTGTAACCATACAACCGCTACGCGGTGTATGACCTGTTCCAGTCAGAGCTAAGTAGTTCAAATAATCAGCTCTGGAATACCTCGGAATAAGGAAAACTTCCTTCGCATTTCTAGCGCATTTCGATATCGATATCGCTTTCTTACGCTAATATCGATATCGGTTTCTTACGCTAATATCGATATCGGTCTCTTACGCTAATATCGATATCGGTCTCTTACGCTAATATCGATATCGGTCTCTTATGCCAATATCGATATCGGTCTCTTACGCTAATTCATATCGATATAATATCGAGCTTTTTCGATAGGTTTCTTTCGTTTCTCCGTTTTAGCAGAGGAATCATAGAAAAAGTAATTAAAAATGAAATGTGCATTTCCACTTACAGAACAATTTCCATTTAACATTTTCTGCCGTATCTCTCACCGCTTTTGCTATGGAGCGTTATGAACAATTGGATTTGATAATAACAATGTATGTACTGCTCCAGTTTCATCTAAAGTTTTGGACCGTCCCATACTCCATGCAAATACTCCGATTGGAACCTTAATGATGACCATGACTTCATTCGTTCACTTATTACAATAATGATTGTTCATACGACCATGCCTCCCTAATTATGCAAATTGTGAAAAAAAGTCATTGCACATAAAATGTGTATTTTCATATAAGGAATAATTTTCTTCGGATAAGTTTCCTGATAATTTCAATATTTCACCCAGTGGAATAGTATAAACAATTGTAATTGTTAATAACATTACATATACGGCACGAATGCCATCCAAAATATAATTTGCTCTTTTAGGCATAGGCCAGCTTTACGCTCATTCATTCACCTATTCTATACATAATTGTTTAGTCGGCCATACCTCCTTAATTATGCGCATTATCGAAAAAAGTCATGCTCCATAAAATACGTATTTTTATATGGGGAACAACTTTTCTCATATAAATTTTGCCCTGACCCTAACAGTTTATGCAGTAGAACATTATTAATTGTAACAGGAGAATCGTATTAATTAATTTACCTTTCACGTCAATGCAATTCCCAGGCTCTCGGGAATCTTTGAGTTGTCGAAATTATTTTAAATAAAATTTATATTTAACGAATTCATTCAAAATATCAATAGCAAATAATTTCATCGACTGCGCATGCGCCAAAATATTGATTAACCGGCTGTTGTACGAGAGAACCGAGCAACAGGTTGCAACGTGAGACACTCTAGCCTCGACAACGAATAAGTAAACACATAGAAATGTATATAGCCTCAAATTATTTTGGGTAAATTAAAGGTATTAAATATATTTTGTGAAACGCGAAGAGTCGATTCCCGAAGCCTGTAATAAGCACTTTTAAACCAGAATTGCTGAATAAACCAGAATTGATAATTGTCGACTTTAAAGTGAGTAATTAATTATTATAATTTTGCCTATTTTCTCTTTTTCTCTTTCTGTTTCTCTGTTTAAATTGGGTCTTCTTCCAACTTCCACTACCTGAGATGAGTCGAGTGTACGTTGTTAATTATCGTTAAATTAAATGGCGCCCATTTATTTATTATCGTTATTTATTGAATATTTCAGTGGTTTTGTTGAATTAGAAAATAGAGCCCTAACAGCAATTGACCCAAGCCGCGTTAGGTGAAGGCCTTCTAGCCAAAATTTAACAGTGTTTTATTTAATTATTTATTTATTTTTGTCGACTATTTATTTATTATAAAAAGGCCTGTCTCATTTGGCGCCCAACGTGGGGCCGCGTTGGATTAATTTATTAATAAAAATATTAAAATTGTTGTCAATTGTAATAGTAAAATTTTCTGTATACTATGAGTAAGAGAGAGAGAGCTTAGCTCAGGAATGCGGCGTTGCTAACCAACGTCGACGTGTTTACATTCAAATGAAAATAACTTTATCGATTATTTCAAAATTCCTTTCATCTTCTCTATTCTTCGTCTTTTCTCTTTCTGTCTTTCTCTATTACTTCATAAGATTTATATATTTTATAAAGTTAAATTGAATTTTTTTTTCTTTTTGAAAATTGTTTAAAATGTGAATTGAAATTTGAAATTTTTTTATTATGTATTTTTTTTAACTTAAAATTGTCTTGGTAATTCACTAAAGCCTTTTAAAAAATTTGAAATTCGAAATTGTCGTCGAATTGTTTTTTTTCTCTTTTCTAATTGTTCTTGGTTTTTGTAAAAGGTTATTTTTTGTCATCGAAATCTAGAAATAAGATTTATCGTGAAACACTGTTTTTGTCGACTCTTCGCGTTTAAATAAATAATAATTCTCTCCGTCTGTGTGAAAATTATTAAAATAAAATTCGATTGAGAAACTTAACGTGGCTTTTTCCGTCTGTGTTAAAGTCATTTTGGGGGGATCAGTCGATATATACGGAACAATAATTTTTGATAATTGCAAATTCTCCGATTGTTGTCGATATTGTTTTTTTTACCATAGGAGCATTTATTTGTTTATTTATTGTATTTTTTTTGTCTTGTATGAACTCGAGGTAAATTATTGATTGATTTTAGCTTTGGCTTATCGTTTCTCGGTGAATAGGAATAAAAATGAACTGAAATGTTCATGTCTTTCTCTCCGCCTAGAAGAGCTAGAAAACGAAATATGACTTTAGTACCACGGGAGGAATCGCCGGAATTGAATACTTCGCGCGAAACCGAAATGAACGGAGCGGGGAGAGGTGTGCCGATGAGTAGGGGAAACGGGATTCAACAAACGCGAGTCCCAACACCTACACTGGGACGGGGGAGAGGTCAGCGTACAACCCCAACCCCCATTAATCCGGTTTTACTTGAAAATTTAGATGACGCTTCATCAGCTCAATCGAATGAGAAACAAATCGAAATCGGGGACGTTAATGCAAAAGTTGATTCTTTACATGCGATGATGAAAACAATTTTAAGGCTTATTGTCGGGGAGAGTCCAGCTGTTAATTTGTCGAATATGGAAATTCAACCGGAATTAATTAATCTTGCTAATGAAATGCATGTTGGTAATTTGAATGCTCCCACTCGAGTGAATCAATCGGCGGGGGGCAATGGCGTAACTGGGAACCCAGAAAACCCGGGGGGTGAAACTGGGCAACCGATTATCCAGGAACCGATGCGCGACAACCCAACGTCTGGGGGGGCCACTAACGCATCGGTAGGAAGTGGTGGGTCGATACAGCCTCCTTCAAGTGGACAAGGAGCGTTTGTGCGAGTACCACAAACTAATCAGGGAGGGACGTCTGGACCCCAATCTGATTTGACTTTTAATATGAGCAGCGAGTCTATCGCTCAAGAACTGAGAGGCGTTCGATTTAATTTGGATCAAACTTCCAATTCATACCCGCAAACAAATACCCAACGCATTCAGATTTCTTATCGAATGCCGAATGGGAAAGTTATCTTCGAAGAGCGTTTTATGACCGCGGAAGATTGTCGTGCTATAACACAGCGCGGAACGGAATCGCGTAATGTTGATCAGTCGACAATAGAACAAATGCAACAACAACAAGAAGATACTAGACTAACAAACCAATCGAATATTGACAATTTAAGACGTGTGAATGCACCGTTTTCACCTTTTCGTGTGTTAGAATCGGAAACAATAGTGAGACAAGGTAGTCTCTCGTTACAGGATTATGAACTCGATACAGCCACTAATTCTAACCAGACCGAGACAACCGTTAGTGATCAATCGTGGGATATGAACACAGGAATTCGTGTAACGCGATTGGTAAGCGATTGGAAACTGAATTTTCCAAAAACGGAGAAGGATCCTGATCGTTTTCTACTGATCTTAATGGAATGTCTCGATACGACAGGTATTAATAAAGACTTCTTCGTACCTTGTTTGTCGAACATTTTTGAGGGCCCTTATAGATCATGTTATATGATCAATAAGGCAAGATGGCGATCGTGGAAAGATTTCGCTCTGAATTTTCGACAGACTTGGGCGATAAAGAGAGACGATATGGATCTCTATTTGGAAGTCGAAAATCTAAAAGTCGAGAGGAGTGAAAGTCTCGCAGAATTTACTTATCGTTGTCGTTTCTTTTTTGAACGAATGTTACATCCACCAACGTTTCGTAAGCAAATCGAACAGATTGTGAAACATTATAATCCTAGAATTGCTCTTGATATTCTCGCCTTAGATATTCGAAGTTATGAAGACTTTTTAGCGTACGCAAATAAACGTAGCGACATCTTTAGACAAGTTGTCGACCAAAAACGGGGGAGGAATATTAGGAATAAAATTGATTTAAATTGTTTACAAAACGAAACTAGCGACATGACTTACGAGGAAGAATTGTCGGATAATGATTCGGATAACGAGATGCTCACGGAATTGAACGCGATAAAATCGGAAAATCTATCTAATATTAATCAACGTAAAGATACATCTAAACCACTGGTACGACAAAGATTGGAACAAAATCTTGCGCGTTTCGAAAAAATAGCAAGACGGAGAATGAAGCGTCTGTACAGCATGTAGCGTCGAAAAGAAAACAATTTGACCAGCCTAGGGATTGGCCGAAAATCTTGTGTTACAACTGTGGACAAACGGGACATGGCTCGCGCTTTTGTACTGCCAAGAGGCAGGAAGTATGCCACCTTTGCCGACAGGTGGGACATGTGAATGAAAATTGCCCTACGCTTTCAAAAAACGTGTCAAGCCCTCAGTAAAGACTCCTCAAGTTACTGGACGAAAGGGCAATATTGAGGAAAATAAAATCGAATGTGCTGTACAGGCCAATCAAATAAAATCGTCTAACGCGATTAAAATCGACGAAGTAAAAACGTTTGCCGGTCCACTAAGTAAAGTAGATCCGTCACCATTGTCATATCTCGCAGAAGACCAGTCGAATGATTCAAATTATGTCATTGAAATTGATGAAGAAACAGCGGATGAAGACGAATTTGATGATCTAGATGATTTTTTGCTAGTCAAGGATGAAGTCGATAATGTTCCGGTTAATCTGTCAACCATGTTTTGCACCAATCTGATTGATCAAACCAATCAAAAATCTATAACGGAAAATGTCGACTCTCTGAAGGATTGGAGACCTAAGAATCTCCCTTCTTATCTGATACATCGTTTGTCACAACGTCGAATTTACCGAAACGAAACTGGAACGAAAGAACCGAAAAATCTAGTAAAAGCTAGTGTAACGATTTCTATTTTTGGCCATTCATTAACG
Organism: Asobara japonica; assembly: GCA_026005395.1. Classification (NCBI taxonomy): domain Eukaryota; kingdom Metazoa; phylum Arthropoda; class Insecta; order Hymenoptera; family Braconidae; genus Asobara; species Asobara japonica. The sequence continues at coordinate 14,368 of BQMI01000597.1, read as the reverse complement.
GGAATTATCGATGGTGGAAGCGAACGGACCTATATGAGTCCGGATGCTTCTGAGCGTGTAAAATCTTTGAAGTAAATGAAATAACACCTGATTCAACTTCGACGGCGGGAATTTGCCTCGGTGACAGTTCACTCGTTAAAAGCAATGGGGGTACGTGTTTCGTAATTGATATAGGGGATATCTATGGACCACAGTGGTTCAGTATCCTCCCGGGCGCATCTAGTGAAATCATTCTAGGCATGGATTTCATCCTAGCATTTAAGGTATTCCTCGATCCTGAAAAACGAGTACGGACATTAGCGGGAAGTCAATTTTCGTATCCTCTGTCGAACCGATTCATTTTCCCAACTCAATTAAGAGCATTGTCTGTTAACCAAAAACAAACTTTGCAGTATTTTCTTGATAAAGAATTTTCTAAGTTTGACAAACAATCGACAGGTGTGACGGACCAAATTGCACATGAGATCGAATTGGAAGATATTATTCCACATCGACAAAAACCCTATAGACGAAGTGAAATCATTCGCTCGTTTATTAATCAAGAAGTCGACAGATTACTGGAAAAGGGTTATGTTACCTGGAGTAACAGCAATTGGGCGAGTTCACCGCTTGTTGCACCGAAAGCAAACGGAAGTTTGAGGTTTTGTATTGATTATCGGATGGTAAATCGTAAAACGAAGAAGCCGGCTTATCCTCTACCTCAAATGGGTTCAATTCTCTCACAATTGTATCAAGCAAAGATGATATCGACCTTGGACATGAGTGAGGCTTTCCATCAAATCCCGATGGAAGAAAATAGTCGAAAGTAAACAGCATTTGTTGTCGAAGGTAAAGGCTTATTGGAATGGCTCCGTATGCCATATGGACTGACGGGTGCACCTTCCACATTTCAACGCCTCATGGATACCCTAAAAAGACGCGTAAAAGAAATTATTGTTGAACGTAATTTGCCAAATCATTGGATAGATAAATTATTTGTTTATCTAGATGATTGGACTGTCGTCAGTGAGAATCTAGAAGAACATCTCTCCTTATTGTCGATTTTGTTTGAGGTTTTGCGTGAAGCAAAATTGAAAATAAATCGAGAAAAAAGTAGTTTTGCGTGTCGAGAAGTAAAGTACTTAGGGTATATCATCGATGAACATGGTATGAGATCAAATCCGGAGAAAATACAGCCAATAATTGATTATCCAATCCCACAAGATCGTACTCAAGTTCGACAATTTACCGGATTGGTAAATTGGTATCATCGACATTTAAAGAATATTGCAAGAGTACAAGGGCCATTGAATAAATTAACGAGTCCTAAGAACCCATGGCAATGGAGAGAAAAAGAACAACAATCCTTCGATGATATAAAAAATTTGTTGATTGACGTGCCTCGACTTTATACGCCAATCCCGGGCCAACCGTTTATTCTTTATACGGACGCTAGCGATTTCGGTCTGGGCGCGATTCTTGTTCAAAAAGATCCTGAATCAGATCGAGAATTGTTAATCGAAGTTTTGAGTAGACCATTACGCGGAGCAGAATTTCATTACACAACAACTGAAAAGGAATGTCTAGCGGTCGTATGGGCGGTCGAAAAACTTCGGTGTTATCTCGAAGGAATGAAATTCAAAGTCGTTACAGATCATCAAGCCTTACAATGGCTGTATAACCTAAAAAATCCAGTTGGTCGACTCGCACGTTGGGCGATTTATCTTCTACAACATGATCTAAAAATCGAACACAAACGTGGTACGTTGAACGAGGCACCAGATGCCCTTTCGCGCATGTTCGATGTCGATGTAGATCCGTTAGGATGGGAAAAAGTTGTCGAAGAAACAATTCAAGGTCGAATTAAATTGAATTCAATTTGCAATCAGAATTGGTATGAAACGAAACGTAGTTCGGTCGAGAAAAATCCTAATAGATTTCCTGAGTGGAAAATCGAAAACGATGATTTATATTATTATCGACCTGATTACGCGAAAGCCCTGCTGGGCGACGAAAACCCTTGGAAACTTGTTATTAAACCCGATAGAGTTCTAGATATTCTTCGTGAAAATCACGATATGCCGCAAGCAGGACATTTGGGACGAGACAAGACACTGGACAGTATTCGACTGAATTACTATTGGCCAGGTATGACAGAAGACGTCAAATCCTTTGTTAATGAATGCGAAACGTGTATTCGAGTAAAAGACGATCAACACCCTATACAAGGACCATTGTCGACGAGACCGATTTTGACTCCCTGGACTCAAATTGCTATAGATACCGCCGATATGACTAGTAGATCGAAAAAGGGGAATTCACACATCATTGTTGTCCAGGATTTGAGTACCAAATATATAGAACTATTTCCCACACGCGATAAAGCGGGTAAGACAGTTGTCAAAGTTTTGGAGTCGATATTTGATCGTTGGGGAACACCTCAAATTCTAATTTCCGATAATGGAAAAGAATATTGTAATAAGGAGGTGTCATGTCTTTTGACAGCCAGAGGTGTAGAACACCATACAACGCCAATAGCTCATCCACAAGCAAACCCCGTGGAACGCGTAAATCGAACTGTAAAACCAATGATAGCTGCTTTTATTAAAGATAAACAAAATGAATGGGATATATATGTGTCGAAATTTCAATTAGCCTATAATCGAGTACCACATGCTGGCACGCGAGTCTCCCCGTTCTTTCTAAATCACGGACGTGAAGCTATAATAAAACGCGAAAACAAAGTTGTTGCCGTTGGAACACCCCAACCAGAGGTCGAGAGAAAAACATGGACAGAAAGAATGTCGAAAATCGATGAGTTTAGACATAAAATCGAGATATTTCTGAAAAAGAATACTGAAAAGCGATTAGCCAGAAAGAATGCAAATAAGATAACGAAAGTCGAAGTAAAAGTGGGTACAGAAGTTTATTACCCAAATAAAAGGTTGAGTAATAAGGCTGAAGGATACAATGCAAAATTAGCACATCGTTATTTGGGTCCTGCTATTGTCAGTAGATTGTTGGGTCCAATGACTGTAGAAGTAGTTGACAAAAACAGTAAAGTAATTGGTAAATACTATATTTCAGATTTAAAAATACCTCGTCGTAGTCTACGTCTAAAATAATGTATTAATAACAGGTCGTTTCGTCTTCGTTAATGAGAGATCTATCAGTGGAGGTTATGGCAGAATCGACATCGCCAACCCAGGGTCCAGGTCCAGATATCACCATCAACGGCATCAAGACAGTGCCCCTCGGAATCCCGACGACTTCGACGAAGACAACTGACTACATGAAGTATGAAGAGAAGAAAAAGATCGATTCAAAGGTCTCATTATTATTTGAAGTTGAAGACCCTTATCAGGAGGACAAGTTAACTATAGCTGATCAAGTTCTCTTAACACTCGACACCTTGGAAAACTGCTCAGAAGTTAAAGTGCAATTGAGTCTTGGTCTTCTTATGTTGAAGTTAGCCACTGAGAAAAATACTACTAATGAGGCCCGATTTATCGACATTACTGAAACTCCCCAGAGTTTTGTCAAAGAAAAAAACTCGATAATATCGCTCATCAAGCCAGACAATCGAGCACTGAAAGTAACTCCCTCGCAACAAGGAGCTGTAGATTGGACACCCATCTCGACTTTGGTCACACCACTACGTTTTTTGAAAATGGAATCGCCAACTATAGCTGAGAAATCTTCCCCATCAAAAGAAACGCAGGGACTGATTAGGGCTATCCATAATCTTCCAAAACCAGGTAGGGGTGGTTGGTACATTACAACCCAAAGAGACGATAGGGAGAATTATATTCGTAAGAGGACTCCCGGCGTTTTTCAAGTAAAAGAAAAATGGCCAGCTTCTGGCAAAGAAAAACAGACGACCGATAACCCTAACCTCCAGCTAGCACCCTCAGTCACTATCAAACCTGCAAAACTCAGTCCACCTCTAACTTTCAATGAATTCATAGCTACGGCAGATCTTCAGAAGCTTAAAACTCCGGCTCAAAACACAGACATGATATATCTACTCACCGAACCTAAACTAAAGCAGCTAATCACTGAACGAGCTAAAATGCTAATCGAGGCCAAAGACAGCAAACGCGTCGATGTTAGCACCCAAACTTATGTTACCCAGGTGGGAAAACAATTCACGATTGGTTGTGTAAACTGTGGAAGCGATCACAATGTCACCGTCTGCAAGATTCCATTTCGTCCGGGTTTTTGCCATGCTTGTGGAGCCCAAGGATTCGATACCAAGGATTGTCCTTATCCACATGGAGTGGAACACGAGGAAGCTCTCGAACGCTGTACTGGCTGCGGTCGAGACTTGAGTATGTACTGTCCAGAATGTCCAGACTGTAACATTCGCTGGAAGGGATGTGTCGATTATTTTAGATTGAATTATTCAATCCTTCCAACTTGGGCAGTGCCTGTCGATCATCAAGTCATGGTGGGAGGTACAGAGTCAACATTGAAGAAAAGATACCAGCGTAAATTTGATAATCCCAATGATCTTGCTAATAAGGTCAGGAGTCAACTAATCAGAGAAAATGCTCTTCAAGATGCCATCGAAGTTGCCAATCCCACTATCATGACTCCAAAGCAGCTGTCCGAGAAAAAACGTCGACTCGCAGTTCGTGCTCTCGAAGCCCCAGTTACACATCGACACCTTGATGATATGGCAAGAGATTTTCCGGAGTTAAAGGATGATGAGGGTTAACACTGTTTTGGTTGCCCGACCAAGAGATATTTCGACACCATGAGATTCAAGATCACCGAAGTCAAGGATATAAAATTCAAAACATTTTCGTTCGCTACATTTAATTTTCCTTTTTATTTTTGGAATTCAGAATTTTCAGTTTTGAAAACATTCAACGTTTCAAATTTGTCGAGTTTTGTTTGCTCTGTGTCGACAAATTATTATCACTATAGTTCTCCTTAACTTTAATGTTCTCCTTTAGGAAATTTTTCCAATATTCTTTGTTCTCATTAAAATATAGCTGCTGTTTAATCAGGAATAATTTTGTTTTACTGAACCTTTATTTTGAAAACGTAATTATTAGAAACAAAACATTTACCATAGGAACAGAAAGAGAAACAGGGAAATATTTTCATAATTAATCTTTGTTTTTTACAGAAGATTTATTTCCTAATAAAACTTGGGCAAAATTGTAGTAAAGAGAATTGTTTATTGACGTGAAAGTCAAGAAGGATAGTTTGTAACAGCAGAATCGTATTAATTAATTTACCTTTCACGTCAATGCAATTCCCAGGCTCTCGGGAATCTTTGAGTTATCGAAATTATTTTAAATAAAATTTATATTTAACGAATTCATTCAAAATATCAATAGCAAATAATTTTATCGACTGCGCATGCGCCAAAATATTGATTTGCCGGCTGTTGTACGAGAGAAGCGAGCAACAGGTTGCAACGTGAGACACTCTAGCCTCGACAACGAATAAGTAAACACATAGAAATGTATATAGCCTCAAATTATTTTGGGTAAATTAAAGGTATTAAATACATTTTGTGAAACGCGAAGAGTCGGTTCCCGAAGCCTGTAATAAGCACTTTTAAACCAGAATTGCTGAATAAACCAGAATTGATAATTGTCGACTTTAAAGTGAGTAATTAATTATTATAATTTTGCCTATTTTCTCTTTCTGTTTCTCTGTTTAAACTGGGTCTTCTTCCAACTTCCACTACCTGAGATGAGTCGAGTGTACGTTGTTAATTATCGTTAAATTAACTGGCGCCCATTTATTTATTATCGTTATTTATTGAATATTTCAGTGGTTTTGTTGAATTAGAAAATAGAGCCCTAACAGCAATTGACCCAAGCCGCGTTAGGTGAAGGCCTTCTAGCCAAAATTTAACAGTGTTTTATTTAATTATTTATTTATTTTTGTCGACTATTTATTTATTATAAAAAGGCCTGTCTCATAATAATTGAAATTGTTCATAACAATATCCACGGTCACATAGTTAAAACAGCGCACCCGAATAATTCCGAAAAAAGGGTTAAATGAAAAAATGTTTCATATGAAAGTTTCGAGGGGATATTCAATATGATGTTGACTTTGAGCTTGCAAGCTGCAAGCACAAAATGCACGTTTTCGAATGGCAACCATGTTACACCACGATCAAATTCTTTTCTCTTAACGAGATGTTTTCATACGCATCGTCATTTATGCCGATTCCTTCGATTTCACTCCAAATATACGATAAAAACCATTCCGGAGGCCAAAGTGGAACTTTAGACTGAGATATTGCAGATCAGTCTTTCCATTTGGCGATCAACAAGCTTTGCCCAAATGTAAACAATAAACAGTTTTCAGGTGATTCAAGGATAATGATGAGAGTATAAATTTTTACTCATTATGGATTTATTGTGCATAATTAACGATATTATTGAATAATCAATGAAAAATGATAATAAAAATCAGCTAATGACTCGTGAAATGCCCACAATAACGTACACTCCTAATTGGATCCCTTGCGCATAAAAGAAGAAAAAGAAAAGTGCAGACGGCTTCTAATATGCTGAGAACTAAGACATTTCAAAGTAGCTGTTCTGTGTATCCACCATTAAGTTCTGTACGACATTTTGGAGAACACGTGGCGGTATACCGACATCGCTTGCTGAATCCGTCTCTGCATATCGTCTGGAGTGTGAGAGTAGTGTCAGATTCGGTGATCTTGGTGGCCACAGCACGTAACTACCAAGACCAATTCAGCGATTATGAAATGCGAAACGGGGTGGCGCAGCGTCTTGGCGGAACCACCTTCTCGCTCTGGTTGCTAGGTGAACGTTCTCCAATGACAGTGGTGGATCGTTTTACAAGAATTTTTTTGACCAGTTACTGTTTTGTTTTAAAAAATGGTCCAATAATTGGTTCATCGACAAGACCACACCACACGTTTACACTCCACTCATGCTGATGATCAATATATCCAGTCCAATGATGATTTTCCTGTCCCCAATAGCGACGATCGTGACGGTTTTAGGTCCCCGTACTCTGGAATATTGCGTCGTCACTGAACAAGACGTATTTGAAAAAATCTGGGAGTTCGTCCAGCTTCTACAAGGCCCAATTACAAAAGTTGACGCGATTTTGTCGGTCTTGGGTAGATAATGTGTGTGTCAGCGTGATGTGATAAGGGTGATATCGTCTCGTTTTCTGAATTCGTCTGGCTGTTTCTCGCGGTATTCCTAAGTCTCGCTGTATCTGCCGCACACTGAGTTGGCAATTCATATGTACCATAACCAGTATGGTGAGAGCGCGAGGATCTTCCGGACCGACACGAGATTGTCGTCTCTGTTGGAATCTAACTCTTCGCCAATTTCTTTCAAGTTGCTGAAGGGTGACGAATACGATGACAATACCATTAGCGATACAATCGAGTAGCTTCCTTGTAATTATGTCTATACTCTCCCACAACTGATAGGATATCTACAACAAAGGTCAAGTGACTGAGTGGAGGTTTAAATCTGTACTGTTGGGAAGGTGAAAATGAGTGATGTGTTTTCATAACAATCGTTGAATTACCTGAAAAATGTTTATTGTTTACATTTGGGCATAGCTTGTTGATCAACAAATGCTAATATCTCATATCTCAGACTGCGTGAAAAGTCTAAACTTCCAATTTGGCCTCGGAAATGGTTTTTATCGTTTTATTTCAGTGAACTCGAAGGAATCGGCATAAATGACGAGATGTCTGAAAATATCTCGTTCAGCGAAAAAATTGTCATCACCTTGAAACATATGGTTGCCATTTGAAAAAGTGCACTTTGTGCTTGCAGCTTGCAAGTGTGAAATTGCAAGCTCAAAATAAAGCTCATATCGAATGTCCACCTCGAAACCCTCCAACTTTCATATGAAACATTCTTCCATTTAACCCATTTTTTAGGCGTTACTCGGGTGCGTTGTTTTAACTGGGTCACCCTGTCTATACTACACCAATTTCATCCAAAATCTACTCAGTTCTAAGTTATATGGAAACCTTTCGAACCCGAGCTTGATAACTTCCATAACTTCATTCGTTCATAAGCAACCGTTGCACGAAATTGTGTATACATACATACACACTGAAAAATCGGCAAGTTAATTAGTCTAATTTATATATGCTGGGAAATGTGCGTTCACGTCGCACCGAGTCGTAACACACACCGTCGGCCATATATCTGGATCGGTATTTCCAAGTTTCAGACGCTTACACAATTCCGAGGCAAAATTAATAAAGATTCATAAAGATAAGTTATCTCCTTTAAGGGGTTACATGGGTTTCGTCGGGGAAAAAAATGTTTTTGTATATAAAAAATGAAATATTCAGTTCAAAATTTCTATTGTCTTAAAGATACATGTGTGATGAAGGATTACTGCAATCTTTGAAAAAAAAAATTAACTCTGCCTTTGCGACGTCGTTTCCGGCGAGCCCTTGTGAAACAGGTGCATTCGCGTTGACAGCAGAACTAGCAGAATCATCTCAAGTGGAAAGCAAAAAATCCGTGTTCAGTCAACAGTTGACACTAGAACTTGGACGAAGGAAAATAAATAAAAGTGAACATTCAATTTTTGGCAGAGGTTTTTATGAAAAAAATCGAAAAATGACTAAAATTTTGCCGCATTTTTTTTCAATAGTTGCAATTGAAAGAACAAAAAATCTTCGTCCAAGTCCTTGTAAATAGTATCTCGAAGACCTGTGTAAAATTGAATCAAGATCCGTTGAGTAGTTCTCGAGAAATCTTGACAACCGACTTTGAAAACATAGTTTTGATAAAAACGCGATTAAAGTTTTGAGTGACAATAAAACGGGAAAAAGCGCACAACTTATTCATACTGTATCTCAAAAACTATTACTCGGATCGACTTGAAATTTTAGGACAATATTCTCAAGATGTTGTACAATTTTATGTGACAATAAAAAAAATCGATCTTTTGAAACCGTGAAACCCACGTAACCCCTTAATGCAATGAGTGCAAGCTTTCCATTCAGAAATAAACCAAACATTAGTGGTAGATTTTTTTTCATGTATTGGAGGAATTAATTTCCACAACGTAATGACGATACATATTTTTCTGTTAACAGTTCATAGAGATATCAAGCCTCAGAACGTATTGCTGTCAACTCCAGGACCACGAGGAGAAGTTCGTGCCATGATTTCTGATTTCGGCTTGTGCAAGAAGCTACAACTAGGACGCTTGTCATTTTCTCGACGATCCGGAGTGACAGGGACTGACGGCTGGATAGCGCCGGAAATGCTAAAAGGCGAACGAACCACTTGCGCTGTGGATATATTCTCACTTGGCTGCGTTTTCTACTACGTTTTATCGAATGGAAATCATCCATTTGGTGATACCCTTAGGAGACAAGCCAACATCCTTAGCGCAGAAAGTGATTTAGCTTTCCTTCAGGAACTATACAATCATGACAAAGAGTTGGCCCTCGTTTTGATTAAAGCAATGATCAATAACGATCCTATAGCTCGACCACCCGCTCTTGCTGTCCAACGGTTTCCTTTTTTCTGGAATTCCGCAAGAATTCTCAACTTTTTTCAGGATATCAGTGACAGAGTGGAAAAAGATGAGCCGAACAGTCCGGCTCTGATGTCTCTGGAGACTGGTGCTAATCAGGTAGTTCAGACCGACTGGCGACTTCGCATCGACTTTGAAGTAGCTAACGATTTAAGGAAGTATAGAAGTTACAGAGGTGAGAGTGTGAGAGATCTGCTCAGAGCATTGAGAAACAAAAAGCATCATTACAGAGAATTAACTACAGAAGCCCAACTAAGTCTAGGAGAAATTCCTGGAAAATTTACAGAATATTGGCTTTCAAGATTTCCTAGCCTTCTGTCGCATAGCTGGTGTGCAATGCAACAATTCAGGAGAGATGCAACCCTCCAAGACTACTATGACCCTGATTACGAATTTATAACCTATTTAGCATACGAGCAAGTACTTAGCATTTCAAATAGAGCTCGAAAAGAGACAGTGTCTTTGAATGACTCATCGGCTTCCGGGGCCGTTAGTTGGAGGCTTAGGGATAGTATAAACTGGAGTCCCCATCGATCTCGATTTAGAACATATAGGAAAAAAAATCAGGAGAGAAGAAGAGCCGACGAGAACGTAGTTTGGACATTGCCGCCTGCAAGTTGAAATTTGCTTCTACTTGTTTTATGTTGTCGAGATATTTTTACTATGATAAGATAAAATGATATTTTTGAAGATATTATTTCAAATGACGTAATCTTCAAGATATTGTTTTTTTCTGAGGGTAACGTTTTTTTTTCATTTTCAACGCTTCGAAATTGAGTATGCATTGTTTTATGACGATCGTAGAGATGCAAGGTTTTTTTCTTTATCTAGCTGTGTTACGTGATGCTTTTTGACGTACGCGATATAATGTACATTCTTCACGAACGAAGGTGTACGAAGCAATGAACACACCAACAATTTTGATCAATTAATAAAATTTTCACCAATTGTACCTTAAAATAATTGTAACGGTGGTACTTGATGAATTGTATTTTAAATCTCCGATCGAGTGAGTTGAATAAATTACATCAATGAAAAATTCTAAAACCGTCAACATCTCATTGTTTTAGTTTATTTCCACATATAATCGACGAATCTAGGCATAATTAAATGAATTACTTTTGAGTTGTGCAATTCATTTGAATTTGTTCTTAGAGTTTAATTAATAGCTCCCTGGTTGCACCCAATAGCGTGTAAGTTGCGTGTAAGACTGTGTATGTTTTGTTTTGGCCCAAAAAAACATATTTTAGAATTATGCTGTTGATAAATATTGTAATTAATTATTTTTGGATGTTCACCTCATCGGAATAAGGCAATTATGCCACATTTGTTAACAACTTTAATTAGTTTTACTGTCCTGTTACGGGGCTAATGGGGGCTGACCGGGGTCGAATTTTAAAAAAGCAACAAAATATAGTCCCCCGGGCGAAAAAATATTGATAATAAATGATTAAATTACTAGTAAACCAAAAAAAAATTGAATTGAGGATAGATCGAACTTTAAGAGAAAAAAATGCCGATAGTCCCAGTTGGGATTCGAACTCGAGACTCCCAGTATCGCGCCGGGCACTTTTCCAACTAACCTACCGGGCATATAGAGACTTTCCATTCTCAAATTCGATATGTAACCACCGCCTCCCCCTCTGAAGGCATTTAGTAAATTAAATTAAATTGAAGATAGATCGAAACCATCATTAATATTTTTGTGTGCCTAAAACATATAATTATGGACTTTTTCGAAAATAATAAGGAATGTGGTCAGGCGCATTAAAGCCCGGGGGATTGCGGGAGATGGCGATATTTGACAATAAAAACTGTCAAATGACAATTGCCAATTAAAAATTCCCACTTCAAAATTGCCAATTGGAAATCGCGAATTGAAAATTGCCAATTGAGATTTGCCAATTGGAAATTGCCAATTGAAAATTGGCAATTAAAAATTGTCAATTAAGAACGGCCAATTGAAAATTGTAGATTGGCAATTATGAAAATGGAAAATTGACAAATAAAAATTGCCAATTGACAATTGGAAATTACTATTTGGAAACTGCCAGTTAAAAATTGCCAATTCAAGATGGCCAGTTCACAATTGCCAATTGCGCATTGCCAAGTGTCAATTCTGAATTTTCAATCCGCAATTTTGAATTCGCAATATTGAATTTTCCATCTGCATTTTTTATGTGTCAATTGTCAATTTTCAATCGGCAATTGTCAATTGACTATTTTCAATTCGCAATTTTCAACCCTTGATTCGCAATCCACAATTGTCGCTCCTCATTGTCCAATTGGCAGTTTTCAATCCGTAATTTTCATTGGTCAATTTTCAATCTCTACTTTTCCATCCTGACTTTTCAATCCGCAATTTTCAGTTGTTCATTAATTGGTAATTTCCAACCCTTAACTTTCAATCTTCATCCTCAATCCGCAATTTTCAAGTATCAATCCACAATGTTCAAACCGCAATTTGCAAGTGTCAATTTTCGATTGGCAATTTTCAACCCTTAATTCTCAATTCGCAACTGTCGCTTCTCATTGTCTAATTGGCAATTTTCATTTGTCAACTTTCAATCCATAATTTTTAATCGGCAGTTTTTACGTGTCAATGGTCAAATGTCAATATTTCAATCCTTAATTTTCAATCCGCTTTTTTAATTCCGTAATTGTCCATACTCAATTTTCAATCCTCGATTTTCACTACTCAATTTTCAATTCTCAGTTGTCAATGCGCAATGTTCAATTGACAAGTTTTAATTGCCAAATTCCAACGCTTAATTTTAAACGCGCAATTTTCAATTGACAATTATCAATTGGCAATCATCAATTGGTAATCATCAATTGGCAATTATCAATTGGCAATTATCAATTGGCAATTATCAATTGGCAACTATCAATTGGCAATTATCAATTGGCAATTATCAATTGGCAATTATCAATTGGCAATTATCAATTGGCAATTATCAATTGGCAATTATCAATTGGCAATTATCAATTGGCAATTATCAATTGGCAATTATCAATTGGCAATTATCAATTGGCAATTATCAATTGGCAATTATCAATTGGCAATTATCAATTGGCAACTATCAATCAGCAATTATCAATTGGCAATTATCAATTGACCATTATCAATTGGCAATTTGCAATTATCAATCGGCAACTATTACTTGGCAGCTATCAATTGGTAATTATAAATTGCCACTTTTCAATTAGGAATTTTTAATTGGCAATTTTTAATTAGCAATCTTTCATTGGACATTTTCAATTGGTAATTTTGAATTAGCAATTTTCAATTCACAATTTGAAACTGGCAATTTTCAATTGTCAGTTGTCAAGGTAAAGCGGTTTATGACTGGATACTCACGCGACATAACCCTCAAGGCGGCACCGTCGCCATCTCACGGAATCCCGTCCGAACGGCCTGTCTAGGGACTTTTATGTGGCTAACCACATTCCTTATCATTTTCAAAAAAGTTCACAGTTAGATGTTTTAGGCACAGAAAAATATTAATAATGGTCTATTATTAATATTTTCCGCCCGGGGGGACTATATTTTGTTCTGTTTTTATTTTAAAAAACTTGACCCCAGTCAGCCCTATAGCCCTATAGCGTGGAACTTGAGTTGCCAGGGATACTCACTCGCTCGCAAGGCGTCCTCTGATACTCACGTGCCGAAGCAACTAATCTTCAACATATTAAACGACAAGTTCTATTAACGTGTGGAATTGTTTATTGTACCACTACCAACATATCCCCACATTGGTGACCCCTCTGAAGAAAAGCGCATAAAAAAACATTTGCTGAAAAACACGTTTTGTTCACACCTGGCTGACACAGGTTCTCGTCCTTAACTTCATATATTAATAAATTAATTGACTGTGGTACAATATTTGTGAGGTTAGTGAGCGGAAGATAGAACCCAGATAACAACAATTATAATTACGGCGGAAAACGACGGGATCCGCAACATATGCATCGAAGATATAAGCCCAGAGCATTCGGAAGGACTTGATAGTAACCAGTGTGCAGCACTAGGACGCATTACAGCCCGCATTCCGAGTTTTTGCCCGGACCGACCGGGGCTGGGGTTTCTGCAGCTGAAAGCCCAACTTCAACTGTCGGGTATCAGGTCCAAATTTACGAGGTTTCGCTGGGTAATTGGTAACCTCGAACCCAGATTTGCCTCCGAGATTTTTGATCATATCCCTACTCCTCCAACTATAATTCCCTATACCACTGTATGTACAGCCCTAATCAGCCGTCTTACCCGATCACCACAGGTTCAATTATATCAACTGATAGCAGGTGAAGACCTGGAAGATAGGCGCCCTTCGCAATTTCTAAGGCACTTGCGTTCGCTGGCCCCCGCTATCTCTATTGACATCGTCAACACGGTGTGGTTGGCCCATCTACCTGAACTGGTCAGAACAGCTGTTGTCACGCACTCAAACCTCCGCATTGAACAGCTCGGCCAAGTGACGGATAACGTTTTTGAAGTTGCTGGAGGTCCCCGTTTAGTAGCTGTGGCAGCCCCACAAACCAGCAGACATGCTATGCAACCAATTGACCCGCCACAAACACCTGTAACACTTTTCCCTGATTCTATCCCGAGAACCAATGAAAGGTATTACCTTCGTCCATTTCCGCATACTAAGTCTAGAGGTCGGGCGCCAGCTACCTTTTTATGGGCCAAAGGTAACGAAACCAGGAACATCCGTAAACAAAACCGCACATATTTAACGAGAGGACAGACTGATGAGAGGTGTACGTCAGTCGCGCGACAAACAACATAAAATGCATGCAATACGGCCTCGGGGCCAATAAATCCACAATTCCACCCCCCATTATCGGGGAT
>BQMI01000594.1:600000-874117 GCA_026005395.1 Asobara japonica | reverse complement strand
TCGAAAATCGCGAAGGCACTATCCGACACTGACCTACTGTGTCCAGTCTCACGCGGGCCGTGAATAGAGCGAGTGCGAGTGAGTGTTATTTACGCGTTCTAGTTTTGTGAGCATTGGATTATCATGGTCCGTAAGGGAGGAAGGAAGCTCTCCAAAAGGGTTATGGTGAGTGTTTTCGGCTAATTTAAACATTCGCGGCTATTTTTCCGAACCTCCGGAACGGGTTCGGCTTCCACCCGCATTGGGTGGGTTTTCCGCGTGTTCCACGGCACGCCTTTAAGGGAAAGGGCTTACGTCATGAAGGGATTGGTGGAGTTTCGTGGCGTGGGAAAAGGGTTGAAAATTTCCACTCACGAGGTCGGTTTGGAGTCTCTCCTTGTCTCTTTCTTTGGTCGAGCAGGCGGTCCTTATTCCACGCATTGGTGTTATATACCACTCTATGTTTCATCGTAACACATTCTGGCCGGCAGCGGCGTTTGTATTGTGGTGGCAATTGGGGCAGCACCAGGATGCTTCCGCTAGCGGCCTTCTTAAGCGCGTTGCCGGCCGGCAGTGTGATCTAGACCTCCGAACGGCAAACAGCTATTCAATCGATTAAACTACCCAAAATCCACAATTTTGTATTGCAACTGCATTTGCGATCTCAATCGAATGACTGAAGGTCAACTCGTTTTCCCTCTCACTAGTGAGATCCGAAACAAACTAAGAACCATATATTGGGAAACATACCGCCAACAACCAACGGCAAAAACTTAACGGTGTCGTGCCATCACGTGGCATAACAGCCATTGTCCCAACGATGTTAATACATTCCCCCCCAAAAAAGTACTAACGCTCGGTATGGTATTATTACAGTGCAATGTTTAGTTCTGCGTAGTGAAGTGTAGCTATAAGTGCAGGGTACCTAGTGTGTTGTACAGGCGATCAACTTAAACCGCCAAACGATCGGTATGTGTGTGTATGTCTGTGTGCATGAACACGCTTTTTTGTAAGTGTCATCCGCAGGAATCAGTGTAGATTTTGTGAACTCGTTCGGATTGGAATAAACTTGGATTTTTTATGCCAGAAGCCTTTTTCCAAAACAAATTTTTGTACTTTCTTTTTTACTTATATAATTATTTTTTTTCGAAAATTTATTATCGTTATCATACCACCTATGGTATGATAACAATCACAATTATTCATGGTGCCTCCTGTAAGATCTGAAGGTCAGCCTCAATCAAACCTGCGAATGACGCGTGAATGAATTTTATGAAATATAAGAGAAAACAAAATATGCGAATGACGTGTTTTACTACTGAACAAAACATTGAACGAACGTTTCGAAACAATTCAACGAACACTCAGAGAACATTCACAGGCATTAATCAGAACATTTAACAATGAAAATCATTAATCGACGTGTAACCACGTACAACAGCTTCTTCACCCATTGAGCAGACGTCGGGATCGTTGAGGAAATCTCATTGACTCCAGGCATCAGTAGATCGCATAAAGGATAAGTCCTTTGTTTTATGAAATTTACATAGATTTAACCTTCTATCGACTAATTGCTATTGGTATTGTCCGAGTCATTAATATCATTTACATTCGTTTAAAAATGTATTTACGTTCGCGTTCAACCATTGTCGATATATAACTTCCTTTTTATTAAATTAAGATTGTTTATTCTTCTAATCTTACAGAGTTTAGCTAATTATTGTCTAGATTTTATAGAAATTCTGAATTTGCGGGTTTTCCACTAATCCCATCGGCTCAACTCAACAATTCAACACTCTCAAAATGGAACTTTCTCGAGATGAGATTAAACCCGTGGCATGTCTTCAATATCGATTAAAGAGCTTTAAACCTCAACTAGAAAACCTGCAAGCATACATTAAAGTGACCAGGGTGACCCCACAAATGCAAAGATTGGCTTGGACACTTTATCGCCCTTTTATCAAGGTTTTTTGAGATATCATGAGGAATTGACCCTCATTCAGCCCAACAATCCTGAGCTCGCACTTTTCTCCGAGCTGAATTCTCGATATTTTAATGTTGCTAGTGAGGCTACTAAATTGCAACAGGTTGAGCAATGTTTGACTTCGACTATGAACGCAACTATGAATCCAAGCAACATTACCATCACAGAACGTCAGGAGCTTCCAAGGCTTCCAAAAATTCGCATCCCTACTTTCGACGGCAAACGAGAAAATTGGGCAAATTATAAAAGCAAGTTCATTGCTCTCATTGATTCCCGTGAAGACATCAGTGATGCCGTGAAGTGCAGTCAACTCTTCGACTCACTCACTGGCCAAGCTTTAGATAAAATTGGTGAATTTGATCCGAGTGCAGAGGACTATCCGAAAGCGTGGCAGACAGTCCTCGATTTCTATGACCACAAACGAATCGTGGTTGTAGAACACCTGAATGCCATTCTGGATCTCCCCCAGTTCTTACGGCATCCGCTGCAGGATTGTCGGCGCTTGTGGATAAGGTTCGTCAACACCTACACCTATACACATTTTGGAAGGTCTGAAGGCACGGCCAAGTGACAAAATCGTCGTACGCATCATCGAGCGCTGTTTGCCTCCAGTCATCAGAGGAGATGGGAAGACAAACTCGATATGGATGTGCTTCCAAAATTGGATAATTTAATTAAATTCATTCAGAAAGCTATATTTAAGGAGCAAGCCTTTGAGCATTCGACCACACCTAGTCGCCATCAAAATCCCAAGAAACGAGCAGTGAACCTCTTCCTCAATCATCGAATAAGGTTCCCAAGCTCAATTCTTCTCGTTCTTTCCTCACCGCATCCGCACCTTGTTCTTCTTCTTCGTCTCCAACGACCTCCTTGGTTTGTCCTAAGTGCCAGGGAGCACATCAACTTTTCAAATGTTCAACATTCAATGGGCTTGCTGTTCAAGATGGTTGGAATCTCCTAAAAAGCCTCAAGGTTTGTCAAAATTGCCTATGGGCTCATCCATTCACATGCAAGAGCGAGAAGCGTTGCAAAAAATTCAGTCGCAACCATCATTCACTTTTGCATTGTGACAAGGGCTCTCAATCATCCAACTCTAGGGATGCTAAGGCTCCTACACCTGACAGTGGTCAAGCATGACTAGCTCGTCAAGCTCTTTCATGCATCACCTTCCCATCAAATTCCCAGCTTATGACAACAGCTGTGGTTAAAGGCGAAGACTATAAAAAACAACTTATCACTGCACGCGCGCTCTTAGACTCTTGCTCAACCGTGAATGTAATCACTGAACGGTTCGGCAATTTGCTTAAGTAGTCCACGACTCAATGTTCAGTCAACATTGGAGCTGTTGATGGTCTGTGCACCATTTCCAAACGCTAGACTCAGTTGGTACTACAACAATTTCAATCAGCAATTGAATTGCCTGCTGGTTCCAACGATCGCCGACGCCGTACATGGTGACCATTTTCCCAGAAATTGGTGCAAAATTCCAAGGAATCTCCAACTCGCTGATCCTCAATTCCACTTACCGGGATCAATTGATCTGTTGCTAGTCTCCAACACTGTCCTTCGGGCAATTCAAACTTTTTCATGGAGATTCCACCATTGTCTTACAAAAGACTCGTCTTGGTTGGATCGTCGCTGGTGGTTCTGAGTCGGTACCTTCATCATCTATTACTCCGTGTAACATTGTCAAGTTAGACAAATTGATTCAACGCTTCTGGCTCATCGAAGATTTTGACCATGAACCCGTTCGATCTCGCGATGAAATTTCATGTGAACAGCACCATATGACACATACCAAGCGGGACATTATCGATAGGTACATAGTGCGTTTGCCATTCAGAGATTCGAAATTCAATCTGGGCGAATCTCGCACGCAAGCGCTGAAACAATTTCATTCCTTAAAACAGAAGCTTTCATCAAACCTTTCTCTGAAGTCCGAGTACACCAGGGTGATGGAGCAGTATATCTCTCTTGAAACAACCAAGGTTAGAGTGGTATTTGACGCTTCAGCCAAAACTTCACCGGGCATTTCGCTCAATGGCACGCTCTTGGTTGGTTCCACCATTCAAAACACCATCTTCGAACAGGTCCTTCGATTTCGCACTCATCCCTACGTTATCACCGCAGACATTGAAAAAGTGTATCGGCAGATCCTCGTTCATCCAGATGATCGACAATTTCAGAAGGTTCTAGGGCCCTACCAAGGTCAACTTCGAACCTTCCAACTCAACACGATGACGTTCGGTACATCTGCTGCTCCCTTCCTAGCAGTTCGGACCATTCATCAACTCGCTCGAGATGAAGCTCAAAATTTTCCAAGAGCTAGCAAATTCCTCCTTCGTGATTTTTACGTCGATGATTTCATCTCTGGTGCAGATTCGTTGGAGGAGCTCACAACCATCCGGGATGAGATGATTACTGTATTGTCTCGCGGTGGTTTCATCATTAGGTAATGGTCATCCAATCATCCTTCAGCCTTGAACGCCATCGACAAGAAATTCTTCGATCTGGACTGTTTGATTAAAAATGATCCTGTTTAGAAAACACTAGGAATCATCTGGGACGCTGAAAATGACTTATTATGGCACACGTTGAGTCAGGTGGATCCTAACGTCGTCACAAGCGAAAACTCTTTTCTGAACTGTCGAAGATTTTTGATCCATTAGGACTGTTCGGACCAGTAACATTGTTCGCCAAAGTCTTAATTCACGACTGCTGGAAGGCCAAGGTCACTTGGTATGAATCTGTTCCTCAAGACGTCCACACCAAGTGGAAGTCGTTGGCCATTCAGCTGCCAAGTTTGCAAGAGGTCTCCTTTTCTCGACAAATTCTTGTTTCCAACCCTGCTAGGATCGAAGTTCACGGTTTTTGTGATGCCTCTAGTCTAGGCTATGGAGCCTGTCTTTACATCAAATCCAGTAATTCACGAGGTGAGGTGGTGGTCAAGTTGGTCTGCAGTAAGTCCCGAGTAGCACCCTCGAGTGCAGTCACAATTCCACGATTGGAACTTTGCGCAGCTAGCATCCTCAAGAAACTCTTCATCGAAGCTAAAGCTCAATTTGACTTCTGAATCGACCAGGTTTATTTATGGTCTGACTCGGCTATTGTCTTGTGTTGGCTTAAAAAAGCCGCTCATCTCTTGAGAACCTTTGAATCAAATTGGGTGGTAGATATCCAAACCTTAGGTGATCAAGTTAGCTGGAGACATGTCCGGTCTAAGGACAATCCAGCCGATGTCTTGTCGCGAGGACAACTTCCTTCTGACTTTATCAGAAATTCTTCGTGGGCGTCAGGTCCTGGATGGCTAATCCTCGATCCATCGAAATGGCCACAATCCATCGTGTTGGCTTAAAAAAACCCCTCATCTCTTGAGAACCTTTGAATCAAATTGGGTGGCAGATATCCACACCTTAGGTGATCAAGTTAGCTGGAGACATGTCCGGTCTGAGGACAATCCAGCTGATGCCTTGTCGCGAGGACAACTTCCTTCTGACTTTATCAGAAATTCCTCGTGGGCATCAGGTCCTGGATGGCTAATCCTCGATCCATCGAAATGACCACAACCCATCGAACCATCGGTTGCTCAGGTACCTGCGCTGAAAAAGGGCCTATGTTTGATCACTAACACTTCAACAGAATCGATTTATTCACGATTTTCAAATTTCGATCGGTTTGTGAGAGTTGCAGCTTACATCTTACGTTGGAGGAAGTCATCCAAAACTTGTCGAGGGCCCCAATTTCAGTGCAAGAGTTCCAGGAATCGCAATGTCGTATCATTCTAATGATTCAGCGTAAGACATTTCCTACTGAACTGCGAAGACTATCGACCATCCGAGCTCCCGACGGTTCAGTTAGCTCACCTTCTAAAGGATGCCCCTTTGACCAATTGCATCCCTTCTTGGACGACAAACGACCCATTCGGGTAGGAGGACGACTCCAGAGGTCGGAGCTCCCATATACTCAAAAACATCCGCTCTAGCTACCGAGCAAACATTCAGTGACGGACATGATTATTCGCCAAGCTCATCTTTCGAATCTCCATTCCGGGATTCAAAGCACTCTTCACACTATTAGAGCAAAATTCCGGATCTTGAATGGGAAGGATCAAATCAGAAAAATTGTTCATCAGTGTATTGAGTGCATTCGTCAGAGACCGAAGCCGATTCACGCTCAGATGGCTGATTTACCTAAAGCCAGAGTCAATGATGCGCCAGCTTTTTCTTTGACTGGAATTGCTTTCTTTGGTCCAATTCTCATCAAGGAGAAGAAGGATCGTAACCGATCTTTCATCAAGTCGTACGGCTGAGTTTTTGTTTGCATGGTGTCGAAGGCCGTACACATCGAACTCGCCTCGGACTTGTCTACGGAAGGTTTCCTTGCTGCTTTCCGTAGGTTTGTTAGTCGTTGAGGAGTCCCCGAATAGGTCTATTCCGACAATGGTACCAATTTCGTTGGGCCAACAGGGAACTTACCGAATTGTACGACATTATCTCCACTCCCGAATTCAAGGAGACAGTCGGCAATTTCGCTTTATCCAACCGCATCGATACAATGGCATCAGCATATACATTGTTATTAACAATTGAATTGTTCACAATGCAAAAACGGTGAGAAGTACAGCCGAAAGTATGAAATGGAACTTGTTCCGTGAGTGCAAATGCAGATGTTAAAATTGGGACCTTATGGAGAGACAAACTTAAATTTTCAACTTCCCGATTTAGTGAGCTATTGTAATCACCCCGATAATAAAACGTCTTATAAACCGAACATTTTCAAAAATTAATAAATAAGAATAATCACATGATTTAGAGAATTACGGATATGGTTTTACCTAACAATACTATCAGTGGGGAAGTATGGCGAAGCAGGGCACGCGTAATGGAGGGGGAAAAGGGGAAAATGTAGGGTGTCAATTTTTCGAGTACAGGGCTTAGGGAAGTTAGGGGTCGCAACGGGCTGAGGGCCAAGAAATGATGCCGAGCGGCGAACCCCTGACTCACCCTTTGCGTTGATTCTCGGGGTCGAACATGGCGACCAGGTTATAACACCTACGCTTCTCCCGTCGCGAGAAAGGGTCAAGGGCCTTGTACTACGGTTGGAAGGCCCTAGAGGCGGCTCAGTCTACCGTCTCTAGGGATTGCCGCAAGACTAGGGTTTTCTTACGTTTCAGAAATTCAGTTAGAGATTTGAGCAAGGCCCAAACCCCTTTCTCCGGAGAGTAAACCCCGAGGATAGTGACCAATGCGAGTCTCGTAGAGATGGGTCAATATCCACCCCACTGCACCCTCCAATTCACCCGAACCCTCACTCCAAACGCAAGCGCAAAGTAGGGATGCCAAATTGCGGGAAATCGAGTATTCGAATATTCGCGCCCATGCGAATATTATTTCCCCTCTTCGGTTTCCCTACGGACCCCCTCTACGCCACACTTCCCCCACCTTCGCGCAACCAGTTGCGGGCTCTTCTGAAGCCACGCGGATACCACATCGGGAGTAGCCCGTTAGAAGTGTGCCGGAATAAACCGCACCTCCCAGACGACCAGTCCCATATCCGGAAGACCATTGATTGGTGGGTAGAATCCCAATATTGATGATTTCATATTAAAATCGCATAACCCGAGTTTCCTATGATTTCCGGGAGAGGTATGAGTTCCGGAACTCCATACTCCCTGGGATTAATTTAATTGATTAATAATAATGCTCTCTTCCCGATGAAGATTGAGCCGCTACCTTATCGCAATTTTAATCGCGAACTAAGATAATTAAGTACAGTGAAGTTTTCTCTCGGTTACGAAAAATTGAGAAAATTTTCACACACACACACACACAGACATCAGATTCAAAATGTGTTGGGCATCATTTTAGTATACTTAAAACCCCAGTCACAGGATGAAAGAAAAAATATCGGGGTCATTACAATAACTTCCCGAATAATCGGGAAGTTAATTACGGAGATACTAAGGCTTCAAGTAGGCCAATCCCGAGCGCGCTACAGCGGCAAGTCAGACACGAAGGGCCCTTGTCTCAAATTGTATCCCAACACTTGGTTTTTAACTTCCCGATATGGGAAAGTTATTGCAATGATCCCGAAAATCGAAGTGAAATTTTCATGATATTTTCACTTTTCTCGACGTTTCACATCCTCCTGACACAGTTTCAGAGATATGTACGTATGCGTGTTTTTTTTCTACTCTTGCTCTATTCGTATTCACCCACGTAACCGCTGTTAGGCATTACTTCATGGGCAATACTACGGATCAGAGTACCCACCCATTGCGGCTGGGGCCGACTTCGCCATTTCAGCTCATCGTATTTCTAATCACAGGGTAAACGTCCAGAAACCCCTGTAATACGATGGCGGGCGTCTACGATGGAACCCTCCCTCCCCCCCCCCGCGCGACGGGTCGCGTTCGGTTCCGGCTCACGGTCTCACTTCATGGATACCGCCGATAGCACACACGGAATGTTCCTGCCATCGGTCGGAGTCCGTGAGAAAATATTTTTCAGAAAAAATATTTTGCAGTGAGCGGGAATCGAACGCGGGAACTTTAGAATAGTAGGCAGACACTCTACCCACTACACCAAAGCCCCGTCTATGCCAATATGAACGTGTCAATCGAACATTGTTGCATCCATTAGCAGCAACTAGTGCAGGTCAACCAGAAGACAGGTGGGCACGTTATGTGAAGCAAGGTCAGCGTGCCATCAACGGCGCTACGAACCGACCAACGAAAAGATAACTAGCAAAGTTACTGTTGGATTATCAACCGCGTAGTACCGCCGGAGCAGATAAGACAGGAGGCCAAAGTATCGATTAATGCAGCGCAGGTCGTCCAGAAGAAAAGGTTCGACGTTCGAAGGTTCAAGCATGACACCTATACTGTGGTGACGGGCGAAAGTCGAAAGCTCGCCACCAAGGCTAAGAGACCTTTCAAAATCATGGCGGCTCTCCCAAACAACAGGTATGAGGTTAAGGATATGCGGAACCTGAACAAGTCACCAAACCATCGTCAAGTGGTCGCTGTTGACAGTCTCCAGAAGTGGGCCGTATTCGACGCCATGGAGTAAATTTGCTGAGTCAAAAGTCCTTGTTGGGAATGGCGATGTTGAGAGCTATTGAAGTAGCTATGGTTACAGAGTTAGAGCGTAATCATGGAATTGACCATTCCTACATCAATGTCAGAACCATTGGGCGAGTCGATGTTTTTTTTTTTCCTCCGTCCCTATCATTTGTACGCCCCCGGTAGCGGCCGTGTAAGCATTCCTTCAGGGGGCGTACCGGACACCCACCCATGCGGCTGGGGCCGACTTTCGCCATTTTTAGGCCATCGTATTTCTAAACACAGGGTAAACCTCCAGAAACCCCTGTGCTACAATGGCCGGCGCCTATGATGGAACCCACGCCCCCCCCCCCTGCATCGGATTAGGTTCCCGCTCGGCCGGGGCGGTCTCATTTTATGGGTACCGCCGATAGCACACACGGAAGTTCCTGCATCGGTCGGAATCCATGAGAAAATATTTTGAAAAAATATTCTCCGGCGGCCGGGCGCGAACCTAGGACCTTCGGAGTAGTAGGCAGATACCCTACCACTACGCCAAAGCCCCGACCGGGCAAGTCTATGTGTGTTCTGGTATAAGCTTCTGGTGGCTGAAGATTGTATTTGAACGTAGCGTTACCCGTGACCGGGGCAGCCGAGAGTCAGGTAGCTTAGACAGTGTGTAGAGAATCGTGCACTCGAGTCGTAGTAGCTTCTGGCAAGGTCGGCAATCCGTTCCCACTGTCTTGACAACAGTTGAGGGTCTTCAGTAGGGAAGAATCCGGGAAGTCGGTGTGGCACTGCTGGGGAATTCCTTGCCTCCTAAACACCCAATCCTATCATTGGTATAATAACTGTTCAATTCGTATCGGGAGGTCGAAATTGATCACTTCGATGTGACTGTATGAATTGACTGAGAATTGCATTCGTTTCTCTCGATATCCCGGATGTAAACCAAAGATTGTAACACACTTTGTTTTTATAAACCATGTGACAGAATTCAATTGAGGATGGACAAGCCGGGTACGGTGGTCGGGTTGACCTATTGAAGCGGTATGATTTTTCCATCCGCATTTTTGCGGGTATGATAAGGATAGTTACCGTAAAGACAAGGACCAACGATTACCTGACACCCCCAACCGACGGGCCTGAACAGACCCCCAAAGGACCGAGGACTGAATGGGCCAGGAGAAGGGGTGGCATTCGGTCATTGACCAAGCGACAGTTGACACATCGGTCCTCATTAGTAGATAAATAAGGGGGGTTCGACTCCAAAGTGAGGATCTGCGCATGTGCTTCTGCGCAGGTCGTCGCTGTGGGTCAGGGGGGGGGGGTCTACGCATGTGCATGAAGTAACGAAATAAATATATATCCATATCTCTGTGTTACCGGACACCCTTTGCTAAGTACCGCGCGCGTAAATACAATTTGAGACGGCTTCAAATTGTTTTTTTTTTTTTTTTTTTTGATAAAGCCAAAATGCTCTATGTTTTTCGTGGAAAGAGATTAGATGGTCGTGGGAGCCTCGATCGAAATTTTCCATACGTACGCGGTACATAATTAAAAAATATCCGCCATCAGTTCGATGACAGATCTCATTGTGTGCAGATCGTCCGAATTTGTGGTGAAAAGTGCACTAATTACAGGAAATTTCAAAAACTCAGGTAAGTAGCAGAGTAATAAATATTGTGTGTGTGTGTGTGTGTGTGTGTGTGTGTGTGTAATATGAGGGTAGTAAAGTTTAGCAGCAATTTTTTTTGAAATTTTTTAACATACTCTCCAATTTGAGAATTTTCTCAAGTGTCTGATGTGTGTGTGTGTGTATGTGTGTGTGTGTGTGTGTGTGTGTTTGTAATATGAGGGTAGTGAAGTTTAGCAGCAAATTTTTTTAAAATTTTTTAGATACTCTCCAAATTTGAGAATTTTCTCAAGTGTCTGAAGTGTGTGTGTGTGTGTGTGTGTGTGTGTGTGTGTGTGTGTGTGTGTGTGTGTGTGTGTGAAAAAGGGAAATTGTCACTTTTTCCCAAACGAGTGGTATTTCGGTACAACCCTCGACCATTAAATCAAAATCAGGGGCACATTGGGGGGGGGGCTATAGGTTGCAACATTGCGCGTTGAGTGGGTGACGTCACCCCCTACCCCGCGCGGTATTTCGGGAACGGCTCATCCCTCGGGCTCCAAATTAAAATCTGGGGTACATTGGGGGGGGGGGGGGGGGGGGCACAGGTAGCGCAATGCACGTTGAGTGGTGACGTCACCCCCTACCCCGCGCGGTATTTCGGGAAACGGTCCATCCCTCGGGCTCCAAATTAAAATCTGGGGTACATTGGGGGGCCACAGGTAGCGCAATGTATGTTGAGTGGGTGACGTCACCCCTACCCCGCGCGGTATTTCGGGAACGGCCCATCCCTCGGGCTCCAAATTAAAATCTGGGGTACATTGGGGACCATAGGTACCGTAATGAGCGTACAGTGGATGACGTCACCCCCTACCCCGCGCGGTATTTCGGGAACGGTCCATCCCTCGGGCTCCAAATTAAAATCTGGGGTACATTGGGGACCACAGGTACCGTAATGAGCGTACAGTGGGTGACGTCACCCCCTACCCCGCGCGGTATTTCGGGAACGGTCCATCCCTCGGGCTCCAAATTAAAATCTGGGGTACACTGCACCCCCTTTAGTATTTTAGGCTAGGTGTATCCTACCCCCCCGAATTTTATTTTCCACCTATGGCTACCACAAGGTGTTGGCAGAGCACACTACCCCCCACTCCCGCCTTCAGTTGCGTTGAGTGAGTGACGTCACCCCCTACCCCGCGCGGTATTTCGGGAACGGTCCATCCCTCGGGCTCCAAATTAAAATCTAGGGTACATTGGGGGCCACAGGTACCGTAATGAGCGTACAGTGGGTGACGTCACCCCCTACCCCGCGCGGTATTTCGCGAACGGTCCATCCCTCAGCCACCAAATTGAAATTCGGGTGTACATTGGGGCCACAGGTACCGTAATAAGCGTACAGTGGGTGACGTTACCCCCTACCCCGCGCGGTATTTCGGGTACGGTCCATCCCTCGGGCTCCAAATTAAAATCTGGGGTACATTGGGGGCCACAGTACCGTAATGAGCGTACAGTGGGTGACGTCACCCCCTACCCCGCGCGGTATTTCGCGAACGGTCCATCCCTCAGCCACCAAATTGAAATTCGGGTGTACATTGGGGTCACAGGTAGCGCAAGGCATGTTGAGTGGCTGACGTCACCCCCTACCCGCGCGGTATTTCGGGAACGGTCCATCCCTCGGGCTCCAAATTAAAATCTGGGGTACACTGCACCCCCTTTAGTATTTAGGCTAGGTGGATCCTACCCCCCGAATTTTTTTTTTCCACCTATGGCTACCACCAGGTGTTGGCAGAGCACACTACCCCCCACTCCCGCCTTCAGTTGCGTTGAGTGAGTGACGTCACCCCCTACCCCGCGCGGTATTTCGGGAACGGCTCATCCCTCGGGCTCCAAATTAAAATCTGGGGTACACTGCACCCCCTTTAGTATTTAGGCTCGGTGTATCCTACCCCCCGAATTTTTTTTTTTTCCACCTATGGCTACCGCAATATCATTTTGTTGGTTGTACATTTTTTTCGCAGATTGACGGAAGAAAAAATGTCAGCAAGGAACGGCACACCCCCTCAGCCTCCAACACCTCCACGCACTCCATCACCCCCTCAGCGTATGGGGGAAGAAGTACACGTGGAGCGTACAGTACGTGTTCTTTACGTGTACTCAAGACGTTTGAATATGGTTATTCCACGAGACTTGTGGATAAGGCTCCCTCACTTCGTCTTGCAGGAGGTGTGCTCTAAGGTCATGAACAGATTGTGGGCTGGTGAAACCCTACCAATCGTGCTCACCATGGTAGGGATCACCATGCACCTCAAAGCGTTGGACATGGGAAGCTATATCCTGCAGGTGGTCAGATCATCACCATCTGACACCTTGCGATATTTTTCATAGGTAAATTTCCTGCTTCTATATGTACACGACTAATTTGTTTTTTTGTAAAGCCATTTTCCAGGTTTCTAAAATCTATCTTGTTTTTTTTATTTGTTGCAGATCATTCCGGTTTTCAGCAAAGAGAAGGAAAAAAAAAACAAATCATTTTCATTATATATATATATATATTTTCATATATTTTTGCATGAAATACAAAATATTTTTATTACATATATGTCTCATAACATTTGAATAAAAATTTTATAAATTTTAGAAAAAAAAAAAAGGGTCGCTTCATCTTATTATTTCCTAATCCTTTTTGATCATTTCCAGGTGTAAATAACAAACATAGTTCGTAGTTTTTTTTCACATTTTCTTTTATTATTCTCAGAAATTATGGTACATATTTAGTCTTTTTTTTTTTTTTTTTTTTTTTTTTTTTTTTTTTTTTTTTTTTTTTTTCAACACTAAATAGTTACGCACGAAAAATCTTCCTCTTTCAACTTATAATACTAACATGTCTTTGAAATAAACTTCAGCGATATGTCGTGCTGGTTGAAAGATGCAAGAATCTGGGGAAATCACAGCACGTTCGTTGACGACAGTAATAAACATTCACTTGTCTCGCTGCAGTTCGCGTGTAAACCGAAAGAATTTGATAGGCATTTTCATCTTCCTCATAGTCTGAGTCGGACTGGATATAAATCTTCGATTTTGGACAGAACATGAAAAACATCACCTTCGCGTTATATTCACAGATATCACCAACAAATTTCATATCACAGATATCCAGCCTGTCATCATGATTGAGCACAGAACTGGCTGCAATGCTCACAAGTGATGGAGGTTTACGCTTCAGAGTAAGATGTTCAATGACTGAATTGGGATGCAGACACGTGCAGATTACGTGTGTATAGCATATTTTGAATCCGCCATGTTCCCTGAGTATTAACCATTGTCCTTCATTACGATTTTGCACTTCACTGTGATGCACATGAGAATTGTAACAGTTGTTTTGACTGATACATCGTATTTTTCGGTGATACGTATTGGTTCAGTGTAGGGAACCTGACGTTCATACATACGTGCTAGCAATATCTCAGAAAAAGACATGATGTCTTAAATGATTTTTTCTCAGAGTGACTGACTGCTAGGACCCTTACGATTGTTTATATATGCTATGCCCCACTTAGGTACTAAGCGAGTCAGACGACTGCGTGGAAAGAAAATTTCGTTCCAAGAACTGCGTTAGAGAACCATAATCGGAGCGATAGCACTTCACCATTGTTCTGAAAAACTGAATTGGCGGACAACGGTTGAGAAACATGATCTGTGTAATAAGAACTTGACTCCACGGTGATATACTGGGTGAGAAGACGTAATCCAATATCTGCGTTGGAGAAATGTGAGTCGGGATAGAATACATCAGAGCGATGTGATTTCATTAGAGTTCTGAGAAATAAATCAGTGAAACATGATCCGTGATAGTTGTGAAACCTACTCGGAGCGATAGACTTCATCAGTGCTCCGAAAAATGATCCAGTGTGAAACGTTGGAGAAACAGAATCTGTATGATAAGAAACTATTTGCAGAGCGATAAGACTCCACCATTCTTCCGAGAAACTGAGTCAGTGAGAAATGTTGGAGAAACATGATCTGTGTGATAAGGCTCTAGTTGCAGAGCGATATGACCTCACCAGAGTTCTGAGAAGCGCCTCTGAGCTCATATATAAAATCGTTACTATTGAGCCTGTCATCAGTCTTTGTACGGACAAGCAGTGTGTGTAACCATCGGTAAAACAGATTGTTAAGAGCGACTTGACGTTGAATAACTAAGTGTGCAGTTATAAGTGCAGTGTCTTGAGAGTCTATGTGATTGACGTTGAACTCATTAACAATGGAGGTGAAAAAGTGCGTGAAGATGTTAGAAATACTCAACAATGCATACAAGAATGCTCCTGCTGTACAGTCTAATGGATGGGCTCATTCGTGCAAGAAGTACATTGGTCACTTCCGTAAACTTTTGAAGGAGAGGTCGAATGATAGCTCATGCGGTGAAAAGAGACGATTCGAAGCCATGATTGTCAGCCTGCACAATTATTGCGAAAAGTTTAAAATCAAAGGTAGGGTACATTGTGGTGGTAGAGTGAGTGCAACTCAGCCTGAGGCGACTCACGTTCTCTGGAAGGATGTGGATTCTGCCTTTCGAAGTCGAATACGAACATGTGCAGTGATCAACCTGGATCATAAAGATCTCAAGGCCTTCCTGCAAGACGCAAAATCCTTAGCCATTAATCATTTGCAGCAAACCCTACAGCAGCAGGGTAATATTAAAGCTAATGGAGTCCTGGCTTGCAAATTCCAAATCGTAAAACCCAATGAAGTTATTGAGGAAACTAAATACTTCAACACCAGGAATGCAGTCATCCTATCAACCACCAACATCGCTGAATGGTTTGATGAAAACCTCACGGAACGATTGCTCGCCAAGGTTGAGAATTTCCAGGAGAGAGATTCGGGCTGGACATTAAGTGAGATCATGAATCTAACTATAAGTATGAACAGTTACAAGCCCTTGTCAGCGGGATGGAGCACGTTCGTCTCAGTTCCGAAACATCTCCAATTGAAGGGGTCAGTAGTGAACGTCATGAACAATGACGAGTACTGTTTCCTGTGGTCGATCACTGCTGCCCTCCATCCTGCAACATCACATCCCGAGCGAATAACCTCCTATCCACATCACGCTGATGCAACTCTACCTCAAGTATGCAGGCCTGAAGTTTCCAATGCAACTGAAGGACATCCCGAAATTCGAGGATATGAATGGACTGTCAATTAATGTTTATGGTATTGATAATGATAAGGAAATTGTTCCTTTATATTTAAGTAAGCATAGATCAGTGTGGGACACGATTCATCTCCTCTTGCTTTATGATGATAGTCAACTGCAAAGCAATGGTCAGACAATCTATCATTTCGCTTTGATCAAAAATTTGTCCCGATTAGTGAAATCGCAACTCTCACGAAAAAAAGCTGCTATGTATTTTTGCGATCATTGTCTGGCACATTTCATTACTGAAAAATCGATGCAGATGCATAGAGAAGACTGCTTTGCCATCAACAATTGTAAAATGATACTACCGGAGGAGAGTAAGAATATTTTGAGTTTCAAGAACCATCTGTTCAGGGAGTCGGTTCCATTTGTGATTTATGCCGATCTGGAGTGCATTTTGTCTCCAGCGAACGATGATGATGATTCACTGTGTCAGAAGCATATTCCTCACAGTGTGGGTTTCTACTTGCACTGTGACTATGATGACTCTCGCTCAGAATTCAAGATGAATCGTGGACCACAGTGCATTCAATGGTTCATAGATGAATTGTTGCGAATTGCACTTGAGGTCGATGTTATTTTAAGCACAAACATAAAGATGGCACCCCTCACCAGTCAACAAGCTGCTGACTTCATTAGTGCTCCAAATTGTCACATCTGTGAGAAGCCGTTTGCAGGGACTGAGACAAGGCACCGCGATCATTGTCACTTGACTGGTAAGTATCGCGGTCCAGCTCACCCCGAATGTAATCTCAACTACAGGGACTCTCACATGATCCCAGTAGTGTTCCACAATCTCTCTGGCTACGATTCACACTTTTTAATTCAACTTCTGGCTACTCGATTTTTCCGGTCATATAGATTTGCTGCCCATCAACAAAGAAAAGTATATATCTTTCACCAAGCATGTTGATAGTACACACATCCAATTCAGATTCCTTGACTCTTTCAAATTCATGGCGAGTAGTCTGGAGAAATTAGCTTCTTACCTCACGGATCAGAACAAATCCATCACCCTGAAGTACTGCAATATTGATAAGAATAAATTCCAACTTATAAATAGAAAAGGAGTTTTTCCTTATGAGTACGTTGACTCTTGGGAAAAACTCAACGACCCTCAATTGCCTCCAATTAATGACTTCTACTCAAAATTGAATGATGAGAGCGTATCTGATGAGGATTATGCGCATGCTCAGAGAGTATGGGACGTTTTTGGGATTACATCTTTGGGTGCCTACTCAGACCTGTATTTGGCTACAGATGTGGTGCTGTTGGCAGACATTTTTCAAAATTTCCGACGAACTTGTTTATCCGTCTATAAGCTTGACCCCCTTCACTACTACACGGCACCAGGATTAGCACTGGATGCTATGCTCAAATGCACTGGTGTCAGTCTCGAACTTCTAACTGACATTGAAATGTACTTGTTCGTGGAGAAGGGCATTCGAGGTGGGGTGGCTCAGTGTTGCAATCGATACGCTCGTGCCAACAACAAGTACATGGGGGAGGATTTCGATCCCACCAAGGAGACATCCTACCTGATGTACTTTGACGTGAATAACTTGTACGGTGCAGCTATGTCACAATACTTACCCACGGGGTCATTCCAATGGATTGAACCATCAATTGTCGATGTGCACACCATTCCAGATGTGGGTTCGAAAGGGTACATCCTTGAAGTAGACTTGGAGTATCCTAAGGATCTCTTCGAGTCTCACAAGGATTTACCCCTCTGCCCAGAACATTCCATTCCCCCCCATAAGAAAACTTCCAAATTGATGACAACTCTGCTCCCCAAAAAAAATTATGTCATTCACTTCAAGAATCTCCAGCAATGCTTGAATTTGGGTATGAAATTGACTAAAATCCATAGGGTTTTGGAATTCAATCAGGCGCCTTGGATGAAACCATACATCGACCTCAATGCAGAATTGAGGAAGCAATCTACCAATGAGTTTGAGAAGAATTTTTTTAAATTGATGAACAATGCAGTATTTGGTAAAACCATTGAAAATGTCAGGAAGCAGAAAGAGGTGAAGTTGGTGATCAAATGGGAGGGAAGATATGGAGCGAAAGCTCTCATTGCCCAACCCAACTTTCACAGCTGCACCATCGTCCATGATGATATGGTGATTATCCAATTGAATCGAACAAAGAGATTCTTCAACAAACCCACTTACGCTGGTTTCTCAATTCTCGACATTTCAAAGACGTTCATCTATGATTTCCATTATCAGTATGTCAAGTCAGTTTTTAGAGATCGGGCTAAATTGATGTACACAGACACGGACAGTCTCCTCTATGAGTTTAAAATTCCCGATATGTACGAGTGTATGAAGCGTGATATTCAAAAATTTGACACGTCAGACTACCCAAAAGACAATGTTTACGGAATGCCGCTTGCAAATAAGAAAGTATTGGGACTGATGAAGGATGAGTGTAATGGACGGGTTATGACTGAGTTTATAGGTTTAAGAGCAAAATTGTACGTCTTTAAGATTCATGATGAGGAGAAGGTGAAGAAACGAGCAAAGGGAGTGCGATACTCGGCACTGAAAACGATCACCTGGGATGATTACAAAGACTGTCTTTTCAATCATGAAAATTTACTTAAAGACCAGTATTTAATTAGAAGTAAGAAGCATGAGGTGTATACTGTAAAACAAAAAGAAAAATTATGTCTGAGTTGGGATGATGACAAGAGAGTGCTCTCGATAAATTCGACTGAGACTCTACCACATGGATATTGTGAATAAAAAAAAAACATTCTTATGAAAAAACTGGCTATTTTATTATCATCATTATTACATTTCATTTTTATTGATCCAAGTATTGTGAGTGCTGTCGAAGCCCAACCACTTGACGAAGACTTTATTTCCAGAATGCTTGAGCACCTTCTCTACAAGGTACACATCGGGGTACTTGACCCTAGTCAACTCCTCCTGGTAGAAGCCTCCTTCGATCGACTTACCCTCATAGTCAGAGAGTTTATACGTCACGGGGCTAGTCTTCTGAACTTCAGCTACTGTGAAGATTTCTGTTGACCAGTTGGGCGTGTACCCTTTCTCAAAGATATTCTTGTACTTGCTGACGCGCACCTTATCTCCAACTTTGAACTTGATTTTCCTGTTTGCATGATTGACATTCACTTTCCCGTAGACGTGTTGCAAGAGATACTTCTCCTGATCAGCAGTAACGTCTTTGGGTTTCATGCGAATCGTGCCATGTTTGGTGGCATTGTAGACCTGCACAAGGTTTGTGATAATAGGCATCCACTTGTAGGTTCCCTGCAAACTGAATTGCTTCCACATTTTCTCTTTCAGCGTGCGATTGAAACGTTCACAGATGGATGCTTTGAGATTGCTGAAGGTTGAGTACATGTTGATACCATAATGTTTCATCAGAGCCTGGAATTCCTTGTTGTAGAATTCTTTACCTCGATCGACATGCAGATTTTGTGGGATACGACCCTGCTCCAATATGGATTCCATAGCAGCAGTGACATCTTTGCCATTCTTGGTCTTGGTGGGCACAGCCCACGCATATTTGGAGAAAATATCGATGACTGTGAGCAGGTACTTGTAGCCTTTATTCACGCGAGCATATGCACCCATTTCCACAAGATCAGCTTGCCAAGTATCATCCAATCCGAGCACCTCAACTCGACGTCGTGGATAGTTTCGTCGAGCAGGTCTATGAAGCTCCTCTACCACTGCTGCCTTGTCCATTTTCCAATGCAATCAAACGAGTATCCAGATTGTGAATTATCTCTGCATTACGTAGCGCCAAATCATCATTTATATCCTTGTGAAGAATAGAAAATTGGTTGAGTATCAATCTATGCAGGCTCTCCAGCATGAATTTTATGTCAGTGTTAAGAGCTGTTGACAGTTTGTTATCCAGTTGATTTATGAGGCCAGAGGTTTGCTGCATCTGCTCTTGTACATCCTCCTCGCATAGAGTGTGCTCCCTCATCATTCTCCGGAAATTCTCCTCAAATGTTTGGATAATGTTCTGAATGTCATCAATCCTGGCACCCAGGGACCCAATCACATTATACATGAGACGAATCTCTTCTTTCACTACATTACGTATCATTGCAGCAGATACTGCATCTGTCTCTGCCACTGCATTACCAACATTAGTGAGTCTTCGATTATCCATATCATAGTGTCCGTCAGCAGTCACTTTGAACCCTTCACCAGGAAGACCATGCACACTTCTGACAGCACTCTTCCCTTGATTCAAGGGACGCCCGAACACGTCGACACTCATCTTCCAAATGATACTCAATTCTTACCGCTATGGTCTAATATATGATGCGAGCTTCACGCAACTCTTCCACTATAGACATGATTTCATTGGTGTGACTGAGATTTCCCGCTGATTGTGATGCCATGAGCAGTCTCAACCGATCGACAAGTTCATTTGGATCATCCCAGTAGACGTAATCCATTGGTGCATTCGATACGAGCATATTGCGTGGAAGAGCCATGCCTAGCTTCTCAGACGTGAGCAGATTTCTAATGATTGTCTGATATTTCATGCTACTGCTCGTTCGAACAGGTCTATTGGTCTGGTAGTAAGCGCGATGTGCAATGGTGCTGAGAATAATTTTTCCATAGGTATTTTTATCAGTCTCTGTGATGAGAGTTAAGTTCGGCGTTTTTTTAAATATTAATTCAAGCAGACCAGGTGTCAGTGGATACGTTTCATCCTTTACAGTCATGAAATTCGCATCGAAGGTCACTATAGAATCACCAATCTTCAGACCCTCCTTCAAGTTGCGTATACCAAACTCCTTATCGAAATCCTGAGCTTCACGCTCCGTATTGAGTCGACTGAGATATCTCTGAAGAAGGTGTTGTGAGCTTAGAGGAGATTCCACCTTAATGGATGGAATACGCTCCTGTTCACTTAGGACTTTAATTGGGGAGTTTTTTTTTCTTTCCCGTATAGGTGTACTGACCATTGTTGGTTCATCAAATGACTCATCTCCAATAGCAGTGTCAAAGTCATGAGTCTGTAGCATGGAGGGGACCTCTTTTTTCTCATGCTTCACTTTAGGCACTTTCATCACCTCAGTTTTGACTAGTTTCTCGAGAGGAGTCACCATAGGCTTGAACAATTCACTCATCGCCTCCTGTGTGCTCTCTCTTCCCAATTTCAGCAGTTTATGCTTGCGGCGAATAGCATTGCTCGCCTCAGCTATACGATGTAGGAGGCCTGTTTCCTTCTCCAAAATTTGGCGCTGCATGTTAACATTCGAGCGTTTCCCTTGCAACTGCGTCTCATAGTCGTACGCTGGGTGTTTTTATCTCTTGAGGAAGGAGTCGAAGCCTCTACGGTAGCGTCCTTCATGGATTTCGCTATCCTTATCGATGACCATGAAACTGTGCCTGTCCTCTGCCCAACATTTGGCACACAAGCCTTTGAACTCATCAAAGGACATGTCAGTATTCACATGATCCTGATAGATGTGCTTCAAATTCATATCGTCTTGACGGAAGAGTATGAGGAGATTAGTGTTGTCCCGCACCAGGTGTTTGGGAACAAGCGCATAAGTTTGACAGAGATAGAAACTATCTACATCTTTGTGTCGACCCATGCAGAAGAATGCTCGCATATTATCCTGCTTCTCGCACGCCACATCGTCGAAGATCATGATGGAATTGGGACGAGCATCCTCTGGTCTAATCACATCCTCGTGCTCACTGAATGCAAAGTAGCCTACACCCTTGATGGGAGAGATTAGTCGCCGCAGTAACTCATATTTGGGCTGATTGAGAGATTTTGAGTACACGTAAATATTCTCGAAACGTAAACCATTGGGGTGAACTATGAGGGCTAGTAGGGCATTCGTCTTGCCGCAGTTGGAGGGACCACAAATCACTGCACGCACACTGCTGGGCAAGAGGGCTCCATGACGATTGTTTTCTCGTTCTTTCTTCTGATGAGGTGTGAACTCGTCAAAATTCATTATCGGGAGCTTGATCTTCTGCTCTCTGAAGTTCATGGCGAATGACTGAGTGCAGGACTATAAATATGAGTTATTTATAGCGGAGAGTGCCATTCCTTATGGATTGCAACTGGTCCAGAGTACTATAAAGCCCTCGTATTTATAGCCTCACTCATCAGTTGTCATCTGAACATGAACGGATGCAAACGCAAGAAAGGTCGAGGACTCGTGAACAGGATCATCAATAAACTTCCCGTGGAATTGCACCTGCCTGGTTATCAGTATTGTGGCCCTGGTACGAAACTGCAGCAAAGATTGGCTCGAGGTGATCCTGGCATCAATCCCCTAGACGCAGCTTGCAAGGAGCACGATATAGCTTACTCGAAAAATCGAGAAAACCTCTCTGCACGGCACGCAGCTGACAGCATTCTTACGGAACGTGCTTGGAAACGCGTTTTGGCAAAGGACTCCACTCTTGGGGAAAAAGCAGCAGCCTGGACTATCGCCAACATGATGAAGATGAAAACCTCCGTCGGTATGGGACTCAAAAGTCATGCAAGGGGGAGGCTGAGTGGTAAGAAACGCCGTGGGCGTGGGCACGGGAAGCAAGTGGTGCTGCGACAAATCCTCGCAGCAGCCAAGACCTCAATGCAGTCAGGACCAAATGCCATCAGAACTGCGTTGCAAGGTGCACGTCATGCGGTGAAAACGATAGGCGGAAGGAAACGTGTGCGACTGCCGCGCATTTTGCCCGTGCCAAGTAAAATTGGAGGTGTGCTGCCCTTTCTCATTCCGCTTTTTGCAGCTTTGAGTGCTACTGGAGCACTGGCAGGTGGCGCTGCTGGTATCGCAAAAGCCATCAATAGCTCGAATGCAGCTAAAAAAGCCCTCCAAGAGAGTACACGACATAATCGAACTATGGAAGCTATTGCATTGGGCAAAGGCTTATACTTGAAGCCATATAGGAAGGGCTTGGGACTCCACTTGGGTGAGAAGAAAAAAAACGTATAGAGCTACCACACCGAGCGCTCACTGATGCCGACCTGTTGAGATACGCCAAAACCTTGAAGATTCCACACTTTCGAGGTGTCTACATGAGAAACGACATGCCAAGAAATGGCCCCCGCGAACACGAGTCGGCAATCATCAATCTTGACAACAAGGAGGGGGCGGGAACACACTGGGTTGCCTACCGAAAGCACAAGAAGAAAATTGTATACTTTGATAGCTTTGGTAATCTCCGCCCCCCACAGGATTTGATGAAATATTTCGGTGGTGGTAGCATTGTCCATTATAATCACGAACGATACCAAGATTATGATACGGTGGTGTGTGGTCACCTCTGTCTAAGATTTCTCCATGGCTACAAAATTGCTATAAAATCGAAGTGAACTGTCACACACAAATCAGTTGAGTGCTGACAACAATGAGTAGTGAATCATTTACTCTAACTCTTACAGGCACTTCATCAGTGCTGGAGAGTCACTACTTCCCACCCATTGAATTGTCCCCGCTCAGGAACTATACTTTAGGACTGACGGAGTTGCTAACCTTCAACTCCATTCCAAACATCGACACTGGCAACAATAAATTCTACGTGGGTAATAAAGTAATCGACATACCCACGGGAAGCTATGAGATCGATGATATTGAGATGTACTTGATGGAGAAACTCCATGACTACAACATATCCTTCAGCCTCAAGCCTAATAACAACACGTTGCAGAGTGTGATCAAGTGTAGTGAACGTGTGAATTTTGAGAAGATTGATTCTATTGGTGAATTGTTAGGCTTCACGCGCAGAATCCTACCGGCTCACGTGACTCACCAATCAGACTCCCCTGTGCGTATACTCAAGATAAATTCCCTGCGAGTGGAGTGCAACATAACCGCTGGAGCATACAACAATGCGCAACGAGTGCACACTATACATGAATTCTTCCCATCAGTTCCACCAGGATATAAGATCGTGGAAGTGCCGTCGAGCATCATTTACCTTCCGATCACTGTACAGACAATTGGTCATCTCCAAGTGAGGATTGTCGATCAAGAAGGCCAATTGGTGAACTTCAGAGGCGAAGTGATAACAATACGCTTACATATAAAGTCTTAATGGGTATTGTGTTCGATAGCAAATCGGGTGATCTGTATAAAAGTGAGTCATCATTGCCAAGTCAAAGCAGTCTGCGAAGACCCATCAAACCATTGACATCACAGAACGTCAAATTCCTCAAGAGTTTGGGGCTGAGGGTGCAAAAAGAAAGAAGAAGAGTGTGAGGCAGAAGGTGCAGAGTTTTTTCTGTTCCTGTGTCATCGTCTACGATAGAAAAAAAAACCATGGAGGAAATCTTGAAAATTCAAAAACCTATCGTCTTCGACGAATCGGTTGCTCACTATGAGATTCATGCACATCAGCCTTTCGCATCCGCGACATTCAACAACAATGATGAAATTCGCATTGCTGTCCAGCATCAGGATTTGTGCTTGCTGCCGAGTAAGAGCTCGCTTCATGTACATGGTCGATTGACTAAAGCAGATGGAACGGCTGTTGAGCACACGCGTTTGGTGAACTGCGCTATCCTCCACCTGTTTGAGGAGGTGCGCTATGAACTCAATGCCATTGTCATCGACAGGAGTAAA
Source organism: Asobara japonica (assembly GCA_026005395.1). Lineage (NCBI taxonomy): Eukaryota > Metazoa > Arthropoda > Insecta > Hymenoptera > Braconidae > Asobara > Asobara japonica. The sequence goes on along the minus strand of BQMI01000594.1, from coordinate 849,701 downwards.
AATGTCGGGCTCACCACCCTCATGAAGAATTACATATCGCAAGCACCGAGTCAATCTACTTCCATGGAAAATGCAGGCTGGATACTCAAAGATGGTGAATCAGCAATCATCGATAATGAAGGTTATTTTGACATCTCCATACCGCTGAGTATGTTGTTGGGTTTCGCTGAGGACTATGGTCGAATTATCATCAACGCCAAACATGAGCTGGTACTCACGCGCGGGAACACCGATGCGAATGCAGTCGTGCAAACTCCACCCCTCAATACTGCACCTGAGGCCTTCAAACTCTCCTTGGATAAAATGGAGTGGATGATTCCCTACATCAAGGTTGCTGACGCCAAGAAAATCTCTCTGCTGAATTACGTTGCCAAGGACGCAGCGATTGCCATCAGTTTCCGCGCTTGGGAGACCTACGAGTACCCGCTGCTGCCGGCCACCTCAAAACATGTCTGGGTAGTGAAGTGTTCGACGCAACTGGAGAAACCGCGCTGTCATTCTCGGCTTCCAGACCAATCGCAAGAATCAAGCCACCAGAAATGCCAGCCGATTCGATCACTGCAATGTGCGTGACGTCAAACTCTTTCTCAATTCTCAGAGTTACCCCTATGGAAATCTCAATCTTGATATCACTCATAATCAGTATGCTCTACTTTACGACATGTACACCAACTTTCAAAGCTCTTACTACGCTAAAGAGGCTGAACCACTTCTGAGCAAATCAAATTTTTTAACCTACGCACCACTTATCGTCATCGACTGCTCCAAGCAAAACGAGTACTTGAAATCTGGACCAGTGGATATTCGCCTGGAATTTGAGTCGGATCGAAATTTCCCGGCGCAAACAGCAGCCTACTGTCTGATCATACACGACCGCATCGTCGAGTATCATCCAATCAGTGGAACAGTGAAAACCTTAATCTAATTGTGAATGACGATATCATTTTGAATGTAAAAACCATTTATTATGATGAATAAACAACGATTTTTTTCAATGTATGTGTGATTATTTCGAGGACAAAGAACCTTTCCAATTATTCCTCTTTTGTTTTTTGTTTGAATATGAGTGTTGTTGTGGTTGACGATGGAGTTGTCGCTTCTGCATTAGAGGGGGCTCATAGGAAGTACTAGCTATGGGTTCCTCCTGAGAACTGTGCTTCACCGTAGGAAGCTGCTCCTCCTCATCCTGACTCCTTCCTGATTCATCCTTGAACAATTTACGTCGTTTATAGATCTCCACAATGTTCTCTCGCAATTCGAGGAAATCGTGCAGAAAATTCCAGAGTCTTTCGGGTGGATCATATCCGTAGTGATTAATGATGACCTCATCGTAGGTACAAACATATGGTGACCATTTCATCAGAAATTCCTCATCCTCAAAGCTCCGTTCATCATCATCATCGTCAACAGTACACATCTTCAACAGATCCAAACTCTCGGCGAGCTCCAGGAAATCGTGGAGACAGTCACGAGCTTTTTGCGGTGGATTTTCTCCGTAATATTTCACCAGAATATCCTCATAGTCCACCGCGAATGGTGGACTTTCGCACAAACACTTCACTTCATCTGGACTCAACGGCTCCATGATGCAAACTGAACATTCAGTGAGAGAAGACAGACCGCTATAATCCCCAACACACACACACACACACACACACACACACACACACGTGAGCACAGCCGCTGCGCATGCGTCAATTGGATGGAGAGGAGCGAATTGCGTCGCAGGACCTTGAACCATTTCCAGGAACTCCAGTCATACTGCGCATGAAGAATGACGCAATCAATTGAGTCTACAGATAAAATGCATGGGATATCTGTTGGAGTCATCAGTCGTCTTGCGGAGCACATAGTGAAAACATGGAGGCAATAGTGGATATGCAGGAGTTTCAAGGCGATGGGAATTCCTTTCTCTTGAAAGAATTGGCCATGGCTTACATTGACAATTCCCATGAAATTGAGTGCAGGCTCTTCAAACCACCGTACTCGTGGCAGAATCTCTCACGTGAAGTGAGGCATACAAATACTTGGCTCATCAAGAACTACCATGGGATCACTTGGAATTCTGGCAAAGTACCATACTTTGACATCTACAAGGTGCTCAAGGAGGAATTGCTTGAAAATGTGACTACTGTGTACGTGAAGGGTCTGCAGAAGAAGCAGTGGCTACAAGAGGTTTTGGATGATGATAGACCTGTGGTGAACTTGGAAGACTTGGGGTGTCCAAAATTGTCAGAACTGGAGATTTCTAGATGCTCCAATCATATGATCAGTTTTCCTGCCCCACCATACATTTGTGCTGTTGAGGCAGTTGAGCGTCTGAAACGTTGGTATATGAAGAGACATACTGTTGGTCTCCACAAATCCCTCGACACATTCTGTACACAGAAGAGTCTGCAAGGAATGAGCATGGAAGACATTTCATTCCTACCTAAAAAATTCCTGCTGTTATTTGCTACGCAGAGTATCGAGGACGCTTGGGATCAATTACCGGTGAACATGCGTGAGGATAGAGATATTGCAGGCTGTCGAAGATGTCAGCTACATCACTCTGCTTGTCAACCTCCACCACTCATAAAAAATTGTTCCGTATGTAAAAGTGTGTGAGAGGCTCTTTGCTCGAAATGTTTACAATTTCAAGCACTCATTTCTCGGAAATGTAGTATTCGAACGCAATTATAAGGACCACGTAGACTAAATTCTACTCATTCGCTACTCAACTATTGACTGGATGCGAGATGGATAAGCGTGATCAGGGCAAGAAGTCTAGCGGGAGCTCTTGGTTGGAGGAGCAGCAGAAACGAACAGCACGATTTCAGCAAGAATTCGCAAAATCAAAGACTCTGGAAGGCAGCAAGTCCTATCATGGAGAAGCTGCTTCAGGAAAATACGGTGCCATTGGGGAAGATCGTTATAAAAAGCAAAAATGAGAGACTGTCATTTGCAATATGAAAATTGTAAAAAACAAAGTTATACTCTTTTGTAAAAAAAAAAAAAAAAAAAAAAAAACAACAAATAAACACTTGTAATATTCTCAATGTATATCTCCCCTTGCGCAGTTATTTCCACTTCCTACATCAAATATCCTCATTAGAGTAAATATACAATAGCATAATTGAAGGAATTAATAAGCAGAACACAATATATTTTTTTTCTATATTTTTTGTTTCTTTATTTAAAGTACATCATGTTTTTTTTTTTTTTTTTTTTTATTCCTCGTATCTCCCTAAGCTTTCACTTTCTTCGTAAACTCACAGAAGTGGTATTTTCCTCCCAAGTAGCGGATTGCTAAGATCCCTCTAACAGCATCAGCCTTGAGCTCATCGTATTCAGTCTTCTCCTTCAGGAGTCTCTCGCACACTCGTCCAGGCAAGTAAATGCGCAGGTCGTCCTGCAACATTGCGACAACCTTCTCTCCGTATCGGGTTGTAACTGTCTTCAAATCCTCAACTTTGTACCAGGTGTTGATATCCAACTCTCGCATGCTCTTTGTCTCGTAAATAACCTCCCCACGAGCAAATTTGTTCACATTCTCATATGATGCCATGGCACGGTCACTCATGAAGATTATTTGAAATGTTTAAAACTGAAGATTTTATAGTGCAGAACTCTACAAGTTTTCACTTTATTTTGCACTTCAAACTCTGAGGAAATTTCACATCAACTGCTGGATAAGGCACTTGAGACTCCACAAAATACTGAGCAATGCTTCTCACATGAAAGTATTTATACTGATGGGTCACATATGTTAATCCCCTTCCCTTCAATCAGACCACACCAATCATGAGGAGTGTCTTGCGTGGAAAATTACAGAAGACGGCTCCCACAGTACTTCTGAGAAATGAAATTTAAAACATTTCATGATAACAAAAGTAATTTGAAACTTTTGTTTACGCTACTAACCTGCGTGTGAAGGAAGTACTCGAGATAACTGGAATGCAGTTTTTACATTCGACAGCATTACCGTCTGGGGGTTCAATTCCCGCTCAAACGGTAGTGTATACAATCCGGGGTTTGATTCCCGCTCGGACGGTAGTGTATAGAGTCCCGAGTTCGATTCCCGCTCAAACGGTTCACATATAGGTCCATCATGGAAGGACCTAGTCAGACTGCACCCCAAAATTGACTTGGGCGACTGAGTGGTGAACCGTTCTCTAAATAATGCGCGAGGTGGGGGGTGACGTCACCCACTCAACGTGCATTACGGTACCTGTGGCCCCCAATGTACCCCAGATTTTAATTTGGAGCCCGAGGGATGGACCGTACCCGAAATACCGCGCGGGGTAGGGGGTAACGTCACCCACTGTACGCTTATTACGGTACCTGTGGCCCCAATGTACACCCGAATTTCAATTTGGTGGCTGAGGGATGGACCGTTCGCGAAATACCGCGCGGGGTAGGGGGTGACGTCACCCACTGTACGCTCATTACGGTACCTGTGGCCCCCAATGTACCCTAGATTTTAATTTGGAGCCCGAGGGATGGACCGTTCCCGAAATACCGCGCGGGGTAGGGGGTGACGTCACTCACTCAACGCAACTGAAGGCGGGAGTGGGGGGTAGTGTGCTCTGCCAACACCTTGTGGTAGCCATAGGTGGAAAATAAAATTCGGGGGGTAGGATACACCTAGCCTAAAATACTAAAGGGGGTGCAGTGTACCCCAGATTTTAATTTGGAGCCCGAGGGATGGACCGTTCCCGAAATACCGCGCGGGGTAGGGGGTGACGTCATCCACTGTACGCTCATTACGGTACCTGTGGTCCCCAATGTACTCCAGATTTTAATTTGGAGCCCGAGGGATGGACCGTTCCCGAAATACCGCGCGGGGTAGGGGGTGACGTCATCCACTGTACGCTCATTACGGTACCTATGGTCCCCAATGTACCCCAGATTTTAATTTGGAGCCCGAGGGATGGGCCGTTCCCGAAATACCGCGCGGGGTAGGGGGTGACGTCACCCACTCAACATGCATTGCGCTACCTGTGGCCCCCCAATGTACCCCAGATTTTAATTTGGAGCCCGAGGGATGGACCGTTCCCGAAATACCGCGCGGGGTAGGGGGGGACGTCACCCACTCAACGCGCAATGCTGCAACCTATAGCCCCCCCCCCCCCCAATGTGCCCCAGATTTTGATTTGATGGTCGAGGGTTGTACCGAAATACCACTCGTTTGGGAAAAAGTGACAATTTCCCTTTTTCACACCCCCCCCCCCCCTCCCCCTGACCCACAGCGACGACCTGCGCAGAAGCACATGCGCAGATCCTCACTTTGGAGTCGAACCCCCCTTATTTATCTACTCTCATTCTAATCATTAACTTTGCATTGTTCCATATCAAGTAGATTACACGTGTACACTATTAATCATTCAAATACAGTCACTTAGAACTCAAAGCGAGTTGCCTTATTGTGTCTTAACATAATACATTGAATTGATTCAAATGACCGAAAATAGGTCAATAATATCGAAACTTTGATGGGGTTCGCAGATGAGTATAAAGTATTTTGCACTGTAATTATCTCGTTTCTAGGAGATAACATTTGCGCGTTTTATGCTAACGTAAGTTCATAAGTTTCCTCCTCCATGGTGTTTTTTTATCGTGATCGCAGTGCTTCAATTATGGGAAAAGTCATAGAAAAATAAATTCATGTTTTTACTTACAGAATAAATTACATTCAATAGTTTCTGGCGTATCTCTCACCGTGTTTCCAATCGAGGGTTGTGAACAGTTTTCATGATTAATAAATTGCACTATATATACTGCTCCGATTCTATCTAAAATATTTGTCCCTCTATTCAAAATGAAAATACTTCAACCTCAAACCGTAATGACGGTGATGACTTCATTGGTTCACTTATTACATGAACGATTGTTCAAAGGAGCCTACCTCCTCAATTATGTAAATAATGAAGAACAATCATTGAATATAAAATATGTACTTCTGCATGGCGAATAACACGGGTCAAGACAAAATTTGACTTTGACTTTAAAGCATTAAATTTCGATTCTTTAGGTCGTAGTTAGACAAAAAAAAACTATATGGCATGAAAAAGTTTGCTTTTCCAGTCAGGAAACCGCTTGAACGATATTTGTCAAAATCTGTGGTTCCAAGTTTTAATTAAAAATGAAACCATTCGAATGAACATTTTCATCGGTTTTATTAAGTTTTACTACCAAAATGACTTACAAGAAAGTAGAAAATAATTTAAAAGTGCACATTTTTATTTTTTCTCTTATGTTCATAGAGACTATCTCTCTCAATAAACCCCACATAGAGTCTCCCGTCATGTTTTCATTGTATTGGCCTCGATATCCTTGTTCGAAGCTCATAATGTCCTGGTGAAAACGTTCTCCTTGCTCTTCTGAATACGCTCCCATATTGTTTTTGAATTTATCTCAATGAGCATGCAGCATATGTACTTTTAATCGCATCCTGCAGCCCATGGCTTCAAAATTTTTTAGCATATTTTCAACTAGTTTTTTGTAGTTTTCAGATTCGTTATTTCCTAAAAATCCAGAAACAACCGCTTTAAAACTGCTCCAACTAGCTTTTTGAATAGGATTCCACAACGTTGGAAATTTTTCATCGGCGAAAATCTGTCTGATTTGCGGACCAACAAAAATCCCAGCTTTAACCTTTGCTTCTGATTACTTTGGAAACAATTTTCTTAGGTATTTAAAAGCTTCTGAAGTTCGATCCTGTTTTTTAGCAAATTGTTTCATCAACCCTAACTTAATGTGCAGAGGCGGCATTAACACTTTTTCCGCTTCAACAATTGGCCCAAATTTTACGTTTTCTTTTCCGACACAAAGTTCTGTTCTTTGTAACAATGCCGATTTTCACTGGACATGTGAATAGTATCGGCTAATCTAATATAGAGAAAAAGGAGGGAGATAATGGAAAAGAGGCAAAAGTGTAATAAAAAGCAGAGTATATTATAAATAATAATACAGTTTCTCATACAACTGTCGTTTTAGAGCCTTTTATGCCGGCTGGCTGAATTCTCGGGGAAAAACGGGTAAGGCCTGGCTGTATTCGTACGCGTCAAGGGGTGTCTCGAATAGTTAAGGGAAATAGAGACAAAAATACTCGGGGTTATCTAAATGGCTCGTCGGCCTACAGTGCGACTCATAAAGATTCTAATACGCGCTGGCTCACCGCTGGGGGGAAGGGACAATAGGTGAAGGGGGAATTCTTTAGGGGAAATATCTGCCTGGCACAAACGCTGGTACTCACGGCTGGTTGAGATGGTTCTCCTGATACGTTTTCTCCCCAATTAACCAATATGGCACCGTCATTGGTAACCATTATGAGGAGAAAACCACTCGGGACAATGGTCCTAACTGAAGTGTCTCTTCCTTCCTATTTCATCCTTCGATAGGGCTCTCTTCGAGTATCCTCGGTATTCCTCGTGAGAAGAGGGGCACGCTGCGGGTCGCTAAGGCTCTAGTTGACCCAATCATCGGGTTTATCGTATGCGGACTAGTCCTTTATTGTCCACTGTGTGTTTGTGTGTGCCCGGACGTACTGGCCGCTCGAAGGGGCGACAGGGGGAAAAGGGGCATAATATCCATGGGATAGTTGGGAGGCCAGCGATGGCAGTTTAATAGTTATCTTATAATATTTATTATTAACACGCATACTTTGTATATCCGCTTTGGAGTCCCATCAAGAATCCCACCATTTTAAAATCTCCAATGAGCTGCCAGTTATACTCGCGATACTTCACACGTTCAAGCAAAATTTTTACACTTTCATAATTTTCTTTTAGATGTACTGAATGAGTGATTGGAAGAGATGGGAATTTATTTCCGTTGTGTAATAAAACAGCTTTCAAGCTTTTTGTGGAGCTGTCAATGAATAACCGCCATTCGCTAGGAACACAAGCTATGCCAATTTCCTCGAACATACCTTTTATGTCATTGCAAAACCAAAATCCATCTTCTTTTGTGAAAAATGTTGAGAATCTTTCATGCCTAGTATGCTGAGCCGTGACATTAACATCATCAAGCAAATTCCACTGCTTTAAGCGAGAGCCTAAAAGCTCTGCTTTCCTTTTCGGCAAATTTAAATCTCTAATTAAATCATTAAAATCTTCTGTAGTGATGAAATGCTGTTTTGGTTGTTTTGGTGTCGGTAAAAACTCCTTATCGGAATAAAACCCGATTTCTTAGTTTGCTATGAAAACTAAGAAATGAGCTACTTTTCTGCGATAATTTTTCCGGTGGCTCAGGTATTGGTCGTGTCAGATCGTGTGCGACTGGAGCAGATGAAGATTGAAGGTCAGGATATTCGCTAGGTTTTGCATTTTTACCTCTACGTCTTTTACTCACATTGCAAAAGCAGCAGTCGTTTACGTGGTCTTCTGGTTCCCGCCAGATTCTTGGCATTGCAAATATCATAGACCTTTTCTCACCTCGATACCAGCCTAAAATATAGAAATAGAAACTAATATGTCTATTATATTTAATTCACCATTTAATTAAAATTTGCTGACCTTCCAAACATCTTTTACAATAACTACAACAACATGTGGAACCCATGTCTTGGCTTCATTCCGCACAGGACAGTCAAAATATGCTTCGTAGGATACACAGAGAACGTGAGATGTATTTAGTTCATGTTTTACATCTCGAACTTTAATAAATTGCCCACATATATAACAAAATGCATCAGCATCATATTTACACTTTCGCGACGACATTCTAGGTTATTCTAGACTTGTACAAAACACCTGATCCTTGTTTATCACTCAACCGCCACCTATCAACACTGTATGAACGTTAGAACCCCACTCTGATTGCGCGGTATTATTTTAATGTGTTAAACATAATTAAAATGGATAAAAAAATCAAAAATGAGTATTATTATTATAACAATTACAAAAGCAAACTTTATACCAAAAAAGGGGAATTTGCTTTTCGTTTTTGGTCATAATTAATCAGAAAATCATAAAATAAACTTTAGAACAAAGAACAATTTTTTTTTGTAGAGTCGTGTAATTCTTCTGTTATAAATTTGCCATTAACTGTAGTTATTCATGCTTGCGAAAAATTAGGAAGTTGTAACGAACAGTCTGACGATAATTTTTCCCACAAACCCAATTTGCCGAACGCTCAATACCAGGGTTCCAGTTGGTCCTTGTGGACGACTTATTCGCCAAATAATATTGAGAATATAACCTCTTATTCTCTTCATTAACAAAATACAAAAGATTAATGTTCTCATTTCCAAACACACAGAAATCAATGTTACAAAAATACAGATTCCAAGGATGATATATTTCATAATATTTTTATCCTATTTCAGCAATAGCACATAAACAATCGCGCACTTAGTATTCTAGACAAATCGTTTGAGTCTAACCACGTGATCCCTCCTTTTAGTTCTATGTTTTCACGTGACCCATTAATGCGGCCACCCCCACGTGACTCTATTCCGTTTGTTTCGTATCTACCACGTGACTCATTAATGCGGGCCTGACCACGTGACTCTATTCACTCTATTTAACTATGAGACCCTAAAAATCAGAGAGAGAGAATATCCCACCCGGAGAAGTTCCCCTCGCGTCGCGACTACCCACCGGGCTTCTATAGATACCCTTATCTAGGGTTCCAGCGATTTCTGATATATTAGGGGTTCGGACCCGCGAAATTTCTACGCCCCGAAAAAGCTACTTGGTTCCCTCAAGGGGATCGATCAATATTCAAGTTACTTGGTCCCCACCAGGGGATCCAACACTCGTGGCTCTATTCGGTTCCCCCAAGGAGATACAACAAAATTTATCTTTGGTATGGTTACGACGAGAAGGTACGGCACTCCAGCAGTGAAAACCGCACTGTCGGACTCGCCCGATCGTTGCGAACGCGCCGCTCTTTGATGTCTGACCGGGGAAAGTTGACGCGTGGAAGGAAAAGCGACGGCGCGCCACTCCTCGGTCGCTCTGGGTATTCCTCTCTCTACATGCTGTCTTTTTTCGCTCTGAATTATTTCTCGTTTACTTGTGTGCCTCTTTTTTCATTTTTAATTATTTATTCATAACTTCCTAAATACACTTTTTTTCTATATTATTAATTTTATTTTTCCTGTGCACTTCAAATCCTCACATCCTCCCTCTTCTTCGATAAAAAAAAATATTAATTTCATTATTTTTTTTTTCATTATTATAAATCTTCACAGCTTTTATATTACTCTTTTATCACATTATTTTTTATTCATCTTATAATTTTTTGTAGCTTATAAGCGTTCTCTCTCGTTTTTTTTTCTTCGTTCTTCGCCACTTGTCTGTCTTTTAGATCGTCTGCGGTCAACAACAAAAAAAATATTTCTGTATATAAAAAAAAAATTCACTTTCATCCTTAGCATTCATACATAACCCTGCTTAATCTTTTCAATCAATTAAGGTGTTTCTTACAATGATTAATGAGTTCTTAATTTATGTCACAGGGTTCGTAAAAAAAAATTCTCTAATTAACAATATTCTCACTTTGACATTCATACACGACCTTGTTAATTTCTCTCGTACGTTAGTGTGCCTTCTACAATACTGAACGATTACTTAATTTATATCACAGGATTCGCTCTCTTCAGGTACGCTTATCCAGGCACATCTTCCATTTTGGCATTCCCTTTTTCCCCGTCTTATTTCTTCTCTTTCTTTTATTTTTCTTGACTCTCCTTTGAACTCCGACATGGAGTTGATGGAAATCTTGCCATGAAGCGAGTTTTCCGTGAATTGTCTCCTGATGAGAACATAATGGTAACCTCTACAAAACGTTGAAATGTTGAGAATCAACACGTGCTTCTGTTCTGTGTTGAATTGATCGATATAATGAGTAGTAATGAAAGACGGCAATTTGAGCATATAAAGTATTTCGGGCAGTTATTGTCAAATCATTCCGACTATACTCATCAGAAAATTTGGCTACAATCGGTCCAGCGTATATATTGTTATTAACAATTTCAATTGTTTATAACGCTCTACTGCACAAACTATTCAAGGTAACCGAAAATTTAGACAAGGTAAGTTATTCCCCATATAAAAATACACATTTTAGCCTTAATTACTTTTTTTCACAATTTGCATAATTAAGGAGGTATAGCCGCCGGAACCCTCATTCATGTAATAACTGAATGAATAAAGTTAGCGCTGTTCCGAATATCTCAATCGGAGTGTTTCGATCCACAATAGAGCGGTATTCAATGCAGATGACATTCGCGAAGCGCATATATTGTTATCAACAATTTCAATTGTTGATAACACTCTACTGCACAAACTATTCTAGTTAGCCGAAAATTCATGGTGGATAAGTTATTCCCCATATAAAAATACACATTTTATGTCGAATTACTTTTTTTCATAATTTGCATAATTAAGGAGCTCTCTGATCCATGGAATAGCCGAATGAATACTTTTTGAAAACCGTGCCGGCCATCTTGGAAATTTTTAGTAGGGGTTCAAAAAAAGTGTTAAAAGTTGTATGCACCAATCGACTCAGAATTCGCTTTTGAGTCGATTGAGATATACTTGGCGAGACCGTTTCGGAAACCGCGCCGGCATCTTGGAAATTTTTAGTAGGGGCTCAAAAAAGTGTTAAAATTCATAGGCACCAATCGAGTCAGAATTGGATTTTGAGTCCATTGCGATGTTCTTGGCGAGACCGTTTTCTCAAAACCGCGTCCGCCATCTTGGAAATTTTTAGTAGGGGCTCAAAAAAACTGTCAAAATTCGTAGGCGCCAATCGACTCAGAATTGGATTTTGGTCAATTGCGATATTCTTGGCTAGACCGTTTTCTCAAAACCGCGCCCGCCATCTTGGAAATTTTTAGTAGGGGCTCGAAAAAGTGTTAAAATTCGTAGGCACCAATCGAGTCAGAAGTGGATTTTGAGTCGATTGCGATATTCTTGGCGAGACCGTTTTCTCAAAACCGCGTCCGCCATCGTGGAAATTTTTAGTAGGGGCTCAAAAAAAGTGTCAAAATTCGTAAGCACCAATCGACTCAGAATTGGATTTTGAGTCGATTGTGATATTCTTGACGAGACCGTTTTCTGAAAACCGCGTCCTCCATCTTGGACATTCTTAGTAGGGGCTCAAAGAAAGTGTCAAAATTCGTATGCACCAATGGATTCAGAATTGGATTTTGAGTCGATTGCGATATTCTTGGCGAGACCGTTTTCTCAAAACCGCGTCCTCCATCTTGGAAATTTCTAGTAGGGGCTCAAAAAAAGAGTAAAAATTCGTATGCACCAATCAACTCAGAATTTGATTTTGAGTGCATTGAGATATACTTGGTGAGACCGTTTTTCGGAAACCGCGTCCGCCATCTTGGAAATTTTTAGTAGAGGCTCAAAAAAAGTGTCAAAATTCGTATGCACCAATCGACTCAGAATTAGATTTTGAGTCGATTGAGATATACTTGGCGAGACCGTTTTTCGGAAACCGCGACCGCCATCTGGAAATTTTTAGTAGGGACTCAAAAAAAGTGGCAAAATTTGTATGCACCAATCGACTCAGAATTCGATTTTGAGTCGATTGCGATATTCTTGGCGTGACCCGTTTCTTAAAACCGCGTTCGCCATCTTGGAAATTTTTAGTAGGGGCTCAAAAAAAGTGTCAAAATTCGTAAGCACCAATCGACTGACAATTAGATTTTGAGTCGATTGCGATATTCTCGGCGAGACCGTTTTCTCAAAACCGCGTCCGTCATCTTGGAAATTTGTAGTAAGAACTCAAAAAAGTGTCAAAGTTCGTATGCACCAATGGACTCAGAATTCGATTTTGAGTCCATTGAGATATACTTCCGAGACCGTTTTTCGAAAACCGCGTCCGCCATCTGGGAAATTTTTAGTAGGGGCTCATAAAAAGTGTCAAAATTCATATGCACCACTCGACTCAGAAGTCGATTTTGAGGCGATTGAGATCTACTTGGCGACACCGTTTTTTGGTCTCAGTTTACGGCGCTAGGCATCGACGATAGCGCCATACGTGGCAGGGGTCGTCATCTAGCTTGTTTCCATAATTTCCATAATTAAGGAGGTATGGTCGTCTGAGCAACTCGAACTACGGGAACAATGCATGTCATCAGAATTGTTCCAACAGAAATGCACGTTTAATATGACTCTTTTCAATATAGGTTAGAACATATCGCGAGTTGAACTCGAATATACATTGCCAATGAATATGTCGACAATTGCGGGAAGGATCTCAACGAGTGGGATAATTAAGAAAGTAACTAGACCCACGTATTCCAGTTGAATATGTTTATGGGGCTTAAAAATCAAACTAAATCGATCGCGTGCAGTACTGATTAGTCGCAAGTTCAATTATTGATATCACTGTTGGGTTTGCTCATCGCCATGGTTGCGTTCTTATGCTGTGCTGAAGTACCAAATCGGGAAGTTTTGTTTGTGCCCTGCATGGGGCACACATATTTGCACACCACTAGTTTCGAATGATACTGGTAAGCTTGTGTATAAAACTAGTGTAATTCAATTTTTCAATTGCTAGAATTGAACTCGGATTTTTGATATCGTCGTTGCGTTTGCTCATCACCATGGTTGCGTTCTCATCCTGTGCTTAAATACCAAATCGGGAAGTTTTGTTTGTGCCCTGCATGGGGCACACACATTTGTACACCACTAGTTACATTTATTTTTCTGGTATTCTAACATTAACAATTAGAACCAGATATTTGGAGCAATACGTGAACGCTCCATGCAAACCACGTGGCCTCACTTTCCTACCGATATCTATATCTCTCTCAATCGATATGAGTCAAAATTTACGTGTGATCAGGTAGAAGCGCCGGAATGGAGAGAGCAAGGCACGCACTTATGACGTACCTCAACCCCACATGCCCCCACCACCTTGGCCGGCCACCAACACGTGACCATCCGGTTCGTCGCGGCGCCAAATTCATCACAATATCCCCCATTTTAATAGAGTGATTGCAATCAATTCGATTAAAATCATGATCCTTCGGTTTGTGACACCTTGCATATTGCATGGTTAGGTCACAATGACCTTGAAATGCCGAAGCAGGTGTTTTTGCTTCAGTGGCCAAGTCACCCCTCCAACAACTCCAAAGTTGTCACTTATTATCATGAGATCCATCAAGAAAGTATCGACGGAAGAGCGCTCCTCACACGATCTATTCAACAGATCCCTTGGTGAATGCCAACTGCATAACTACTCTCACTAATCGTGAGAGCATAATTCAGTTCATAGGTAAGTGATCACCGTTCCAGATGCAGATGCAGGGGTCCCATCGAACCCACAAACAACATTGTGTGGTTTTCAAATCTCCCAAACATTATTCCACGATAAGCCAGACCTTGACTTTTTCCTACTCAGCATTAACCCAAGTACGGTCATTGCCATCAGGACAATAATGATGTGAATTCTCTGGACCTCAACGACCCAGATGGCCCAAATGACTATCCAGCCAAAATGGAGTAATATAGTAACAAATTGATTTAATATGATTGCCCCTCCAATCCAGCAAATCGACAAATCATGGCGTTTCATCATTTTCTTTACCTTTAAAGTGAAGCGCTCAGTTACACTCCAATACTTGACTTATCCAATCAAAACCATTATCCCTGCTTGATTTGCCCCTTATTATATTATTGACCTTACGCAACCAGATGAGCAGCTAACAGAGTGCGTAAAGCCAGTCGATCCTTCTTATCACATATCTTTCACATTAGCATAACATTAACACAGCATTAACATTTTCACAGTAAGATACATTTTCACATCCAATACAATTCATGATTACTCTCACATTCCCATACTTCAGACTTGATCAAGATTTCTGCTTTAGCTAGAGACTTATTTGTAACTTCACTCAGGTAACCTCACGTATTTAGGAAGGCTAGTTAACTTCCCGATTACTCGGGAAGTTATTGTAATGACTCCGAAATCGATATTTTTCCTTTCATCCTGTGACTGGGGTCTTAAGTATACCAAAATGATGCCCAACAAATTTTGAATGGATGTCTGTGTGTGTGTGTGTGTGTATGTCTGTATGTATGTGTATTTCCGAAATTTTGATCCTAGGTTTCTCACGAACGAATGAAGCTATCGAGGCCGTCAATATTGGAATCGACGCGTTTTCATGTAACTTAGAGGGGATTAGATTTTGGGTGAAATTGGTGTAGTATGTATATTCACGGAAAAAAAAGAACTGGATAAATTCCGGTGATCGCCGGATTTTCGCCGGAGATCTGCGCAAGCAGTGCGCTTCGGGTGAAAAACAACAGGAATAATTCTATTCTACGAGTGATTGAAAACAGTTTCGCCGAAGGGCAATATCATTACACACTCTTCCGAAAATGTCTCGAATCGAATCGGGAAATTGCCGACGATTCTCGGACATTTTTCATTGTTTCACCCAGAAATTCCAGTTGGAACAATAATGACTATAGTTCGTTGAATATTCCATTTTTTTGCCTAAAAAAATTAAAAATCATTAGTTAATTAATCAATTACTTATTCCAATTACTAAACATGACTAGTAATAATATTAAAAATTGAGAAATATTCCAATTAATGACGGTAACAAATAATTTTTTTTTTCTTTTTTTTTATTAATTTAAATATTCATTAAATTGGTATTACAAACGGATGGAAGAACTAAATAAATGGTTAATCGATGGGATTCACATGGTGATACAAGACTGTGAACAATCAAATTATGTTTATATGCATTAATTTCCTACTGCAACGTATGCATTGCCGTTGCATTGACGCACGATACATGAGACAGTACTCACATTGACAAGAGGAATTAATTCGAATTCTTTTTCACGATCATCAACCTGATAGGCCTGGAAATGTTCATCAAAAAATAAATACTCTATCTTACATACAATAAACACAACCATATCATCAGGACAACGCAGGATCAATCTGATCTTGAAAAATAATGGCCCTGATCACAAAAAATTATTACCACATCAGCAGGGTGGTATTCTTTCCCCATGTACTTAATCCATGTGAAGCTACTAGTTTTATCATCTATTGTATCACAGATAATTTTTGGCAGGAATGAAAAATAAGGGAGGTTCGACAACGTGATGTTATAAGACGGACCGTAGATGCACGCGTGGCTCGGCGTTCCATTTCTGAAAATTTCATTCAATTTCAGTTGATGCTTAATGGCTAATGTGTATGCCAGATTACGCCTTGACATTGACACTTGCGAGGCAGTTTTTGATTCTCGATGTTTTCGCTCTGCTTGCATACTAGAGAATAGAGAAACAGGACCTGCAAGTTTTAACATCATTATATAATGAAGCCAAATGTGTTGTTTGGGCTTGAAGGGTTGCTTAGTAATCTTTAAATATAATTCGAGATGTTCTTCGATTAGACAGCTCAGTAAATTGAGCGAATCTCGGTGATAAACCTTTGCGAGAAGAATATTTAAAATTTTATTAAGGGTGGGATACATTCGCCATGTTTTATTATTCTCAGGAATCAAATCGCCTATCAGCAGCCCTAGATATTTCATTAAACACCGTGCTTCTGAAGCAGACAACTTTATCTTAGATTTTTTCAAATGATTTGGGTCTAATTCGGGTATTTTATTATTTCTGTCATTGTATCCAAAAGAGAAACTAGTAATTCTGTCATTCAGGGTGGTCTCATGTAACGGTATTTCAGCATCGACATAAATGAATGACTTTAATATGTATCCCAACACAAATTTACATATTCCTTCAAGAAAATCGTGCATCAAATCCACAGAAAAATTTTTCGTGACATGGAAATGCTCCACATCATTCCAAACACTATTTTCGTGAATCGATCGATGGGAGCGATAGAAGTATAAAAATCAAAAATATAGACATTTTACCCATGATATTTTACCCGTGACGTTTCACCCATGACATTTTACCCATGATACTTCACCATTAAAAAAATGAAAAACAAATGAAAAATTGAAAAAGAAACAAGAATGAGTGGTCCATTTTGCCCCCGGGGTCCATATTGCCCCACCCTCCCTAATATGAATATTCAGCATCGAATGGAGTTGAATTTTTCTAATTGCTCATAATTTTGACGGAATTGTTAAACGGGAATTTACTCCCCGCATTGATTTCCCATGGAATTTTGGGTTTTTAGTGATCAGATCTTCCGAAATTTCAGGATAAAAATCATCTGTTAATTAATTAAGACAAACTTTCATTGAAATAAAATGGAAGACACAAAGACATCGGGATTGAGAACCTAATGCGTTTTGAAAGTACATTTTTCGTAGTGTGTATGAATATTTGCTATCGTATTTCATCACTTCAATTCGTTCTTTTTGCTTCACAGTCCTATATTTACACTCCAATTATGATGAATCAATCGATAATTAATTAAATATTTATAAGAAAACCCTGGCATAACACTTTGAGGGCAAACAAAAGCCAAATAATGATAATGAAAAATGACGAAAGTGAGAAGAAAAAATTGAACAAAATGCCTTGATGAACGTCAAAGTTATTTAAATAAGCAGTTGATTGAATAACTACAATT
Source organism: Asobara japonica (assembly GCA_026005395.1). Classification (NCBI taxonomy): domain Eukaryota; kingdom Metazoa; phylum Arthropoda; class Insecta; order Hymenoptera; family Braconidae; genus Asobara; species Asobara japonica. The sequence continues at coordinate 832,172 of BQMI01000594.1, read as the reverse complement.
ATAGCAATTTCCATGAAATAATTGAAAAATACTTACCTAAATTGTTCATTCTGAATTCAGTTTTCTGCACCAATAGATTAAATTCACTTTCCTTTACTAATAATTTGAAGCTATGACACGTCTGTTTCACTCACCATTGATTTCAAGACTAACTAGTCATCAAGGACGTGTGCTGAACGTTTCTTCGGTCCGAGCGGAGCGCAAAGCAGATCACAAAGCGGAGCGTACGTGTTTACAAAACATCGCGGGTACACTATCAAAAACTAGACTGCGTACAGTCACTCACGCAATTTCATGAGATTCAACACGGAAAAAAAAAATTCTCAGAATTACGCGGTATATACTTCGATTGAAAATTCTCAATGTACTTAAATCTAGTTCATTTCATTTCCAATTCAAGCAAAAAAAATACTCGATTTAGGTATACCTATCTTTGAATTAATTGAAAATAAAATATACCCGAGTCAGGTATATTAATAAACTTGGATCTCGTATACTGAGGCTATGAGGTGTACTCTCGCGCGCTAATTTAAATAGCGACATAATTTAAAAAGTTGATTTTTTTTTTTAATCATTTGATGGAAAACACCCCCACAATCGGTTTTTCTATCGTTATTTTAATTTCTGTGGTTCCACTGTCGTTCAATTCAGATGAACACTGGATAATTCCTTGTGTATTTCGACACATTTACATGGTGTCCCCAGATATTTACCGTAGATTTGACTCCTGACAGTACTTCGGAAAATTACCGGTGCACGGAAAAAAAAGAACTGGATAAAGTCCGACGATCACCGGATTTTTGCCGTATGTATGAGATGAGATTAGTCAGCTTCGTCATTTTGACGACGATGACCCAGTATATTTTTTTTTTACCACCGGTAATTTTCCGAAGTACTGTCAGGAGTCAAATCTACGGTAAATATCTGGGGAAACCATGTAAATGTGTCGAAATACACAAGGAATTATCCAGTGTTCATCTGAATTGAACGACAGTGGAACCACAGAAATTAAAATAACGATAGAAAAACCGATTGTGGGGGTGTTTTCCATCAAATGATTAAAAAAAAAAATCAACTTTTTAAATTATGTCGCTATTTAAATTAGCGCGCGAGAGTACACCTCATAGCCTCAGTATACGAGATCCAAGTTTATTAATATACCTGACTCGGGTATATTTTATTTTCAATTAATTCAAAGATAGGTATACCTAAATCGAGTATTTTTTTTGCTTGAATTGGAAATGAAATGAACTAGATTTAAGTACATTGAGAATTTTCAATCGAAGTATATACCGCGTAATTCTGAGAATTTTTTTTTTCCGTGTTGAATCTCATGAAATTGCGTGAGTGACTGTACGCAGTCTAGTTTTTGATAGTGTACCCGCGATGTTTTGTAAACACGTACGCTCCGCTTTGTGATCTGCTTTGCGCTCCGCTCGGACCGAAGAAACGTTCAGCACACGTCCTTGATGACTAGTTAGTCTTGAAATCAATGGTGAGTGAAACAGACGTGTCATAGCTTCAAATTATTAGTAAAGGAAAGTGAATTTAATCTATTGGTGCAGAAAACTGAATTCAGAATGAACAATTTAGGTAAGTATTTTTCAATTATTTCATGGAAATTGCTATAATTGTAGTTATTCAATCAACTGCTTATTTAAATAACTTTGACGTTCATCAAGGCATTTTGTTCGATTTTTTCTTCTCACTTTCGTCATTTTTCATTATCATTATTTGGCTTTTGTTTGCCCTCAAAGTGTTATGCCAGGGTTTTCTTATAAATATTTAATTAATTATCGATTGATTCATCATAATTGGAGTGTAAATATAGGACTGTGAAGCAAAAAGAACGAATTGAAGTGATGAAATACGATAGCAAATATTCATACACACTACGAAAAATGTACTTTCAAAACGCATTAGGTTCTCAATCCCGATGTCTTTGTGTCTTCCATTTTATTTCAATGAAAGTTTGTCTTAATTAATTAACAGATGATTTTTATCCTGAAATTTCGGAAGATCTGATCACTAAAAACCCAAAATTCCATGGGAAATCAATGCGGGGAGTAAATTCCCGTTTAACAATTCCGTCAAAATTATGAGCAATTAGAAAAATTCAACTCCATTCGATGCTGAATATTCATATTAGGGAGGGTGGGGCAATATGGACCCCGGGGGCAAAATGGACCACTCATTCTTGTTTCTTTTTCAATTTTTCATTTGTTTTTCATTTTTTTAATGGTGAAGTATCATGGGTAAAATGTCATGGGTGAAGCGTCACGGGTAAAATATCATGGGTAAAATGTCTATATTTTTGATTTTTATACTTCTATCGCTCCCATCGATCGATTCACGAAAATAGTGTTTGGAATGATGTGGAGCATTTCCATGTCACGAAAAATTTTTCTGTGGATTTGATGCACGATTTTCTTGAAGGAATATGTAAATTTGTGTTGGGATACATATTAAAGTCATTCATTTATGTCGATGCTGAAATACCGTTACATGAGACCACCCTGAATGACAGAATTACTAGTTTCTCTTTTGGATACAATGACAGAAATAATAAAATACCCGAATTAGACCCAAATCATTTGAAAAAATCTAAGATAAAGTTGTCTGCTTCAGAAGCACGGTGTTTAATGAAATATCTAGGGCTGCTGATAGGCGATTTGATTCCTGAGAATAATAAAACATGGCGAATGTATCCCACCCTTAATAAAATTTTAAATATTCTTCTCGCAAAGGTTTATCACCGAGATTCGCTCAATTTACTGAGCTGTCTAATCGAAGAACATCTCGAATTATATTTAAAGATTACTAAGCAACCCTTCAAGCCCAAACAACACATTTGGCTTCATTATATAATGATGTTAAAACTTGCAGGTCCTGTTTCTCTATTCTCTAGTATGCAAGCAGAGCGAAAACATCGAGAATCAAAAACTGCCTCGCAAGTGTCAATGTCAAGGCGTAATCTGGCATACACATGAGCCATTAAGCATCAACTGAAATTGAATGAAATTTTCAGAAATGGAACGCCGAGCCACGCGTGCATCTACGGTCCGTCTTATAACATCACTTTGTCGAACCTCCCTTATTTTTCATTCCTGCCAAAAATTATCTGTGATACAATAGATGATAAAACTAGTAGCTTCACATGGATTAAGTACATGGGGAAAGAATACCACCCTGCTGATGTGGTAATAATTTTTTGTGATCAGGGCCATTATTTTTCAAGATCAGATTGATCCTGCGTTGTCCTGATGATATGGTTGTGTTTATTGTATGTAAGATAGAGTATTTATTTTTTGATGAACATTTCCAGGCCTATCAGGTTGATGATCGTGAAAAAGAATTCGAATTAATTCCTCTTGTCAATGTGAGTACTGTCTCATGTATCGTGCGTCAATGCAACGGCAATGCATACGTTGCAGTAGGAAATTAATGCATATAAACATAATTTGATTGTTCACAGTCTTGTATCACCATGTGAATCCCATCGATTAACCATTTATTTAGTTCTTCCATCCGTTTGTAATACCAATTTAATGAATATTTAAATTAATTAAAAAAAAGAAAAAAAAAATTATTTGTTACCGTCATTAATTGGAATATTTCTCAATTTTTAATATTATTACTAGTCATGTTTAGTAATTGGAATAAGTAATTGATTAATTAACTAATGATTTTTAATTTTTTTAGGCAACAAAATGGAATATTCAACGAACTATAGTCATTATTGTTCCAACTGGAATTTCTGGGTGAAACAATGAAAAATGTCCGAGAATCGTCGGCAATTTCCCGATTCGATTCGAGACATTTTCGGAAGAGTGTGTAATGATATTGCCCTTCGGCGAAACTGTTTTCAATCACTCGTAGAATAGAATTATTCCTGTTGTTTTTCACCCGAAGCGCACTGCTTGCGCAGATCTCCGGCGAAAATCCGGCGATCACCGGAATTTATCCAGTTCTTTTTTTTCCGTGTTGTTATTAACAATTTTAATTGTTTATTACGTTCTATTGCATAAACTATTAGAGTTACCGCAAAATTTATAAGAGAAAAGTTGTTCCCCATATAAAAATGCGTATTTTATGTAGAATGACTTTTTTCGCAAATTTGCATAATTAAGGAGGTATGGCCGTCTCAACAATTATGTCTGTAATGAGTGAACGATTGAACACAGCGCTGTCACGATGGTCCCAATCGAAGCGTTTCCATGCAAGATCGAGCGGTTTACAGCTTGGATGGGATTCGTACAGTATATGCAGGGTTATGAACAATTGTAATTGTTTATACTGTTCCACCGGGTAAAATATTAAAGTTATCGGGAAACTTCTTAAGAGAGAATTATTCCTTATATGAAAATACACCTTTTATATATGATGACTTTTTTCCATAATTTGCATAATTAAGGGGGTACGGCCGTCTCAACAATTATGTACGTAATGAGTAAATGAATGAACCCAGCGCTATCATGAAGGTCTCAATCGAAACCTTTCCGTTCAGAGTGGAGCGGATTATATTTTGGATGACATTCGTGCAGTACATGCAATGTTATTGACAATTGCAATTGTTTATACGGTTCCACTGGGTAAAATATTAAAGTTAGCGGGAAACTTATCTAAAGAAAACTCTTCCCTATATAAAAATACACACTTTATGTATAATTACTTTTTTCCATAATTTGCATAATTAAGGGGGTATGGCCGTCTCAACAATTATGTATGTAATAAGTAAATGAATGAACCCAGCGGTGTCATGAAGGTCTCAATCGAAACCTTTCCGTTCAGAATGGAGCGGATTACATTTTGGATGGTATTCGTGCAGTACATGCAATGTTATTAACAATTGCAATTGTTTATACGATTCCACTAGGTAAAATATTAAAGTTAGCGGGAAACTTATCTCGAGAAAACTATTCGTTATATGGAAATACAGCTTTTACGTGAAATGACTTTTTTCCATAATTTGCATAATTAAGGAGGTATGGTCGTCCGAGCAATTTGAAATACGGGAACAATGCATATCACCAGGGTCGTTCCTGATACAAAACTGCATATTCGGTATGACTTTTTTCAATATAGGTTAAAATATATCGCGAGTTGAACTAGAGTATACTTGGCGAATGAATATGTCGACAATTGCGGGAAGGACGTCAAAGAGCGTGATAATTAGGAACGTACAGAGGTAGAGAGCGTAACTGGGCGAACGAATTCCGGTTGAATATTTTTATGCGGCTTAAAAATCAAACTAAATCGATCGCGTGCAGTAATTATTAGTCACAAGGGTCACTGCTGACTAATACATTGATATCACTGCTGAGTTTGGTCATCAGCATAGTTGCATGCTTATGCCGTGCTGAATACCAAATCGGGAAGTTTTGTTTGTGCCCCGTATGGGGCACACACATTCGCACACCACTAGTTCGATTATAAGTTCCCTTTAATTCCTTTCCTTGGTTATTCGCCAAAACAAAAGCATTTGACCCAATTACAGTCTTAACATCATACGGACGTTCATATAATTCGAAGAATTTATGTATAACCCGATCCGTATTACTAGATAAATGGGGAACCCCAAGCGAAACCTCACTGCCGACAGTTAAGTCATCCGGAGCTTGAATTAGTTGATTGGATCTCCGTCTATCATGAGCCTCACCTAATCGCTTCCGACCCAACAGGATCATTTCTGTTCTCGAGATAGCCCGCAATGGGATACTTTTTTCCGCAATGGGATATTTGTAAAGAGTTCTAACTTGATCAATCACCGGTTTACCATAATGCAATTCAAAAGGACTAAAGCCGGTGCTACAGTGAGTAGTACAATTAAAATACTCTTTGATCTTTGGAACAAAGCTTGCCCAAGAAGTATGCTTCGTCGAACATAATGTCGGAAAGATTCTTCTTAACTCACGCATCACACGCTCGGTGGGATTGGACTGACGCTGCCTAATCGAACGGAAACTAATCGCCATATCTTCTTTTGCCAATTCTCGACTCCAGGCGATCGATCGTTCGGAACATTCTGAACTGCGTTCCATTATCGGCTAATATCCTATTCGGCTTCCCAACATCCCTAACATAATCCGTTAGCATTTTTCAAAGCACAGTTGTGGTATTAGCCTTCTTTATGGTATATAGTTTCACCAATTTGGAAAATGCATCTGATACCACAAAGATATACGCAGCGCCTCGAATGGACCGAGGCAAAGGTCCATAAAAATCCACCATCAGCAAATCTTCCGGATTCTCAGATCCCATATACCCATACGGACCCTCTACTGACCCATGTAAATGCTTCACCCTTTGACAGGCGTCACAATAAATTACCAATCGTTTTAGATCCCTACCCAGGTTTTTCCACCAAAAATTTCGTTTAATTTGGCTCATGGTTTTGAAAACACCACCATGTCCAATACGTTCATGTTCGGAGATAATCACTAATTTCTGTAATCCCTTTGGGACCACCAAACGCCACTCATATTCATCTTCCCTGGATCTAGCAAACCAAACCCCGTCATGTTCATGGACTAAAACACCATTATCAGTGGTCGCCATCAACTCCATCTGCGAGATGCACTCTCTCTCATTTTGCTGATGATCACGAATATTCCTCAAGCACTCCCGAACTTGCTTCTGCAACTCAAGATGAGTTACCGAAACTAGCAAGCTTCCAGTGGAATGCTGAGTACCAATTTCGTCGCAGATCAAAATTGATGACATCCTCTCAGTAGGCTTTTGGTCGTGAAAACTGCCATCTGGATTTCTGCTGAAGAAATCTGCCACAATATTATCCAGAGCTGAATGCAATACGTGTAAATTGGTAGAGAGTAAACTTTTTGAGAGGGTTTACCTCCCATGTAAAAACGCGGTGTATTGTCTTGAGTCGCGATCCGAAGGTACTTGCCAGTAACCGCTGGTGAGGTCCAGGGTGCTGAAGATCTTAGCGCCATTGAAGGTTTGCATGATTTCCTGGATGGGAGGAGGAGACTCATTGTCACCTTCAATAATTGCCTTGATGAATCGAGCGTCGAGACATAGTCTGATGGAATTGTCCTTTATCTTTACTATTCGCATCGGATTACAAAAACGACTAATTGCTCTCTCAATAACTCCCATCTCCAACATTCTCTTGACTTCATTATCAACAGCCGGTCGAATCGCTAGTGGAACTGGGTATGGTTTTCGTACAACTACTTTATCGTTTAGAAGATTAATCTGATGTTCATAAGGTTGTGTACAATCCGGCTTGTCAGAAAACAAGCGTTCAAAATTCTGGACCAATGTCTCAATTGATTTAGGCACTTCAGAATCATCTACTGTTAACGAAGCGACAGATCGCGGATCGTCGAACCCAATAACCTCTCCGTTTTCAATAATAATGTCTTCCGACCACGGTTCAAGGTTAACAGTTCGGCAATGTCACCGACCCTTACTTGGCTTATTGCGTTCGATGAGCCCCGCTCAAACAGTATTAATCCTTTCTGAAGATCGACACCCCAGAATTTCAAACATTTTTGTGCATAATTCACAACCACCTGATTGTCAAAACGCCAATTACTACCCAATAATAACTTTTGATTCAGGCCAGGGACAATTAATACAGGATAACTCGCAATCGTATTGCCCACCCACATACGTAACCAGGCTTAAGATATTATTGGAGTTGCTTTCCTGCTAATGGCAAGAGTAATTTGCAAACCAGTCACTGGTTAGATTTCCATAGAATTTTCGAGTTTCATCTGACGGTAGAAATCTTCGCAAATAGTGGTGATTTTACTTCCAGTCTCCAACAAAGCGTCCACTTCATGACCAAACATTTCCACCTTGACACGAGGTGAAGTTTAACCAACATGACCATGAGGCCGTGTTATTTCTTTATTACCACGAACTTCTTCCCGAATTTCCTCAACGAAGTCAGCAATATTACCACGAAAACCTTGCGAGGTCATTTCCTTCAAATTGCACAATGGCTCTGAATCGACTCGACCATACGACAGTGGTTCCAAATTCATATTTGAATGAATCCCATTGGATTCTTTGAATGCTTTGAGATGCGACATGCGAGATATTTAGTAGGGGAATGCTCATATCCGGAAGTTTATGTTGAGAAGCTACACCGATATTATGGTTACTAGTATTTTGTGAAGAACGATATCCCCCTGGCCTGGATGTTCCCCCTCGAAACCTATTTCTCTGTTGATAATTTGAACCTCTCGAATTTCGAATTTCCGGTTCGACGTTAGTTGGTGGATTATTGACTTGATTTGGACTCTGAAATCCGCAAAAACCTGGAAATATTTCTTCCGCCTCAATTTGATGACTCCTAACCCTCAACATATCACTTTGTTGATATTTAGTTTGAGCTATATCTAAACGACTCAAAGCTTGTACAACCGAAATGGCTTATGAAAAGTCGACTGAAGATAGCGCGATTTGTATGGTGATTGGCATCTGTTGCACGATAGAAAAATTCACCTCATAACCAGATAATGGTGGTTCGGAATACTTTGCTTTGTTCACTTGCGAATAGAAATATTCTTAGAGAGTACCGTCTCCTTTATGATAACGACGAATCAGCCATTGTGTTTTGAGCGCCACAGGGACCGGGATACCGTACAATTCCTCCAAAAATTTAACCTCAAATTGAGCAAACGTACCCGTACTAGTTTTGTTGGCTTGTAACCAGGTTCTCATGTGACCCGTCAAAATGTTTTCAACTATTGCTATTTTGAACTCCTCAGGAACATTTTTCATTTTCAAATAATCGCGTATCTCAATTACAAATTCTTTCGGATTACCCTTATCCTTCCAAACCGGTATTTTCGGATTAAGACCAACGTAGGTCATCTGAGATGTTAAACCCCTAATTAACTGATCGCTTACATCATTAGTCGAACCATTCCCTCCGGTGATACGTGAGGCGACTGAATTATGTAGTTCTTACGTCCTTAGTTGTTCTTCCGTAGCTTGTTGTTGCTGTGTTAATTTCGTATTTTCTGCTATTAAATCCATACCCCTTTGCCGACTTTTTTCCAGTTCCGCCAGAGTTCGTCTATTCCTCTCCTGTTCTTCTCGACGTGCTTTCTTTAATGCTTCAACCTCCATTGCATTTGACGTAGCGTCTACCTTTGGCAAAGATGGCGAGCATGACCTGCATCTCGACTAAAACCCGTAAATACAGGAGAGCGTATCATGGATCTCTTTCTTTTACTTTTTTCTGGCAACGAACCCTCTAGGATAACGTCTTTATTTTGCCGCGTCACTTTACGTGATGTTAAATTTGTCGACATGAACTAATTTTGAAACGCGATACCGTTCGTCACCAAAAAAAAAATTTGCAAATGAATTATCACACGGTCCAGTGTTATTCTGTCTGCTTGTTGGGCGCCATTGAAGTGTTTAGGAAAATAGATAAATTGAAAATTGGAACCAGTGAATTCCAGAATAGATTGATTTATTTTCACAATGATCTTTAAATAATAAAATCAATTCTCCGGTAGTCTCTACTGCTAACAATAAAATCTGTGACCTGTGGTCTAATTTTATATAAGATTGCGTTCCGAAACACTCGTTATATACGTTTTGATTTAATATTATTTCTCTATTTTATTACATTTATTTTTCTGAACTTCTTGTTTGTTCGCGAATTATTGAATCAATAGTACGATTTCGCTCACCTGTTTTCAGCCAATCATATAATACTTACATAACGGCTCCAGATTCCTATGCCCACGTACGCGTCAAAATCAATGAATGTACAAAAAAAATATAACATTAACAATTAGAACCAGATATTTGGAGCAATAAGTAAACGCTCCATGCAAACCGTATGGCCTCACTTTTCTTACTATATCTATATCTCTATCAATCGATATGAGCCAAAATTTACGTGTGATCAGGTAGAAGCGCCGGAATGTAGAGAGCAAGACACGCACTTATTAATAGGTTGGGTCACCCGATTTATTGTTATGTACAGAATCCGTGTCGATCTTTATTCTTTTCCGTAGAAATGTTATCATCGCACTTTGCAACCGTAAGAAATGGAAAAAGACTATTATATACACTTAATGAAGCATTGAAGAAATTGAGTTATCTAAATAATGCTTTAGAATCAACAGACTTGAAAATATTGAAAAAATCTCCAACGATATGAAGAGATCTTTTAATTCTTCAGTAACAGGAATTGATAGTTTAGATGAGGATGCGATACAGATCAGGTATAAAAAATCTTTCGTAGCAATGACAAAACGGGGTATGCCAGAATATCCATGCATTTCGTGCCAAAAATTGAAATGCAAATCTGGCGTAAGAGTCATTGAAAACCTACAGGGTGATATTCAATCCGTATATTGGGAAAATTTGAAAGCGTTCATTGTATATTAAATAATTGCATATTTTGTATATTAAATATTAAATAATCATTGCATATTAAATAGTCATGTTGTAGGTGAAGTGCCCAAAGAAATGCAAAATTTGAATGAATATGAAAAAATTCTCATCCAGAGAGCAAAAGTGTTTCAAGTTATGCAGAGAGCGGGAACAGTGCAGAAGAAAAATATACCAAATACGATGGGAATTCAGAAGTTGGTAGGCCAAGCCTTTCATTTAAGAATGGAAGAAACTCTTGAGAAAATTGCTGCAACAACTGATCCTATTAATAGAAACCATGAATTGTATATTTTAATTCGCGGAATTCCTAATAAAGCGAGTATCGTTTGGCAAAAATTGGTCAATGTGGAGAAGGTTTTCACGGCCTTGAAATGGTTACAACGTAATAATCCACTTCATGCCAATATCACATTGCCAGAATCAGCTCAAAAACTGATGGAATCGATAACTGCTGGCGACATCAAATATCAGGTAGAATCGGGTGGAATCGTTGCAGATGATGATTCTGCGGCTAATGACAATGAGGAGGAAGAAAAAACTCAAGACGATGACCCAAATAACATTGTTATAACCAACTCCACAACAGGCATAAACGAGAGCTAGAAAAAAGAGACGAATGAAGAGGGAGGAATTACCTGGCTGAGTGCTAATGCGGACATTTTTAAACCATCTCCGATGGTTACCCAAATTTTGGAAGCTTCCCAGCGATTTGAGCAATATACAGTTTATCCAATGCATGATAAATGAGTCAATGACACAGCCTGTAATTTATGTCAAATGAAAAAAGTACGGGATATACCACTGAATTACAACACGGAAAATTTGGATTTGCTATGTTTCCCTGATTTATATCCATTTGGCGAGAATGGACAGGGTGAAGAACGCACTCAGCCTATTGAAGACCAGGCATACATTAAAATACGACTTTGTTCAAGAATAGCACGGTTTCGATTGAACCAACAGTATTTGTTCTATTTATTGAATAATACTAATATCAGACAAATCAACAGTGGTATTTATCACACCTTGCACGTCTCAAATCCCCGTCATAAGTATATCGCTGGGAGTTATTTGCAACAAATCCGAGACGGAGGAGCAGAAGGAAATATGAACACCATTGTCGAACGTCTTCGTAATTTGGAACAATATCGGCAAAACCCACGAAACAATTTGAAGTGCATGGCTAGACATTATGGACCAGCCACATGGTTCCTTATAGTCAGCCCTACGGAATGGAATTGGAACGATATGGTTTCATATGTGCGCAGAATTAATACTCCATATTTGGACAAAGTCCCTGATGGTGAAGTTATTGCAGCAGATCCTGTTTCTGTATCTAGATTTCTCGATGCAAAATTTCATGCTTCACTCGATTTTCTCCTATCCGATGATCATCCTATCGGAAAAATCATAAACTATTTCTGGCGAAGAGAATACCAAGGACGTAGAACCCAATATTTCCACTTATTGATATGGGTTGAAGGGGCACCAAGAGATGGTATTAATTCCAATGATGAAGTAGCCGAGTTTATTATGAAATACGACATTTGTACAATACCGGACAAGCGCATCTCTCCAACTTTATACCGCCGTGTTACAACGTATCAGAAGCATAACCATAATAGTTATTGTTTACGTTCAAAGAAAGATAAGTCTGGAAAAATTACAAAGAAATATTCGATTTGGTTTCCCACGCACTGGAACTGATAAATTCATCTTACGGAATCCTGCCATTTCGATTGGTGCACGAAAAAAATTGAAATCCAAATCAAGATTTTATGACCTTCCTCGTTCGAAGGAAGAAGTTTTCACTAATGATTACAATCCGGCACTCCTTGTTACGTGGGAAGGGAACATGGATATTCAGTTCATCGGAGAGAGCTCATCGCTTTTGACTCAGTACTGTACAAAGTATGCCACAAAATATGAAATATCTGAAACATCAACTGTTATCGAGGAGGCGACTTCTACAAAAACAGTAAGGCAGAAATTATTCAATATTGGTATGCGTGTCCTCCAATATCGTGAGCTTGGAGCTCTGGAAGCTGCAGATACGCTATTAGCAATTTCATTGTATGCACCTGATTCTCAGACTACAATCAACTGGTTAGATTTGAGAATGGTTCGAAATCGTAAAGTGAAAGATTTTGACAAAATCGAAAAATTAGATAAAGAATCGACAGATATATTTTGCCCCTCACTCATTGACGATCATTATTCAAACCGTCCCAAATAACTTGGTTCGTTATGTCTCTATGATTTTTGTAAATGGTATGACATCGTCAAATCCAAACCAAAAATTCAAGGAGTTGAATACTACGAGTTAAAGCCTTCTTAATTTTTGAAGAGGCACGGGCGTGGTTACTTAATTAATCATTGGAGACACCATATTGATACTGAGCCCGAAAAGTATTTCTTTACCTTATTGTTATTATTTAACCCCTCAGGTACGGGAGGTTGCGCGCGGAAACTGTCCACACGGCCGGGAGCCTTATGACGCTCTAATTCGTGATTTCAATCAGCGATAATTCAAAAGCCATTGCGTTAAAAAATTTCAAATAAAATGCATCGGATGCCTTGAACGTTGATCAGGACACACTTCCCCGAATTCTCTCCTCCCCTCCAGCGAGGTGGAGTCCAAAATGAGGTTTAATTAATTATTATTTAACTCATTTCGCTCGCATATTTGATTATTTTTATTACAGCATTGTGTTACGATATTTTTCTCTTAATTTTTATGACAAATTCCAATATTCTCGGACGCTTAGTTTACGAGATAGTCAAATCGCCGCAATTTGTTTATAACAAATGAATTATTTAACCAATCAACATTTAACTTGCGCTACTCGATAGAGGAATAAAAATTTCAGAATTTTCCATGGAAATTTCGTCGATAAACGAGACGGTTGAATGTATGCCTTGTAAAATTTCCAAGCTAAACTTTTGTTTATATAAAATAAATATAAGAAATTTTTTAAAAAACACTGTGCAAATTTATAATCAATATCATTGATATTGCAAATAAGTTTTCCAATTGCCACTACATGTTTTAGTATTAGAGAAAATAATTTTTTAGTGTTGACGACCCCGTACGTGAGGGGTTAAACCTTGGAGGGATACAGATGAACTGCGGAAAGGTTTTGCATCATATATTGAGGCTTTCGAAGATGAAAAAGAATTTCTCGTCAAAGCGTGTGAATATCATCATGAAGCGGAGAGTTTTAAAGAAAAAAATTGGATTATATTTTGGAGCAAAATCGTGAGGAAATCGAAAAATCTGACGAACAGATAACTCAATCTCCTGCAATGGAGGTTGGTTGTGATCCAAAGGAAGGCAAAACAGCCATGAAAGAATTCAATGATATGGATGAAAAAGCTGCAAAGAGAGTGGATTTGAGTGATATGATTGCACAAATGAATATCGACCAAAACGAATTTTTGATCACGTGAAATATGTCCTATCTACAAAGAATGGAATACTGCGTCTCTATGTCAGCGGTGAAGGAGGAACGGGGAAAAGTTATTTCATTGAAGTAATAAGAACTTGGATCAGTAAGGAAATGAATAAGAAAACAGTAGTTACCGCCCCAACAGGTATCGCAGCCTTCAATATAAATGGATTGGCTATACACAGGTATTTTCAACTGCCAATAGAGCATGATGATACTCCAAAATATAGGCAGTTATCTGATATTTTGTTGAAACTTACGCAAGAGGAAATGTGTGGTGATGAGCTGATAATAGTCAACGAAAAATCGATGGTATCGAGTACTACGTTATTGTATATCAATCAAAGACTTATGGCAATATTCGCCACATTCGATGACAGCAATGGCTGGTTTGATAAAAAAACACATTCTCTTTTCCGGAGATTTATTGCAACTACCACCCGTTCGCCAAGATCCACCCCACGTGAAATTATCATCAATTGAGGTAGAAAAACGGTTGAGTTCTATGTGTAGTATAAACATGTGGGTAGATTTATTCAAATATGATGAATTAACAATTAATATGCGTCAACAGAGAGACCAAGCTTATGGGAATCTTCTCTCTTGTTTGAGAGTTGGCTGCATCACTGCCGAAGATATCAATTTATTGGAAACTCGAAAATATGATATAGGGTCATCAAATAAGCGAAAAGAGTTGGTCTTGTATCTATGTACATGAAAACTTTAACGGCAGACGCTGTATGTTTACTAGCAACTCGCAAATAATGTGAATGCTCAAATACTATCATGTTGGAGGAGCTTCCCACCGATGATATAAGACTCATAGCCGAAGAGTCCGTAGACTGTCGTAATCCCCGACTGAAGGCGTCAGCTATGAAAATTCTTGAGAAGGTGGAGAAAGACGATCGTTCATCTGCTGGTATAGGAAAAATTATAATGATCAAGGTAGGCGCGAAGGTTATGGTGAGACGAAATATCGATGTTACAATTGCTCTCGTGAACGGAACAATTACAGCTGTAACGTCTGTTGAAAAATGCATTGACAGGGCAGTGGAACATATCAAGTCCATTGTTATACGTCTAGCATCCGGTGAAGAATGTAAAATTGAACGTATGGGTGTAAAGTTTGAAATTATGAATGACACCTACATTACAAGAAGACAGTTCCCATTTTCTTTAAGTTATCGAATTACAATTCCTAAAAGTCTGGGATTGAGTTTGCACAATGCGGCCATGGATGTGGGGCAGACTATATTCTTCCGGTCAAAAATATGTTGCTCTTTCCAGAGTTACGACTTTAGAGGGAGTTCACCTGATCAATTTCGACCCCTTATCAGCGAAAACTTCCCTGACTGCAATTGACGAATACAATAGACTTCGAGCAGGTTACAGACCTGACTTGGGTGCAGGCCCGGCGAAAGGTGTGTGGTGCATGTGGTGGCCACCACATACGGCTTCCTGGTGAGTGTGGTACACCACACTCAGCGCGCGGGAAATTTTTTAATGCTAAAAGATGTGCCTGTGGGCTTTATTGCGTATGCTTGCTGAGTCTTCAAATTTTCGTGCTACCCGTTGCCCCCTCCTTGAGGAGCAATGCAGTTACTCCTCACCGTTCTCACATGACGGCTCAGTCCCACTGTGTATCTGTATGAGTAAGGAGACAATATAGCCACAAGAAGGAGCTTATTTGTGTCGGACAGAATTGACAAGTTCATTACTAGGGGTAAACGAAAACGATCGCAGGAAGAACCATCAGTAACAAAATTGAGTGACTCTAATAGTCATTCACAAAATACTCTAACCTGAAACAATACTGGTATTTCGGTTAACCCAGTGCCATTATGCAATGGCATCAATGCTAATGCAACAGGTAATTATTCGTTTTATTACTTTTGTGGGCAATATATATTGTTTGCTAAATAACAAACACGTATAGCTCTCACAATTTTCCATTTTCTTCAACCAATATTTTTCCATTTCCCCATTACGTATGCTTTCTCAAATGTATCCAACGTATGACAAGAAAATTGCAAATAGAAATATCTCGATCCTCTGCATCAGAGGTAGGGGAGTGTGAACAAACCGGATACTCGAGGCAAAATGCACACCTTCAAATTATTGTGAAATTTTGTAAATTGGTGATATGTTCAACATGCTTTTATTTTGCGAAATTATTATAACATTATTCAGCAGTTATCGACAGCGAAGCGAAAGGAAATGGTAGACAATCGGATACTGGATTCAGTACTGTTCAACTCTTAGCAATGCAAGGTCTACCCCTGAGGGGCAGCAATAACGATGAGCGATCTAATCTCATTCAGTTCCTGAAAACAAGATCCGAGGTTGTTATTCAACTCAAACATTGGTGGATTCGGACCAAGCATTAATGGCTCCATCATGGCATTGAAAATGAAATATTGAATATGATGGCATTAAAAGTAGAAGAAAAGGATCTAACCCTAGACCAGACATCTGATATTTCATCCGGATTGTATCGGATGACTTGACTGCCAGTGAAATCTTCATCGGTTTCTATAAAACGACTAATACTAAGGCTGAGACTTTGTCGAGGATAGTCAAGGAGGTTCTAGAGACTAGTGGACTAAAGTTGAAAGATTTGCGTGGCCAGTGCTACGATGGAGCGTCAAATGTCTCTGGTCGAATTTCAGGGCTACAAGCTCGTATTCGAGACGAAGAAAATCGAGCCTTATTTGTTCACTGCAATGCTCATCGAGTAAATCTAGTTGTGCAGGATGCTATTGAGGATATTCCAATCGCCAATAATTTTGTTGCGGTTGCCATGGACCTCATCAACTTTATAAGAGATTCACCAAAGCGCCTCGCTGAGTTTCGGGACTTGCAAACATCAGTGGCAGTCGAAGCCGAAAAGGATAGATCAGCATTGACTGCGTTCTGCTCAACGAGGTAAGCGCAAATTATCAATAACTGGCTGGAAGTATAAACGTCCGACCCTTGGACAGCCTACTTCCGACTCAACCTGTTATCAGAAAGGAAACTGCGAACTTCACTGTGAGGGAACATGAACTAATCATATTTGTACAATGAATTGATGCAGAATGAGTTATTTTCCTATCGCTCCAGTTCTTATGTCGTAACTAACGTTGAATGGTCCGATTTGTTTCAGATGGTGTATACGCATTCGTTCTTTCAAAACGATTTTGGACAAAATGACTTACCGAGCAACTTTGCATTTTTTCGACTCAAAACAGAAAAATCGCGAAGAAGATAATATTGTGAGGGCAGAGGCTACCGGATTCTTGAAACATCCAGAATCTTTTGAATTTTTTTATCTACTAACTCTTATTGTGGAGTTATTTGACAGAATTGAAATATTGAACAAGGAACTTCAGAGGTCAGATTTGTGTGTGCTGAAATATTTAAGTGAAGTCCGCGAATCCAAATTCGACGTCATTTGGAAAAAAGCTACGGCGGGGCAAACGTTCTGGAAATTGGTGAACCCAGGCTTGAACGAACTCGAAAAATGCCAAAGAGATTTGTGGGTAACCAAGGAAGTTCAGGATACAATTTCCAAACTCCAGAGGAACATTATCGTAAAATTTGTTATGAGATTTTCGATACAGTTCTTGTCTCATTAAAAGACAGGTTTCGCACAGATACCGCATCATTCCTGAATCATTTGCAGGCATTTGCTGCGGGCAGAGAGGTGACTGCAGAGAAAATTATGAATTTCTATCAGGACGACTTTGACGAGGTGAAACTTGTGAACGATCGAGAGACCATCCTGAAAATTGCGGTAAAGAAAGGTATTCATTTCAAGTGCTTAAGAGAAGTCGTATCATTCTTCAGCACATCCAGAGTGTACGCTGATCTTGTCCCGGAATACGTTAAATTTATAAAATTGTTATTAACTATGGCGGGCACGACGTGCATTAACGAACGAAGTTTCTCTGCTTTGAGGCGTCTCAAGGATTACCAGAGGTCCACAATGTTGCAGGATAGGCTGAAAGACATAGTTATTTTATATGTGCACTATGAGTTGACTGAACAGTTGGATTTGGAAAATATAATAAACGAATTTATTAAAAAAAGTAGCAAACGTACGGCCACGTTTGCTCTAGCTTAAAAGAGTAAATAGAAATTCATTATTTATCTATCTTGACAAATAAATTCTATTTTGTGTTGAATTAAGATTCACTTTTTGAAAGTCGCTTTCATATTTGGTAGTTACTTGACTCCCACCCCCCCCCCCCCCCCCCATCCACTAGTCCTACAATTAGCCACCACACACGGCAGATTCCTGTTCCGCCGGGCCTGCTTGGGTTTGATTCCACTACCTCATAAATATTGGCCGAACATATGGCCCAATGGGCATTTGAAACTGGATCTATCGATGAGGTGAATGTCCAGACCGAAAACAAAAATGTTGATGTTAAAATATCCGTTAGTCGTTTAACTAATACTGATGGTGGCTCCAGCCACGCAAACGCAGTGATTCACTGTATCTTTCATTCTTCGATTATACGCCGAGAAATACTAGAAACTTCTCAAAGTGAACATACAGTGATCAATGATCGTACGCACATACATGGAAGGATCACCAGTTTTGCTTGCAATTATATTCAGGGAGTTTGTAGGAAGTTCATTTGCATCAAAGTTAGTGGGCTACGAAAACATGTTCAACACGAACTGATTTGTCGTGATCGATGCAAATCATGTAATTATATAAAAACTTATAGTAATACCACTTTCGTGATGGCTTCATCAATAAAAGACATCAAACAACCAGTAGATTTGAATGACTTGATTAAAAAATCAGTTTCATGTTGGACCGATGTTCTTCAACTTTGTGACAATTGCGGCCATGTCACTGACTTTGCACGTAAGATAGAAGTAACTAGTTCTAAAGCTGTCATTATTAAAATAGATATTTTTTCGTACAACAAGAAAAATATGAAACAGAAAACCAGTACTTGGAAGATTAAAGCCGTCCCAACGACTGTAATTAATGTATGTGATAACTCGTATTGTATCAGTAGTGCCGTCTTGCACTGTAATGGACAGATGACTGATGACTATGCTGCCTTGTTGAGGGATCGAAGAACTGAATGGATCCGCCGGTTTGGCGTAGTGGGCTAAAGTGCTCTGCCTACTCCAAATCGATCCTAGGATCATGGGGTCGAATCCGGCTTTGAGCGAAAATTTTTTCGAAATAGTATATTTCCAGGCTGTCATTTTGGGGATTTTTGCTCGCGCAAAGTTTGCGCTCGAGGTGAAGCCGACAACATTCTGAATGGACAACATTTTTCCGTAGTGACTTTTACTTTTCCAAGTTCAGAACAGGGCTAATACCAATTCCCGAACGAGGAAAAGTCAAGGCGGTACGGAAAAAGAATTTTCATCACGTCGCTCGAGTCGAACCCATGAACCGAAAAAGTGAACAGTAAGAGTAAAACACAAAATGCATCCCAAGAGTCCAACAATAAGAGTACAAAAAACAGGTTTACAATCGAATGATCCTACCCTCAATGTGAAGAAATGACGTCCGTAACTTTGAGTTACACAGGAAAAAGTCGTGAGCATCTAACGACTATAATAAGTCCAGAACCGTCGCTTATGACCCTGGTAGTCCCACAGCGACGTTAAATAACACCATAAAAAAAAAAACTTTTCTTATATAAATTTTACGCTAACGCTACTAGTTTATGCACTAGAACATTATCAACAATTGACATTGTTAACAATAACAAATGTAATGGACCAATTCCATCCAAAAACTAATCAGATCTAAGTTACGTGAAGACGCTTCGATTGGATCATCGAGTATCTCGATCACATAATTGAGTCGTGAGGAATCGTGGACACAAAATTGGACCACATACATACGTAACTACATCCATACACGCACAGACGGACATTTTGTTTCAAATTGGATAGGAAGGTCAGAAATACCCTGAAACGTGGAGATCTGATGGAAAATCGATTTATAATTTTCGGGGGCAAAACAATAACTTCCCCCATCGGGAAATTAAAAAAAAACAACTGAAATCAAGAAAAAAAACGCTAAGTAACCATTTTAACGGGATGTTGATTATCCTTGGTATTTGGGTATTTGCAAAAACAAATGGGATCTAGAAGAAAAACAAAATAAAATTTTGTTTGAAAAAAACGTCAAGTAACCATTTTGATGTGTTGCTGATCATCGTTTAGATATTTGCAAAAATAAATGAAATGAACGAAGAGGCGCCAAATCAGAAATGCTCACGAAAAAATGGGTACAGGCAAGACCAAAATACTTGGCGCGGTAGGAAAGAACCAGCATGAAGACGGGCAGGCGCTCAGTAAGATTCTCCTTCTAATCGTTGTGGCTAGACTTCCTATTGCTGAGTGACGCTCAGCAGCTATGTTTGATAATCATAGCTTAATAGCTTAAAATAGAAGAAGTATCTTGGTCTTGCCTGTACCCATTTTTTTCGTGAGCACTTCTGACTTGGCGCTTCTTCGTTCATTTAATTTATTTTTGCAAATATCTAAAGCATGATTAACAACACATCAAAATGGTTACTTGGCGTTTTTTTAAACAAAATTTTGTTTTGGTTTTTTTCTAGATACATCTATCACATTAGAGACCTTGATGATTCGGGATCCACGATATTGCGTGTATGTCTATTTTCTGTTAAGAATAGGTAAAAAATAACCTTTTAGTACTTACTAAACATTTGGAAATGAACTATTTGAGTAATTCATAGGCATAAGTCACTCATTCATCATCCATTACAAGGATTCGTTTATCCCACAGTGCATGGTAGCGTCGATGTTGCGTGGAAGTTCAATCGCCAGGGGAAGAAAGGCCGAGACGGCAATGATATTCCGCCAGGGAAAGAAATACATGTCTAAAATATATGAGATGTATATGTCATATATCACAATATAATTTGCATATACAAGTCCGACAAAAAAGTTGTATATATTCCTCTATATGTGTAATATATATGCCGGAATATATCTTTTATATATGATGCATACATTTGTCAAATATTTCTGCATATATATTTTCAGGTACTAGTCAATGTATCCTTTCATACATACGGCATACATGAGGTCATGTACGAGAAGTATATGATGATATATTTATTCATGTATGACATATATGGCAAAATATATTTTCTAGATATATGGAAATGTATAAAAGTAAATATATACTTCGTATACGATGGTATATAGGTGTGATATATTTTCCCGTATATGTTTTCATGTATGACTAAATACACCCCATCATATACAATCAATATACGTAAGCATATATGAGGCATATATAACAATATATGTCATTATGCATGACAAATTATATGTTGAGAATATATGAGAGCATGTATCAGAGCATATATGGAAACATATACGAGCACATATATAAATAGGGGTGCGGCCACTCAGGAGTTAAATCCGTCATACCTTCTGAATTATGATGATCATAAAAATTCCCAATTGAAAATTGCCGACTGAAAATTGTGGATTGGCACATTTTCGATTGTCAATTTTCAATTGTCAATTTTCAATTGTCAATTTTCAATTGTCAATTTTCAATTGTCAATTTTCAATTGTCAATTTTCAATTGTCAATTTTCAATTGTCAATTTTCAATTGTCAATTTTCAATTGTCAATTTTCAATTGTCAATTTTCAATTGTCAATTTTCAATTGTCAATTTTCAATTGTCAATTTTCAATTGTCAATTTTCAATTGTCAATTTTCAATTGTCAATTTTCAATTGTCAATTTTCAATTGTCAATTTTCAATTGTCAATTTTCAATTGTCAATTTTCAATTGTCAATTTTCAATTGTCAATTTTCAATTGTCAATTTTCAATTGTCAATTTTCAATTGTCAATTTTCAATTGTCAATTTTCAATTGTCAATTTTCAATTGTCAATTTTCAATTGTCAATTTTCAATTGTCAATTTTCAATTGTCAATTTTCAATTGTCAATTTTCAATTGTCAATTTTCAATTGTCAATTTTCAATTGTCAATTTTCAATTGTCAATTTTCAATTGTCAATTTTCAATTGTCAATTTTCAATTGTCAATTTTCAATTGTCAATTTTCAATTGTCAATTTTCAATTGTCAATTTTCAATTGTCAATTTTCAATTGTCAATTTTCAATTGTCAATTTTCAATTGTCAATTTTCAATTGTCAATTTTCAATTGTCAATTTTCAATTGTCAATTTTCAATTGTCAATTTTCAATTGTCAATTTTCAATTGTCAATTTTCAATTGTCAATTTTCAATTGTCAATTTTCAATTGTCAATTTTCAATTGTCAATTTTCAATTGTCAATTTTCAATTGTCAATTTTCAATTGTCAATTTTCAATTGTCAATTTTCAATTGTCAATTTTCAATTGTCAATTTTCAATTGTCAATTTTCAATTGTCAATTTTCAATTGTCAATTTTCAATTGTCAATTTTCAATTGTCAATTTTCAATTGTCAATTTTCAATTGTCAATTTTCAATTGTCAATTTTCAATTGTCAATTTTCAATTGTCAATTTTCAATTGTCAATTTTCAATTGTCAATTTTCAATTGTCAATTTTCAATTGTCAATTTTCAATTGTCAATTTTCAATTGTCAATTTTCAATTGTCAATTTTCAATTGTCAATTTTCAATTGTCAATTTTCAATTGTCAATTTTCAATTGTCAATTTTCAATTGTCAATTTTCAATTGTCAATTTTCAATTGTCAATTTTCAATTGTCAATTTTCAATTGTCAATTTTCAATTGTCAATTTTCAATTGTCAATTTTCAATTGTCAATTTTCAATTGTCAATTTTCAATTGTCAATTTTCAATTGTCAATTTTCAATTGTCAATTTTCAATTGTCAATTTTCAATTGTCAATTTTCAATTGTCAATTTTCAATTGTCAATTTTCAATTGTCAATTTTCAATTGTCAATTTTCAATTGTCAATTTTCAATTGTCAATTTTCAATTGTCAATTTTCAATTGTCAATTTTCAATTGTCAATTTTCAATTGTCAATTTTCAATTGTCAATTTTCAATTGTCAATTTTCAATTGTCAATTTTCAATTGTCAATTTTCAATTGTCAATTTTCAATTGTCAATTTTCAATTGTCAATTTTCAATTGTCAATTTTCAATTGTCAATTTTCAATTGTCAATTTTCAATTGTCAATTTTCAATTGTCAATTTTCAATTGTCAATTTTCAATTGTCAATTTTCAATTGTCAATTTTCAATTGTCAATTTTCAATTGTCAATTTTCAATTGTCAATTTTCAATTGTCAATTTTCAATTGTCAATTTTCAATTGTCAATTTTCAATTGTCAATTTTCAATTGTCAATTTTCAATTGTCAATTTTCAATTGTCAATTTTCAATTGTCAATTTTCAATTGTCAATTTTCAATTGTCAATTTTCAATTGTCAATTTTCAATTGTCAATTTTCAATTGTCAATTTTCAATTGTCAATTTTCAATTGTCAATTTTCAATTGTCAATTTTCAATTGTCAATTTTCAATTGTCAATTTTCAATTGTCAATTTTCAATTGTCAATTTTCAATTGTCAATTTTCAATTGTCAATTTTCAATTGTCAATTTTCAATTGTCAATTTTCAATTGTCAATTTTCAATTGTCAATTTTCAATTGTCAATTTTCAATTGTCAATTTTCAATTGTCAATTTTCAATTGTCAATTTTCAATTGTCAATTTTCAATTGTCAATTTTCAATTGTCAATTTTCAATTGTCAATTTTCAATTGTCAATTTTCAATTGTCAATTTTCAATTGTCAATTTTCAATTGTCAATTTTCAATTGTCAATTTTCAATTGTCAATTTTCAATTGTCAATTTTCAATTGTCAATTTTCAATTGTCAATTTTCAATTGTCAATTTTCAATTGTCAATTTTCAATTGTCAATTTTCAATTGTCAATTTTCAATTGTCAATTTTCAATTGTCAATTTTCAATTGTCAATTTTCAATTGTCAATTTTCAATTGTCAATTTTCAATTGTCAATTTTCAATTGTCAATTTTCAATTGTCAATTTTCAATTGTCAATTTTCAATTGTCAATTTTCAATTGTCAATTTTCAATTGTCAATTTTCAATTGTCAATTTTCAATTGTCAATTTTCAATTGTCAATTTTCAATTGTCAATTTTCAATTGTCAATTTTCAATTGTCAATTTTCAATTGTCAATTTTCAATTGTCAATTTTCAATTGTCAATTTTCAATTGTCAATTTTCAATTGTCAATTTTCAATTGTCAATTTTCAATTGTCAATTTTCAATTGTCAATTTTCAATTGTCAATTTTCAATTGTCAATTTTCAATTGTCAATTTTCAATTGTCAATTTTCAATTGTCAATTTTCAATTGTCAATTTTCAATTGTCAATTTTCAATTGTCAATTTTCAATTGTCAATTTTCAATTGTCAATTTTCAATTGTCAATTTTCAATTGTCAATTTTCAATTGTCAATTTTCAATTGTCAATTTTCAATTGTCAATTTTCAATTGTCAATTTTCAATTGTCAATTTTCAATTGTCAATTTTCAATTGTCAATTTTCAATTGTCAATTTTCAATTGTCAATTTTCAATTGTCAATTTTCAATTGTCAATTTTCAATTGTCAATTTTCAATTGTCAATTTTCAATTGTCAATTTTCAATTGTCAATTTTCAATTGTCAATTTTCAATTGTCAATTTTCAATTGTCAATTTTCAATTGTCAATTTTCAATTGTCAATTTTCAATTGTCAATTTTCAATTGTCAATTTTCAATTGTCAATTTTCAATTGTCAATTTTCAATTGTCAATTTTCAATTGTCAATTTTCAATTGTCAATTTTCAATTGTCAATTTTCAATTGTCAATTTTCAATTGTCAATTTTCAATTGTCAATTTTCAATTGTCAATTTTCAATTGTCAATTTTCAATTGTCAATTTTCATTTGTCAGTTTTCAATTGGCAATTTTCAATTGGCAATTTTCAATTGGCAATTTTCAATTGGCAATTTTCAATTGGCAATTTTCAATTGGCAATTTTCAATTGGCAATTTTCAATTGGCAATTTTCAATTGGCAATTTTCAATTGGCAATTTTCAATTGGCAATTTTCAATTGGCAATTTTCAATTGTCAATTTTCAATTGTCAATTTTCAATTGTCAATTTTCAATTGTCAATTTTCAATTGTCAATTTTCAATTGTCAATTTTCAATTGTCAATTTTCAATTGTCAATTTTCAATTGTCAATTTTCAATTGTCAATTTTCAATTGTCAATTTTCAATTGTCAATTTTCAATTGTCAATTTTCAATTGTCAATTTTCAATTGTCAATTTTCAATTGTCAATTTTCAATTGTCAATTTTCAATTGTCAATTTTCAATTGTCAATTTTCAATTGTCAATTTTCAATTGTCAATTTTCAATTGTCAATTTTCAATTGTCAATTTTCAATTGTCAATTTTCAATTGTCAATTTTCAATTGTCAATTTTCAATTGTCAATTTTCAATTGTCAATTTTCAATTGTCAATTTTCAATTGTCAATTTTCAATTGTCAATTTTCAATTGTCAATTTTCAATTGTCAATTTTCAATTGTCAATTTTCAATTGTCAATTTTCAATTGTCAATTTTCAATTGTCAATTTTCAATTGTCAATTTTCAATTGTCAATTTTCAATTGTCAATTTTCAATTGTCAATTTTCAATTGTCAATTTTCAATTGTCAATTTTCAATTGTCAATTTTCAATTGTCAATTTTCAATTGTCAATTTTCAATTGTCAATTTTCAATTGTCAATTTTCAATTGTCAATTTTCAATTGTCAATTTTCAATTGTCAATTTTCAATTGTCAGTTTTCATTTGTCAGTTTTCAATTGGCAATTTTCAATTGGCAATTTTCAATTGGCAATTTTCAATTGGCAATTTTCAATTGGCAATTTTCAATTGGCAATTTTCAATTGGCAATTTTCAATTGGCAATTTTCAATTGTCAATTTTCAAGAACAAGAAAATCCTTCATATCGCGTGGGATTTCAAAACATATTTCTTGGAAATACTTTTTGAAAATATCTCAAGACTTTTTGAACCTTCTGGAGAGATTCGTCGTGTTACAGCTAATACATATAGAGAAAGAACGGGGAAATAACACAACATCGCAATTTTAGTATGTTTTTGCATCGTTATCGCATTTGTCGGTGATGTTTTTGTGTAATTAATTAATTGATGTAGGGAAACAATATTAAAATGGGCATACAGTTAAAAGATAGGAAAATGAAAAAAACGATTTTTATAGGTGAAAAATTGCCAGAATTCTATGGAGGGGTAATAAAATCATTGAGCAATTTGGCATGGAATGCCTCGTATTGGAAATGAAGAGTCCGCTCCAATGTGATTTTTGCGTATACACGTTTATCGATTCGGTATAGGAGAAAAACGTATGATGGCGGGGCAAAGCCGGATGTTACATTTTAGTAGCATTGACAATTTTTGTATTCAGTTGCTACGTAAAGTGTCCAGCAGGGAAAAATACTGTGTATGGATAAAAAAGCGGATTAAAACGCCTCAATCCACTTCTAAAGAATGTAAATAAATCGTGGACTACATGATCACCTAATCCTTTCTTTTTGTTTCACTATTTTAAAATAACTTTGGGAAAATTGAGAGCGCTTCAAAAATAAAATTGTTGCTAACAGAGACGTTGTCTTGACCTTGTTTCACCGATATCTGGTAATGTAAGTACAAGATGTTTGTGGGCTCCTCATTTCTTTATCTCCTTCTATTTAAAATCTCCTTCGTTATTATGCAGAAACACTAGAACTTCGCGTTGGGATGTTTCTTTATTCAAAAGCCAGAAACGTCATTAACCAGTGGTTTTTGAAGGAAATGTTGCTGAACGTTGTTTGTAGGAGACTGCATTCCGAATAACGGGTTTTCTGGGCCATTGGCGTTTAAACCAACTCATTCTCGAGATGAATCCAAAAATTGTGATTCTTTCCATATTCAAAATCATGTGCACCATGCGGGTATTCAGTTCCCCCTATTTTGTACGACTTTCAAGATTTGGGACCCTGGTGATTGAATTCCACGCAACATCCACGGTACTATTCACTGTGGGATAAGCGAATCCTTGTAATGGATGATAAATGAGTGACTAATGATTATGAATTACTCAAATAGTTCATTTTCAAATGTTTAGTAAGTACTGAAAGGTTATTTTTTACCTATTTTTAACAGAAAATAGACATACACGCAATATCGTGGATCCCAAATCGTCAGGGGAATTAGAAAATATGAGATTTTGCAATGATAACAAGCCGTGAGGCCTGGTGTTCAGGGTTGAAAATTTGTTGAATTGTTTACGCTGAATCATCTTTGAACGAAAGCTATCAACCAATTCAAACTTTTTACTTGCGATAGGTTTGTACCTTTATAAAAGACTCAAACGAATAAAACTTCCAGATCCATTTTATATTCAAGATCATGTTTAGCAATGTTACTATTAGGTCTGCAGAAAAAATATTTAACTATGGAAAAAAAACGAAAAAAATGGAGTTGAGCAGTTGTTTTTGTGTTTGCGGGTAGATTCTCCAGGTGAAAAGAAAATTTTGAAGGCATTTTTCTCCTTTGGGGGTTCATTTTACACCCACTTTCCCTATACATATATCTTGAAATATGGAGGTATGATGGAAAATCGATTTTTCAGTTTCGGGGGCAAAACAATAACTTTCCCTATTGGATAGGTATAAGTATCCATCAAAGTACATGCAAATCATTTTCTACGGAAATCGTCGCAAAATTTAAGTAATTCCCAAAAATAATTCCTTACTTTTAAATATCTCGGTATTATTTGCTACATTGGTCAACTGCACATTTAAAAAAGTGATCATATATTTTGCTTTCAGAATTTGATGCCAAATATCCTGTTTCACTCTAACGTTAGTGTACACTTTACCGCGGATGCAAATATTCATAACATTGGCGCATGCCAGTGGTGCGATTGAACCATATTCGAAATTCAGCGCCCTTCCCCCCCTTACTCAACCTCAGGGAACCAACGTTACTGTAGAGACCTTTTCTTTGGTTCGTTGGCACCCCTCGGGGTTCCTTGAGCAAAATCAGCATATAGGCCTTATACATTGAGTTTCCAGCCCCTGCCTGCGAGGACGTGCCTGGACGAAAAGACGGTTAGGACACTCAGAGTACGTAACTATCGCTTTGGACCACAGTACGCATGCCTTGCAAATGCGCAGCAGCAAAACTGTTTCTGCGCCAACGTCAATCGCAAATTGTGCGTACGCATTACACAAGTGTCGCTCATAAGAATTCATGTATTTTGTGTCGATTTCTAGATGTCAGTCGATTTCGTTCATGTTCCGTCTGATTGGCTTTGAAATGTACGTCGCCAGCCCTGATGGCCCATGAGGACATTAGTTTTGTCCCGAATAACATCCTACGAATGTCCGTAGGACATTTATGCGTCCTTACCTATGTCCGCCAGACGTCGAAGCGTCCGTAATGATGACCCGAGGACTTCAAAGCATCTTTAGTTATGTCCTAAGGACCATGTCTCCGAGACATTTTACCATCCTCATAAATGCCCTGCGGTCATCCTGAATCTAACGCCAGAGTCTTAAGGACATCCTGAGGTTTTCTTTATAAAATTGAATGTCCTTGAGGGTGTCCCAAGGATCACGTAGTGTCTCTCATCATGACCTCGAGGCATTTCACGATCCTCATAAATGTCCTGCGGTCATCTCGCGCCAGAGTATTAAGGACGTCCTGAGGTTTTTTTTTATAAAATTAAATGTCCTTGAGGGTGTCCCAAGGATCATGTAGTGTCTCTCGTCATGTCTCCGAGACATTTTACGATTTCCATAAATGTCCTGCGGTCGTCCCGAATTTAATGCCACAGTCTTAAAGACATCCTGAGGTTTTTTCATAAAATTAAATGTCCTTGAGGGTGTCCAAGGATTATGTAGTGTCTCTCGTCATGTCTCCGAGACATTTTACCATTCTCATAAATGTCCTGCGGTCACCCTGAATCTAGCGCCAGAGTCTTAAGGACGTCCTGAGGTTTTTTTCAAAATTAAATGTCCTTTAGGGCGTCCCAAGCATCATGTAGTGTCTCTTATCATGTCTCAAAAACGTTTTATCATCCTCATAAATGTTCTGCGGTCGTCCCGAATTCAACGCCAGAGTCTTAAGCACGTACTGAGGCTTTTTCATGAAATGCAATGTCCTTGAGGGTATGCCAAGGATCATGGAGTGTCTCTCGTCATGTCTCCGAGACATTTCACCATTCTCATAAATGTCCTGCGGTCATCCTGAATCTAGCGCCAGAGTCTTGAGGACGTCCTGAGGTTTTTTTCCAAAATTAAATGTCCTTTAGGGCGTCCCCAGCATCATGTAGTGTCTCTTATCATGTCTCAAAGACGTTGTATCATGCTCATAAATGTCCCGCGGTCGTCCCGAATTCAACGCCAGAGTCCTAAGGACGTCCTGAGGTTTTTTCATGAAATGCAATGTCCTTGAGGGTATCCCAAGGATCATGTAATGTCTCTCGTCATGTCTCCGAGACATTTCACCATTCTCATAAATGCCCTGGGTCATCCTGACTCTAGCGCCAGATGTTAAGGATGTCCTGAGGTTTTTTTAATAAAATTAAATGTCCTTGAGGGTGTCCCAAGGATCATGTAGTGTCTCTCGTCCTGTCTCCGAGACATTTTACCATTCTCATAAATATCTTGCGGTCATCCTGAATCTAACGCCAAAGTCTTAATGACGTCCTCAGGTTTTTTTATAAAATTAAATGTCCTTGCGGGTGTCCCAAGGCTCATGTAGTGTCTCTCGTCATGTCTCCGAGACATTTCACCATGCTCATAAATGTCCTGCGGTTATCCTGACTCTAGCGCCAGAGCCTTAAGGACGTCCTGAAGTTTTTTTACAAAACAAAATTTCCTTGAGGGCGTCCGAAGTATCATGTAGTGTCTCTCGTCATGTCTCCGGGACATTTTACT
Organism: Asobara japonica; assembly: GCA_026005395.1. Lineage (NCBI taxonomy): Eukaryota > Metazoa > Arthropoda > Insecta > Hymenoptera > Braconidae > Asobara > Asobara japonica. The sequence goes on along the minus strand of BQMI01000594.1, from coordinate 802,328 downwards.
ATTCTCATAAATGTCCTGCGGTCGTCCCGAATTTAACGCCAGAGTCCTAAGGACGTCCTGATGTTTTTTTTATCATATTCAAGTCCCTGAGGGTGTTCCAAGATTCAAGTCGTGTATTTTAGCATGACCGCGGGGACATTTGTACCGTTCTCGCTTATGTTCTATCGTCAGTTACGCCTTAACGCTGAGATCCGAACAAGTTCCTGAAGATTTCATAGGAAAACCAGTTTTCTTGAGGATGTCCCGAGGATTCAGCGATGTTTTTGAAGTGAAACTTCTTATGGGAGGGGCTTGAAATCCGGATCGGCAACCTTTCCGGTGTGACGGAAATAGGTGGGGGTAATACGTCGCGTTGAGACAGTGAGGGTCGTGTCTCACTTGCCTCCGTGTATCGGGGAAGAGTGAGACGTACGGAATATGGAATGGATTAGAATAATCAGAATGATACAGTGCCACAATCAAAGAACTAAAGGCTTCATTATAATACTATTTTGTTTCAGGAAAGATTAACAGTGTAAACTTAAATGCATAAAAGCTCGTACTCTTGAGATCTTTCTCTCGATCACTTACGAAATGGCTTGTAGCCATATAATTTATGATGATCCAATCTATTTCAAAGCGATTAGATATCGGTACTAAGTACACTTTATCCATTATTGACATTTTTACTGCAGGGCAACTGATTTCAGTAGACAGGTATAAGTTTTTTCAGTATTATTTGCATTAACACCGTAGACGTGTTTTGCATTGGGAAACTCATAATTGATTTGAAATGAATCATCAAACAATCCGCAGATTTCAGGGTTGCCAAAGCTTACAAGTTTACGCACAATGAAAAAGCATTCATCATTGGTGAATGCATATCTGTTATCTGAATGGATATCTGATATGGAATCTGATAAGAGGAGGGATTTATAATTGTTTTTTTTTTGTGCACTTTCATTTCGTGCCACTGAAAACCACGATGACGTAAGAGTAACGCCTCCTCGTGAGACGGTTGACATACGATATGGTTATTGGAGACATATGCATTAGTAATTTTTTGCCTCTAGCATGTCACGAACAAGATCTTCATGAGTTCGCAAGACCGGTGGCGCAATGTGCGCATGCGGTCTACTTGGATATCGCATACTACCAGCAGCATAAATACCATAATGATCACAAAATGTGCAACCATGGTGACCGTTAAATCTTACCATATTCAATACTGCGCTTCGTGCTGATGTATCCATGGAAGAACATACGGGTATGAAGCGACTTATAATTTCATGTACCCCATCCGGCTTCCATGATATTCCCACGGACGATAGTTCGTTTGCTTCCTTCACAAAATGCTGTAAAAACGTTGTCATATTTGCATCGTGCTTATCCACCCAAATCCCAGCTAAAATCATATTTTTTTGACATATACTAGATGGAAGACCCGAGAGTCGTATGAAAAGTGGCCACGCGCTTGTTTTAGTAGAATCTCCAAGACTAAAACCGTCCGTATTGAATACATACACAAAATCATTTTCAGTAACGATGCCTTCTTCTCGTAATCTTCTATATTCTCGCGCATCGTATATGCTTTTCATTTTTTCGTCTTGTTCTTCTGGTCTCGTTTGTTGAAATTCTAACAATTCTACAGCCGCAGGAGAAGATAGAAATTGCTGAAACTCCTGTTTCAAACTGATTGTGATGAAGCATTTAACTTTTTTTTTGTCTACGTTCCTTCCACAGATGCATTGACTGTTTTCATCCAATGACTTTTTTCTGCCAAGATACAGGCCGCAGTTTGTTCGAGGACAATATGCTCTCAAAATCAACTTCATTGCTTTCCTGTCTACTATTTTCCACAATTGTTTTTTGCTCTCCGGGAATTGTTTTCCTCCTAGAATTAAGCGCTTTCATAACTCCGACAATAGCTTCATACGTCCATTTGTTCCGGATTCCTAGGGCCAAAATCAAAGCGAGAGCTTCCATGATCGTATGCGATGCATAGAATCGTAGAATACGATTTAAAGATGCGTCGTCCAGGTTGATAAATCCATCATCCGATGATTCAGAAGTAGAAGTAGTATCATCTGAGGAGAGATGGTAGCAATGGTAGCAAGTTACCATTATCCAGTGAGTCTTAAAATTACAGGTTAAATGAAAATAACGACTTAAGTCTTCAATTCCGACCCCTGATTACGTTTTACAGCAAAAAAAAACAACCTCAGAAGTTTCATCTCCTGCAGAATTCTCATTAGCTTCTATAATATTGTGCGGTACTCGAATCTACATAATGAACAGTTAGTTGCACCGAATTGACATATATTAAGATACATATAATATTGAATTAAGTTATGTTGCTAAGTACTTTCCACATTTCAGTCAGTATGAAATTAGTATATTGTGCACCTAGGGCGGAAAGTTGAACATTCCGGGCGAGTTTGTCGGGTGTGCCCGGAGTGCGAAAAGGGGTCAAAAACACGAGGGACGAAGGCCGGAGGGCTGTTTGACGCTTTTTTTCGCTAACGGGCCGACCGACACACTCGCCGAGTGTGTTCAACTTTCCGCCCTAGGTGCACAATATACTATATTGCTCATGAGGCCTACTTCCCGGCCGGCTTCCGGGCGGCAAAGTACGAACTTTCCGACGAGGGGTGGGAAATAGACTTTTATTACATCCTAAATATGACCCTGAAGTTTGCAAACAAAAATGCTGAACAGTGTATATCTCGTTTGTGAGTTCATCATGCAAATATCTAAACGTGATGATGTCAAATATTCAAAAATATATCACAATATAATTATATTAGCAGTTTAACTGCCAAAAAAATTTGGCATGGCATAGCTTTGCTCTAAATCAACTAAAAAAAAAAAAGTCACGATTTTCTATTCCTGCATACTTCAAACGACTATTTTTTATTTTTTTATTTTCATAACTTACCTTCATATGGGCTGAGTAAAAAACCTTTGTCAAGCTTGACTTGATATTCGAGTCGCCTAATCCTCAAAAAAATGTCCATCGCGTTTGAAGCTGTCAAAAGGCTTTCTGCGATGATTTACATTTTTTTTACCAGGATGTCCTGGAATGTCATTTCAGGGCAATCTAAAGACAGAGTGAAAATAATATGAAATTTATCTGAGACACTTCCAGGACGTCGTTGAGACGTCTTAATCATGTCCTCAGGATGTCAGTCGGAATTTTTCTCTGACATTGAGACATACAGCGGACGTGCCTGCAGACACATGAGTGGAGTGGTCGGGACGTCTAACCTAGGCATGTCTAACCTAGGATCAAAATTTTGGTCACATACATCCATACAGACGCACATACACATCGATTCAAAATTTGTTGGGCATCATTTTGGTATACTCGATGTCCCGAACACTCTACTCACGTGTCTCCAGGCACGTCCGCTGTGTGTCTCAATGTCGTTACCTATAAATATCATCAACAATCAGCTTTCATTAAAGAATTATTGAATCAAATTATGAAATATGAAATTAACACTCTTGAAATAAAGCAACGTCCGTCAACTGCACTGTTATTCGCGATATTATATGAGCGCTAGGCGGCGTTGATGGACGACAAGATGGCCGACTTGACTCCTAGTAAATTCAAACTGGCATAGGCGCGAAAGTCATGACTCCTAGGTAGTTAGCCGACAATGACACTATCTAGCGTAGCAGGATCAGAAATGGGCATTTTTTTTTTAAATTGCGTGCTTTTCACTTTTTTTTTAAATACTGTATTGAAAATTTCATGCTCCATCCCTAATAGAGGAAAAGGGTGCGAAGTCCCAGTCGGGATTCGAACCTGAGACTCCCAGTTATCTTTCAGGAACCAACAAAGAAGTACAGGAGCGAATGACAAAGGGAGGTCGATTGTCAGATCCAAAAAAACCGCAAGACCAGCTAGGACGAGAGGAATGCTCAACATTCGCGACAGCTACGGAGAATAACAAATCAAAACACATAACGGTGAGTCTATATTGTTCATCTTCAATCCATTATCATGCATGTGAGTAGATGTGCACTTATTATACTGCAGAAATATTAGATTGTATTGTTTATACTCGTCGTCTAACTCGATACTCTCTAATTAACGATATCAGAAAAAGTCTGTATTTTTAATAAAGCACAACTCGACACAACAATTGTTTACACTTTGCTACGTGCTTACGAGATTGGCGCTGAAAATTTCAAATGAAATAGGCTTTGTGACGTCACATACGCGAGATGGAGCTACTTATTAATTTAAATATTGGCTTTTTTTCATTTATTAAACTATTTAAATTTTTAGGAACCAAATCGATTTTTTTTTTCAAAATCTTGTAAAAATTATATAGAATGTAAAAATATCCAATGTTTATGAATATGAAAATCATGCAAATACCCAATTCTTCATTCTCCGATAAGACTCCATTTCGCCCCCCCCCCCCCCCGCCCCTTCTCCCCGCTGCCCTTCTTCCGAAGGCTCTCTAGAAGATACTTTAATTAAGAATTAAATGATTAATGTTTTTCATAATATAAATTTGTTGAACTGATAGAAAGAAGATAAGGAAAGGCAGAAACTTGCGAAGCAAGTGAGTGCTCTCAGTGTTGTGACAAGAAACCCAAGTGGAATACCTCCAAAATGCGAAGGGTCTGCATTAGAACACAACAATTGGAAACGACTAAAGAGTGCAGCGGTGAATCCCAGCAATGTAAAAAAAAGTTCGAAACACACGGAAACTGAGCAGTTGGAAATGGAGAAGAAGCAGCTAGCGGAAAAGAAATCAGGAAGGAGGCATAATTTTGGAGTGGATCTTCAACATATGCAATCGGCCCACAGGGTAAGAATGATAAATCAGGAAATTCTAGTTGATAATTTCTTCACTGTGAAAAATTTTGCAAATTAATTTAATCGAATGTACTGATCTCGATCAGTGATGGAGTGAAAGACGCATCTTTAAGGTAGCTTCTAAGCCGCGTTCCGGAAATAAGCCTCAACTCAGATTCATGCAGAATTTTTTTTTGCTGCGAAATACGTTTTTGAACAATCAAATTAATTGAAACAAATGATGTAATGAATGTGACGATACATTTGCGCTGTTATTCAAAATGTTTTTATTATGAATTATTTATATGGAAAGTGCTTTGAAAACCCTAGTTGTCACTAGGCCAATCAACATAACGCGCGAACATCGCGATATTTATGAATACATAACCTCAGAAATAGCACAACACGCGGAGAGATTTCGATTGAATGGAACATTGATTAAAAATCCCAGCTTGAACGACGTAGAAAAACTCTTGATAGTTTGGAAAATTCCAACAGTGCAACCTCGTTGTTACGTCAAACTTCGCACCCCACAACTCGCACTGTTTTGACAGCTGTGAGCCGCCATGCCCCCTCTCAAATTCTCGGGGGAATTTCAATTGGGGTGCCATTTTTTGGGCAAGCCACAATTAGTGAGTAAGCGATTCGACAAATATTCGCGAACGTTTTTCATAACTAATTTCTAGGCAAATTGATCCGATTTTTCCAAGAGACGGAGTTAAAAGATTGTTCTTCCTAGTGGTATATTTTTTTCAGCAGGTCGAACGTCAAACTTTTTCATTGGCAAGTAACTTCCGGTGAAAAATCGATATTTTTGCTCTGCTCCCCTCTAATCATGTACTTCTTTATGTACTGATATGTTTTTAATTAGTAGGCAAACAATTCTCAAAAAAATTGACCAGACGCGCGTAAGGTTGCTCTTTGCAATGGGTACAAAATATCTAGAACGTGAATGACGAGGCTTAGAAACTACCTTAATGCATGAATTTTCATGAATATAAATTTTTGTATATTGCATACAATTATAGATATTTTCAAGTGAGCTCTTCCTTCAGTCCTCAGATGAACATCAAGGATTTTTCGAAAACTGTCAACAGTGTGAACAGTTGAAAAAAGAAGCAGAGTTAACAATGAGAGAGTTGGAGGTATTACGAATTAAACATGATGAAACTACTGATAAGCTCCACAAAGTCACAGCTGAGTGTAAATTGTTGTAAAACGATAAAGTAGATGCATTTGATAAAATAAAGGATGTAGCAAAGACTGTAAAGCACATCGAAACTATTCTCATGTCAAGTATGTAATTGTTTTCTTTAAAGATAATAGGAAGAACCATTGATTTTGTAAAATTTCATGATTTGCCTTCATTATAGAAGTGTTGGCTACTATGCAGCAGCCCGACAAGGATGCGATAGACAACATGTCGTGCGCGATTGAATTATCAGAACCTGACGTAATGCGGGAGATCACTGATTCTCAGGTAAATGAACGAATAAAACTGTAAATGCGTCTATATGCAATCAGTTTATGCATTTGATGATTTAACTCAAATTCAAATTCAATAATGAAAGCCGGGCTTTTTTGTTTTACATAATATAATGAATGATTATAAAAGTTGATATTGAATATTCAGATTGCGATGGCCGCTACTCTATATCATTCGTCTTTGTTGGGAGATATTCTTTTATAGTTATATACAAAATCATCCAACTCCCAAATCCGATGGTGTGAAATTAAATGCCAAGAAAATCCAGTTTAATTAAATGCTACCAAAATTTCCTCTTCTTGTAGAAATAAAGGAAGATCAATGCAATTTTGCCAATTACACTGGTGAATATAAGCACGTCATGGCGCTTTCAAGGTTCTTTTTTTCATATTTATTGTGGAAATGGAATTATAGTCGAGAAAAAGAAAATCAAGCACGTTGGAGATATCAAGAACTTACAGAGTAAATTGCAGGCACTTGCAAACTTGTTCTGGCCTGGTAGAGTTTATGAATGGGGATTGACGAAAGATACAGCCCCTCATATCATCGAGGACACTCACATCGAAGCACTGGCGAGTAAGTTTCTAGTTTTGTGTTGAGTTAACTGTCATGTATGAAGGAATTAAGTAGCATAGTTGTTCCTTCGACTAGTTCAACCCCAAGTAGGGCAACGTGAAGGATTTGATTTAAGATTTTTCCCACTGTCATGATATTAATAGACATAGAGATTTTCCCTCTTGGCGAACTCACTGTAACCAATATCCATTAGTCTCGTCAAATTATCATGAATATATAGTGCGAATTCGTGCTCGAAAAACTCAACGATCGTGAGGAAGATTCTTTCTCATCGTCCAATTTGATAATTCTCCATAATACTGACCATATTTGTATTACTTTCGATCTGATGTACAAATTTTATAAAGCCACGTACAAGTAAATGTAATAGAAATGCTAGTGAATTCATTGGGAAATTCTAGAGCAATTCCATTGGAATTTTACAGAAGATTACATTAGTTTTTTACCAACTCTATTGGCTATTTTGTTCTAGAGAAATATTCAATAGAACACATTTAAAGAATTTGTTGGTTCCTTTACATTTTTTATTTTTATTTATTATCCTTTTTGAGGTAACATCTAAAAAAAATTCCATTTTCAATTTTATCTCTCTTTGAGGTTACAAAACATTTTTTTGTTTAAAATCTACACACTGGCTTTCAATTCTCCTATTCACTTAAATGTTCAATCCGCCATAACAGAACTTATTTTTATTTCAAACTCTCCACTCCTTTCGTGAACCCCCAATAAACCTATGTATCTTCCACCCTCATTTTCTGCATTATCCCCACGCATACCCCACATAACTCATATCTTATAGTTTACTTAAAGCTCCGTTTCTTCTCACTCTTATCTCTCATACTTCGCATACACCTCATTTATCCTTCACCCACTCTATCACATCCTACCTACGTTTTTCTTCATCCTTTCTCTCATTCATTCTTCACCTATACTCCCATTCCTCTTATCACTTTTATGTTTTCCTATCACTGACACCTCACTTTCACCTGCCTTCCTCAGCACCTCCTCCATCCTTCCCATCTTGTCGCACAGCCTCCTCTCCTGTAGTTGATATAGCATCTATATGATTCTGCTCCTGCACTTCGCCTTCTCCATTTGTACCACCACTTTTTGTCCTCTTTCAATTTTTCCATTCATTTTTTACATTCTACCACATGCTGTGCACTCCCATGTGCTCCCATTTTGCATCAGCAGTGCCTTCTCCTCGCATCACTCCATCAGCCGTTTTCATTTGATCCTGACTGTTTTATCTTGTCACACGCCCTTCCCTATCTTCGACTCCTCTTTCCAGCCCAACTCGGCGTTAAACCGTCCCCACCCACTCCTTCTAGGGCCGCCTTCTCTTTCATTTTTACCTTTTTGATGCGAAACATCAATTGGCCCTCAGCATAGGCTAGTCCAGGACAAATAGATATACTCCACTGCTTATCCATCCCCCCACTCTGCCATCGACGCAAAGGCGATGTGCACAATTTGTATGTACATATTAAGATGTATGTACAATCAATTTTGAAAGATGTTGAAAATGTATGGAAAATTGGTAAAAATTTACAGAGAAATTTACAACAAAATTGTAAAAATTTATAAAAATGCAAAAGAATTTTGAAAAAAATTAGAATTTTTTTTTTTTGGTTGAGTTTTGCTAAAAATTTACAAAAAAAATTGGCAAAAGTTTGAACAAATTGGGAAAAAAATTCTACAGAGGTTTAAAAATTGGGGAAAATTTTTGAAAAAATTTGCAACAACTTTGAAACAATTTGCAACAATTTTGAAAAAAATTCTAAAAATTTGGGAAGTGTTTGAAAAATTGGAAAAATTTTCTAAAAATTTCGGAAAATTTTGTAAAATAAAAAAAAATCTTTTCAAACATTCAAAAGAGCTGAATATATAAAAATTTCCAATCATGGTCGAGAAATTATCCAAAGTTTCGGATCAAGTTAGATCAAAATTAGTGTTTCCATGTTTCACATCTACCAGGTGTCCCATGACGCCGCACTATTTTATGCTTCAGCTCCTCTACTCTTGCTATGTATTCTCGTTCCTCTCTCCTGTCCATTTTATCAATTCTGACTTTAATTCCCAACTGCTCATCGATCCACCTTTCCAACTCCTCCTTTTTCGTCTTAGTCAACAATGTCAAGCCCTCCACTATTAGGTGTCACTCTTCCATCCTTTCTCATCCAGCGCTCTAGACGGTGGGTTGGAAAGTTTCGCCTTTCCTTCGACTCTTTTTCTCCATATTCCTTTTGATTGCTTTTTCCACTGTCCTAGTTTTACCTGCTTTCTTTCTTCTCTTATCTCCCTTTCCATTCTCTTCGATTATCTCTTCTCTAACTGCTCCTCTCAAACCTTCAGGATCCCCACCTTCCTGTCGTTTGTGCCCCATGTGTTAGGGCTACTCCTTTTCCTTGAGAGTCCTTGAGGAGCATCACCAATCTGCCCTTCACCCTCCGTTCTACGTCTAATCACTTTCTTCAAGTTTTTGGCCCTCCATTGCCATTTGAATGTCGTATCCTCCTAATGTCTCAACTCCATTTCCCATCTGTTTGAGTGATTTCTTGCCAGATTCCATTCATCTTTTACCTCCGCCACTGACATCCTCAACCACTCGGAGTCTCAATCTCTTTATCATTATCTCTTCGTGTTCCTTCATACCCTCACACATGGTCATACATTTTTAAGGCATTTCGGGCGTGAAATGTATGATTTTTTGGAGTTCAGCAGCCACTTTTCTAATTTTTTTTTGTGTGCATTCTATAAATTATCCAGAAGCAGTGTTCAAATTTCTGTCCTGAGTCCTGAAGAGCATAGTTTTCAAATCAATTTCTTGGTTTATAACCGTTTTCATCGATTTAAAAAATTTTAATACTTAATTTCTAAAAAACTGTGCACTTCAGAATTCCCAAAATTTGCACACAACTTCTGGACATTGTATAGAATGTATACAACGAAATTTGAAAAGTTGGCTGCCGCATTTCATTTCACGTCATTTCACGCCCTAAATACCTTTATCTGTTTCTTACCTCCTTTTCTACCAGCTCCTCAATATGTACCATCCTAATCTCCCATTCCTTCTGTTGCACTTCTTTTTACTCCTGAAAATTTTTGGAGCCTGCCCATGTCCCCCTTTGTGCCCCATATTAATGTCGACGCTCTACTGCTTGTTCTTACACTCCCGTTGTCGTCTCCATCTTCCTCCTGTTATTCCCATTCTCCTCCATCTCTTGGTCTCTTCTCTATGTTTTCTTTCTCCACACCGTCTTCCATCTCTCCCTTTCTCAACTTTCCTTCACCATCTATTTGAACAACTTCCTGACGTTTTTGCAGTAAGTGTTCTCCCTATTTCTCCAATCTCTGCTTTACAACCTCTTGTTCTTTGGTTATTTTCTGCTTCTCCTGCTTCTCCCACTCATCGTTTTTCTCAAGCGTTCTTTGCAGAGTTTTGGACGCCTCTCCTGATTCTCCATTCTCTCCGCTCTCATCATTCTCCTTCTCTTTATTTGACATAGCAAAATACTGCCCTCTCCCATCCGCTCTCCAGATTTCTTTCAGATTTCTACTTTTTCGCCTTTTCCTCTTTCAACAAATGTTATTTAATTTTTCTATACAAAGATGTTTTATTCAATATTCCTGTTGGAAAAACCCCCAATAGAATTGGTGAAGGATAACTAGAACTTGAAATTTAAACCCAATATAAGTGGTATAGAATTGTAATAAAATGTTGCTTACGAATTCGCTGAGGTTTCTATCAAATTATTTCGTATATGGTAAATTGGGGCGCTCCGGTAAAATTTTGTTTCCCTGTTGATACTGTATATTTTTACATGGTGGACTTAAGAATGGAATTTTTCTTCATTTTATTCATTACTTCACAGACCTTCTGAATAAGATGGAATGGACAAGTGAAATACATGTAAAATCGACTGCGAAAATTGTCAGAGACAAGCTACGAAAAATCACGTCACTAGCTCGTGCTAAACAGCGAGGAATCTTACAAAGAGCTGGCTCTAAAATACCTAATTATCTCCAAGATGAGAAGACTAAGAAAAAAAAAACGAGAAAGAAACACAAGACACAAGTACCTCTGGTAGGAAAAATGTGCCAAATCCTGGCAATAAAGAAAACCTACAAAGAATGAACAGCGTTCCAGCTGGAAAGATCTTGACGATAGACACTAAGAGGTCGAAGCAGTCAGCGGAGGTAACTCATGACAAAGATACAAGTCTTTCACGAAATAGCTCAATTGAAGTTCAAGGTGCGAAAAATCGGGATTCTTCAACTAAGAATTTAGTCAGCTCTGGTGCAAAGAATCAATCTCCTGAGTGTACTGAAGTGAATTGTAGAAATTGTTCAACTGATAATGAAAGTGGTAATCATGGTGAAGAAAGTGATGGTAGCATGAAGTCCACAGAAGATGATAATGAGAATTCTAATAGTACTGAGAAAGACTTGAGTGATCGTGAGGACATGTTAAGCGATGAGAATACAACAGAGATAAAAGATAATTCCGACCATGAAATTGACGAGACTGATGAGTACTGAGGAGACTCGAGACGAAGCGGAAGAAAAGAATTTCTGAACAACTTTTATTCTGGTTTTATCTTCCTGATACAGGAATTTCAGATTTGTGCAAGCCTCGTACCACACAAGTTCCTGCAATTTTCTGAGAAAACAGAGCACCACAAATAAGATTGCTGCAAAGACTGAAGAGGAAAAGGTTTTGAAGTTTTTTTTATTAGCTACCCCCCTTAGTTTTCCATAAATAAGCCTATCAAGATAATGACTTCAACATTATTTCGTACTTGTCACATGTATATTTTTGTTAATTTTTATTTTTTTACTAATATGATTATACCTTGAAGTCGTGAAGATTGACTATTTGATACGTTCATTATATAACTCATTATCTTAATGTTGAAAAGTTTCAGAAATGAATTTTGAGATATGTATTTGGAGCTGTTTGAAATATTCGTGGGTTTCAATTTTTGCCTTAAAAACTTTTGTCATCATTTCTTCAGCATATCCAGGCACATATTATCTAAATTTTGTGTTTTTAGGATAATTTAAAAGCCATCACAACTTTTCATAAAGCCTGAGGTTACCTTAAATGGTGGTTTGGAATGATATTGTCTTATTTTTTATATTAACTATGAGGAAAATGTGCTTTATACACGAATACAAAATTGCACTTGAGGGAAAAAGGTGTAGTAAGATTCTGCAGTGCAGATAACAAATTAGTAATATTCATCGTAGTACAAGTAGGAATATTATGATGAGGAAAATATAAAATCATACCAAAGAGGTATAATATTGGGAGGAGGATAAAAAAAAATATATATTGTGCATAAACAGTATGTATATATGTATGTACGGACACGCATACCCTATAACATAAGTCATATAACCTCAATGCCTTCCTGTGTAATAAAAGAAAGGAAAACCATATTCAAGGAGTTTTAATATTATTCCGGCTAACTTACTGAAAAATTCAAAAATTGTCTTCTGACGAGATATGATTACGTTCAGTGGCTCTTTTCCTGGCCCATTTTCGATTCTCTCCAATTATAAAGTCGATTCAATAGTTTCAAATCTTTGGACAGAAGGATTCTGCGGAAGCAGCTGTATATGACAACCTAGGTAATGAACGAGCGGGTGATTTCGGTTATTATAGTAGCATAATATTCATTCGTGCGAGTTAAAATTTGTGCTGCTGTGCGGGTCCGAATGGCTCAATAAGGTTTACTATAATGTCCTAAGGACGTAGAGGAGAAGTCTTGCAAACCTCCTGGCAGGCAAATCAAGTACCTTACGCATGTCCGCAACACGTCCTCGAAATGTTTAAAAGCATTAAATATAACGTCATACGGACGTAACCAAAACGTCTCCCCTAAATCGTGTTAAACAAATTGAGTATTTTAGCCAGATCTGCTTGGCATCCTTGAATCATCCAAAAATATAAAGTGGGACGTCCTAAGGACATAGGTTAGACGTCTAGCCAATATGTCTTATGAATGTCCGCTGCTCATCCCGTAATAGCCTAGAAATATGAAATATGACATTCTAAGGACGTCGTCAAGACGTCGCGCGGACGTCCTGATAAGCCGAGCAAGTGCTTTACCCACGTCCGCTCCCAAAGTGCCCTAAACTATAAAGTATGACGTCATGAGGATGTAATCAAGACGTCTTACAGACGTCCTGGACTGTCCTAAAGATACAGTCTAAACGTCTTGCGAACTTGTCTTACGACGTCTTAAGGACCTAATCAAGATGTCTCGTAGACGTCCCAACAACTTCACTAACGTATCTCCAAGTACGTTCGTTGTATGTCTCAATGTCAGAGAAAAAGTCAGACTGACGTCCTGAGGACATGATTAAGACGTCTTACAGACATGCTGGACTGTGCTAAAGACACAGTCTAGACGTCTTGCGGACTTGTCTTATGACGTCTTAAGGACGTAATCGAGATCTCTCTTAGACGTCCTGACCTCTCTTGAGGACATGGTTAAGACGTCTTAACGACGTCCTGGAAGTGTCTCAGATAAATTTCATATTATTTTCACCCTGTTTTTAGATTGTCCTAAAATGACACACCACGACATCCGGAAGACGTTTGCAATATTCGTCCTTATCTTGTCTTTAGCAGGTCCCACTGGGTCATCAGGGATCCCAGGTAGGAATTGACAACTGGCCCAGGCTAGTTTCAAGCCTGGCAAGGCCTGGCCAAGGCTGGGTAAACTAGCCTATACCAGGCCTGGAATGAAACATGGGGCCAGGCTAGGACTGAGGCATCCCTCAGTCTTGAGACTAGCCTGGTAGTTTGGCCTGGCCCACGGCTGGCATTTAGCTAGAACCAGGATATACGCTCAACATAAAAAATAATTAATTCAATTGAGCTTGCACAAATGTTTTGTTAAAAGAGTGATGAGTATGTTAATCTCATTGGCACATCGAGTGTAGAATAGTAAAAAAATAAAAAAACAGTTTCGACTATTAGTTTACGAAATAGGAATATCGAGATCGCTACGTGTTTCTTGTCGGTCACCCATCTTCCTACGGTCCATACTCGTTGGTGATTAACTTCAGTGATCGCTGGATATTCTAGTTGTTCCTGGGCTGTGCTTGACTTGACTTGACTTGAAAATTGTTTATTAACATTTGTCATATATACATACTATATACAGTATTAATATCTTAAGTGCTACGCTCTAGATCACCAGCCATTGGCTTTATATCTAATATGATTAAAGTTTAACCTAATTTTTCATTTTTATAATGTTTGTGAATTTTTACATGATGACTCGATATAAGGAAAAATGACTTCTAAAAAACCTTATAAGTAATGGGCGCATGAGGGGCGGGGGAGAAAGGGATATATGGAAAGGTGGGACAAAAACAGGTGGTCAGTGAGACCAATTTGTTTTCTTATCAATGTTGATGTTTTGGAGCTGGGGATTAGGATCGGATTGTAGTTTAAATTTAAATGTCAAATTTATTCTATCGATAAATTTACCTATGGTTGCCATGCCCAGCGTATTGTGTATGCCGACCATTTTATTATCCATACAAATTTATTTTGGACAAATTGAGGATGATTTAAGTGGGTTTGTGCTGCATCGTGCCAGGCAGGACAACCATAAGAGATAGGTCTGATTAACCCTTTGTATAAAGTAAGTTTCAGAGATTGACTGAGCGTTGGAGATTTCAGCAAATTATACAATCGTACTAGAATAATTTTAGTCTTGACCTTGATATCAGATATAAGTTTTTCCACAGGAGGTTGGAATCAAGGTGTAAACCTAAATATTTCACAGAAACGGTTGAGGTAATCTTATTGCTACGCAAAGTTAAAGTCGGTTTGGCCTTGGAGCTAGTAAATAAGGTTGCTACTGATTTAGTAGCATTCACTTGAATTTTCCGTTTATTTAAATGGCTGATTTTAAGAGAAGCAGAATTTTCTATTCTTCTAACAGCTTTATTGATCAATTTGCTAGGTAAGTACAGAGCAATGTGATCAGCAATGAATACATTTCTATGTATTCTGTTAAAAACAGAAGCGATGTATAGGTTGAATAGTACACGGGAGAGGATATCCCCTTGCGGGACTCCCGCGACAATTTGAGTTTTAACGGAAAGTAGTGATTTGACTCTAACTTGAATATATCTATTTGAATTTCTGATTCCGACCAATTCGTGGCGGGTCGAGTGTTCTGAACGGAAACCGAATTGGTTTGTAGGTATTAAGTGTAGCTCATCGATAGATTTTATGAGACGTAATAGAATTATTCGCTCAAAGTGTTTTGCGGGTACCGGTATCAGACTGAGTTTGAGCGCAAAAATGTTAATGGCTAAGATATGTATTATGTTTGTAGGAGGATCGTGGGTGGTTCAGCGGTGGATTCGAACAGGTATGCATAGGATGCGATGATTGTGATTTTATCAAGGGGGGTGTCAGCTCTTTGGATTTTAGAGATCATGTTCTTAATCTCTGAAAGGTTTTCGAGAATTCTAAGGGATTTTAGGTCATCAAGGACTTGTGTCACTGTATTAATAAAGTTTTTACTTGTACTTAAATGTAATGGCGGATCGTCAGTCTCCATCGGAATGGTCCTAGGTTCAGCGGTGGGTGCGTCAACATTCGTTCTTAAGGTTTCCATCGTTGGAAAACAAGAAGCGTAGGATGGCCTGGACATCTTCGTGGCAGTAGAGATTGGCGTAGGCTCGAGGACTGGAGGAGACTGGAGAAAATGGATGTTGCTTTCCAGGTTTTGCATCGTAACCGAGTGTGGGGTAGCGGGCAGTTCCCGCTCTGCTCTTTTTGGCGCTGGTGGTTGGACTCTTTTTTCATGAGTCTCCACAAATTTGGTTCGTGAGGCGCACTCACGATAGCTCGCTGTGTGAGCTAGACCACAATTTGCGCACTTCAGGGAGTTACTGGTGCAGGTTTTGATGTCGTGATTGCCTGCGCATTTCACACATCTGGGATTTAAATTACAGTGCTGACTTGCGTGTCCAAATTTTTGGCACCGGTAGCACTGTGTTGGTTGTTGGGTTTTGATGTATTTTTCTATCTTAAATGTATGATAGAAAATGGTTTTAATAGCAGCGAGGCTGCTCAAGGTTACATCAGGCCCAACCGTAATTGCAAACACCGGTAGTGGCCTACTCTCTTTACTGTCTCCGTCCTTGTTTGTTTTCACAAACTGCCGGACTGATAATACCTTTATGCCGTGTTTGGATATTTCCGCTTCAATCTCCTGCTCAGTAAAACTGGCGGGAAGACCTTTTATGATAAATTTCTTCGGACGCTCACTTTTTAGACCGAAGGTGTAAAAATGTAAATTTTGCCTTTTCAGGATACTTGCGATTTTATTATAATCCTCCGTCGATTGTAGATGGACGATGGTGGTACTACCATTGAATTTCATCCTGAAGTTTTTGTCCGAGGCGTTGACTTGCAGGAAGTTGATTAATTTTTTGGTCTCCAATTTGTCATTTTCAATAACTATTGGAGGCACTGATGTTTGTTTTTGAGCCTGTTGTGGCCCGACAGAAGGTTTGTTGAGGCGAGCGGGTTTACAGCTCGCACTAGTTGACGGTTTAATAACGGTTTTTTTAGTTATTTTTGGGTCTTCCACAGGAGGAGTCATTTTGGCTTTCCTTTTGGGAGCCAGAGGAAGTTTGAGATTTTTGAAGTTTGACACTTTAGTGCCAAAACTTTGACAAGATTTATAAATTCACTGTACTGTAAGCTCGGTACGTTTGGAATTTATATTTTGTAGAGAGCGGTAGACATGCGTCCGCACGACACCGACTCAAAACAAATACTCGGGCTGTGCTTGACTTGACTTGACTTGAAAATTGTTTATTAACATTTGTCATATATACATACTATATACTGCACAAACCAATTATCGGTCAATCACCAGAGTGAAATTTTTTTCTTTGAGCACATTTAGGGCTTGTGTGAGACATTTGAAAAAAAATTAAATTTTAAAATTTTAAAATTTTAAAAAATCATATCTTAGCTATAAAGGTAACTGGACGATTGTCGTTGGAGGACATACTTCCTTTTGATACCTATAACAACATATCAAAATTTCAGAACAATCAAAAAATTTCACTCTGGTGATTGACCGATAATTGGTGGTTTGTGCCATACATTATTAATATCTTAATTGCTACACTCTAGATCACCAGCCGTTGGCTTTATATCTAATTTGATTGACGGTTAGGCTAATTTTTCATTAATATAAATGTTTGTGATTTTTTTACAGGATGACTCGATATAAGGAAAAATGACTTCTAAAAAACCTTATAAGTAATGGGTGCATGAGGGGCGGGGGAGATCGGGATATACGGGAAGGTGGGACAAACAGGTGGTTAGCGGGACCAATTGGATTTCATGTCAATATTGATGTTTTGGAGCTGGGGCTTAGGATGGGATTGTAGCGTAAATTTAAATCTCTCATTGATTCTATAGATGAATTCACCTATGGTTGCCATACCGAGCGTTTCGTGTATCTCCACAATAGTGGTTCTTCTTTTAAAATTTCCTATTATTGGTAGGAATTTATTTTGAATCACTTGAAGATGATTCAAGTGGATTTTCGCTGCATTGTGTCAGGTCGGACAACCATAGGTGATTATAGGTCTGATCAATCCTTTGTACAAAGTGAGTTTTAGGGATTGCCTAAGCGCAGGAGATTTTAGCAGATTATATAATCTTACTAGAATAATTTTTGCTTTCAGCTTAGCTTCATCTATGTGTTTTTTCCACAGGAGTTTGGAATCAATATGTAAACGTAAGTATTTAACAGAGTTTATAGGAGTGATTTTATCGCTATGAATAGTCAAGGTGTGAATGGCCTTGGAGCTAGTAAATAAGATCGCTTCTGTTTTGGCAGAATTTACTTGAATTTTCCATTTCATGAGCTCACTGATTGTAAGAGCAGCTACGTTTTCGCCTCTTCGAACAGCTTTATTTATCGATTTGCTGGCTGAGTTCAGAGCGATGTCATCAGCATATCCAGCGATAGATACATTTCTAGGAATTCTGCTAAAAACAGAAGCAATGTACAGGTTAAATAGTACGGGGGAGGGGATAGACTCTCGTGGGACCCCCGCGACTATTTCAATTTTATCCGAAAGCGAAGTTTCGACTCGAACTCGAATATATCTATTTCAAAGATATGATAGTAAAATTTTACATAAATACTTAGGTAGATTTAAGCTGTCAAGTTTATAAATAAGGCCTGTGGGCCAAACAGAATCAAAGGCCTTCTCGATGTCCAGGAGAAGAAGAACGGTATCTTCTTTCCGATATGTCGCGGATTTTATGTCGTTTGTAATTCTGACCAGCTGGTGGCAGGTCGAGTGTTCTGAGCGGAATCCAAATTGATTTTCAGGCATTAGTTGTAACTCTTCTAAAGATTTTTTGAGACGAGCTAAAATTATTCGTTCAAAAAGTTTGGCCAATACTGGCAAAAGGCTAACGCCTGTAGCTCACGGTAGCTCACCGGATACGAGGGGGGCTTACCAGGCTTGGGAATCGGTATGACCACCGCTCCTTCCCAGAGTTCCGGGAAATATTGTTTGAGGAGGCATGCATTATATATCTTTGTTAGTAGGCTTATTGCTTTGATCGGGAGGTTTTTTAGTGCTATGTTGGGAATGTTATCCACACCCGAGGCTGATGTGTTTTTTAGTGTTTTGATGCAGGAAATTATGTCACGGGGCTTTGTGAGGAATTTAATGGGAGTTTCGATAGGGGCTTTGAGGATAGTGTTTCTCACATGACCTGTGACTTGTTGTTCAAAAGATTTGTTCCTCGGGAGGCCGATAGTTCGTGTATTTTTGCGTAGTGTTTGCCTTATCATGGTCTTCTGTGTGGAATGTGTTGTTTGACTTTAGTGTGGGGATTTTTCTTTTACCGGTGTTGTTAAAATATTTTGCTACGCGCCAAATAGAGTGATCTTCTAAGTTTATGTTTCTAAGTTTGTTGTTCCAAGATGATTGTTTCCATTCGGTTAATTTAAGTCTGATTTCTTTTATCAGCTGATTGAGTTCGGATTTAAGGTAGCGATTCCGCGTTTTTTGCCATCTTGACCTAATGTAATTTTTTAGTTTTATTAAGGAGGCTATTTCGGGTGGGATAGGAGTGTGGGTGGATTTGGTTGAGCGGATGGGAGTGGAGGAATCCAGGGCTGTTTGAATGACTTGAGTGAAATGTGTTATGTGTTGATCTATTGCTTCAGTGTTGTTACAAGTAGGGTTTGGTGTAGAAATCTCATCATTTAAGATATCCTTGAACTTATTCCAGTCGGCTTTTGCGTAGTTTAAAATTTTTGATGATTCTGGGCAGGTTGGTTTGCCAAATAGGGAGAAAAACAGTAGTAGGTGATCGGATGGGGATTCGGAAAGTGTGGTGAAATTATTAATAATAGAGATGTAGTTTGTTAATAGAAGGTCAATAGTGCTAGGAGTGTTAGAATTATGAGGATAGTGTGTAGGAACGTCTGGAAAGAGCAGATTAATTTTTTGTTCCGTCAAAAAATTTGAGAGAATCTTACCTGATTCGTTCGGCCTTGCAGAGGTCCAAGCGGTGTCCTTCGCATTAAAGTCTCCAACAATAATTGTTGGAGTACTATCGGAGAGTAGGTGCCTCAATAGATTTGTATTTAGTGAGACATCCGGTGGATTATAAATCGGATTATAAGTAGATCCTCGTCATTCTGTTGTCCACTTGGACCTCTACTCCCACGTATTCGGTGAGCGATAGGAGATCATGCGGAAGAGTTTTATGCCGTAAGCTCTTGTGGATCGCTACCGCAACACCACCACCTGCTTTGGCCGTACTGTCTTCCCTGATCAGCGAGAAGTCTGGAAAGTTAATTTTCTTCGTTTTGCTGTTCAGTTTAGTCACTGAAATCAGACAAATTTTAATGTTATTATTATGGCCGATGTGTAATAACTCGTCCAGATTGGGCTTGAGCGCAAAAATATTATTTGCTTATATGTTGGTTATGTTTGCGCGGGAATCGTAGGTGTGTCTGAGGAGGGCGAGAACAGGTGTACATAGGATGCGATGATTGTGATCCTATCAATTGGTGTAAGAGCTGTTTGGAGTTTAGAGCTCATCTCTTTACGCTCTGAAAGGGGTTTGGGAATTCTAAGGGTGTTTAGTTTTCAGCGCTACTTAAATAAGATTCCGGAACAAGTGTTTCCATTGGGCTGGTCCTAGGTTCAGCAGTCGGTGCGATAACATTCCTTCTCGAGATTTCCACCGTTGGAAAGAAAGAAGCGTAGGTGGGCCTGGACGTGTTGGCAGTGGACATGGTAGTTGGCGCAAGGACTGCAGGAGACTGAAGGAAATTGATGTTTCATTCCAGGTTCAGGATCGTAGCAGAGTGTGGGGTAGCAGGTAGTTTCATCTCTGCTCTCCTTGGTGGTGGTGGTTGGGCTCTTCTTGAAGTGAAACTTCTTATGGGAGGGTTTTGAAATCTCGATCCGCAACCTTTTTGGTGACGCTCGCTCTAACGTAGTAAGTAAGAGGGAGAGGCCTCCGGGAATCGAGCGAGAGTGAGACGGACTACCTTACGTCTCGTCTATCGGGCGAGAGTGAGAGGCCTTCGTGTATCGTGCGAGAATGAGACGGAAGACTTTCTGTCTTTCATGTCATTCTCTGCGCTCAGGCGGCGTCGCGATCGCGGAAAACAGCTGTTGGTTTCTAACACAGTGATCATAAGCAACGTATTTTGTTTTTGTGCGTGTCTTCATTACTTAAATCGAGAGTTTTGTGCAAATATGCCGAAGTCGGGTGCAGAAAGGACAAAAACGTGGCGGGAGAAAAAACGGGCGAGTGAAGGAATTGATCAGAATAGAAAACGGACAAAAAGTAGAACTGAAATTGAACGAGATAGCAGGGAACGGACCCAAACACGTGCTAACCTCGTACGTGACAGTGTGGACGATAGTGTAAATAATCCAGAGAATGAACTATTAGCAATGACTTCGACTCGTCCTCCTCCTGATTGTGATGTACATAGTGGTGATCGATTACAATATTCAGACTTTAATGAGTTTAAAACTGCACATAAGAACTTTCACCGTGATTTTATAAATAATCCATTCGGTTTTACGTGTTGTGTATGTGATAGATTATGGTTTAAAAATGACTTGAAGACTCTATCCGTTGAAAATGAAATTCGTATGCAACAAAAATTTCCAGAATTCAGAAGTAATAATGAGCTGGCATGCACCAGCTGTCGCCAGGCTTTGAGGAGAGACAAAATTCCAACATTGTCGAAATTGAATGGCTTTGTATATCCCCCGATCCCTGCACATCTTCCGAAGTTAGATTTAGTGTCCGAGAGACTCATTTCTCCTAGAATTCCATTTATGCAAATTCGCAGATTGCGTCATGTGCATGGACAATTTGGAATTTTGGGGCAGGTGATCAATGTTCCAGTGGATGTCAATACAATGGTCAGTCACTTGCCCAGGAACATTGACGACGATCACTGTGTTTACGTTCATATCAAGAGAAAAAGAATTAATCGATCAAGCTACTTGACAGGTTTAATAAACAAGAGAAATATTAAAATATGGCTAAGATGCTTAGTACCGAGTCCATTGTATCAACTGTACGACATCAAAGTTGATGAATCTTTCTTTAATGAGGATTGTGTCGTTCATCAGATACCTATAGATGAACATTACTCTGGAATGACGATAAATATTTGAGGATTGCTCCTGGAGAAATGAATGTCCCTCACAGTCTATTATTTGATGAGCATGCAGAAGAGTTATCTTTGCCTACTATCTATCTCGGACAATTCCGGCGCTTTAGTGAAGATCTCAATGTGACTCCATTCATGATGGCTACCAGTGAGCTAAGGAGATCTGATCGGCGTGGCGTTACACCTCATCATTTACTCTATATGGCAATGAAAATTATGGGGTTTAGAGTCCGTGACAGTCTATCCATTGCTTTTAAACACGTAGGTAAAGACACAAAAATTACACGTGAACAAATTCAATCAGAGGAGTATATAAATCATTGTATAGAAAGCAACTTGGCTTTTCTACGTTGTATCCCTAACTCGACTGGGTATTGGGCTGAAAGAAAGAGAGACTTATTCGCAATGATCAGACAACTCGGAAAACCCACGTTATTCCTAACTATGAGTGCTAATGAAGTTGGTTGGCCCTCATTATTACAATTATTATATAAATTGAAGAATAATGGAGCAGAAATTACAGAACAAGATGTTCAGGAACTCCATTATATTGAAAAGAGCACACTCATCAATGAAGATGCTGTAACATGTGCCATCTATTTTAATAAGCTCATCAATGTTATAATGAACATACTTCAGTCCAAAAAGTCTTCTCCCTTCGGGAAATATCGTGTTGTCCATTATTTTAAAAGAATTGAATTCCAGCATCGTGGGAGCCCCCATGCACACATTGTCCTATGGCTTGAGAATGCTCCAGCGGATCCACTAGGTGCTGACCGACTAAAAGCTATTGAACTAGTTGATACATTGATATCAGTGGCCACTTCAGAATCGTCGGGGAACATCAAACTACAGACACATAAGCACACGTTCACATGATACAAAAAAATAGCTGCGAACGCTCATCAAAAATGCAGATTTGAAGCTCCATTCATGCCATGCAGATACACAACTATACTGCTACCAATGCAGAAAGAAGAACTGATTCCACACGTATAAACAACATTACAACACGATAAGAACAAACTTAGAGAACAATGACTATGCTGATATTGATAGTTTCTATCAGGGAAATGGAATACTATCAGATGATTACTACATGAATGTGCTTCGAGCTGGCATCAATCGTCTCAGAGTATTTCTTAAACGTCAACCCATGGAAAAGTGGCATAATCCCGTCACCCCATTCATTTTCAATATTTTGAAATCAAACATGGATGTGCAATTTATCAACGAAGAATACTCATGTGCTGCATACGTGGTGGAATACGTCAATAAAACGAACCGTGGAATTAGCAATCTCCAACGTAACATCACTGAAATAATGGATGAACATCCAGAGTTCGATATTGTCGAAATTACTAGGAAAATGAGCGTTGACGTGCTAAATACTGTCGAAATTACCAGTCAGGAAGCTGCATGGTACCTTCTGCGTGAACCGATGTCAAAGTCTTCTTCAGTTGTTACCTATATTTCAACAATATGGCCGATCGAAAGACAAAGAATTCGAAAAACTCAGAAAGAACTCAATGAAATGGATGCTGATGATGATGCAACAAACATATGGAAAGAAAATTGGTTTGACAAGTACGAAAAGAGATCTGAAGAGCTAGAAGATGTCAATTTGGTCCAGTTTGTTGCTCATTACACACTGAATAATCAGGGGAATTGGACACGAAGGAAAGAACCTCGGATTATACGATACAGAAACTACGACATGGCTGATGATTTCAATGAATACAAACGGGAAATGGTGACTTTGTATATTCCATTCCGAGACGAAGAAAATGAAATTCTTGCAGAAACTAAATTCATACAGATTTACGACGACAACGAAATATTGATTTTGGAGCGCCATAAAGAATTCTCATCGAATTTAGATATCCAGAAAACCATCGAGATATGCCGAGAGTTGTGTCGTGAAGATGAATTAAATGCCAAGATGATGATGCCGAAGGAGACAACGTAGGTCGCCTTTTTCCTGAAGCAAATCCTTTTCAAGAATTGTATAACGCTGACCACATAATGAACGACGATCTGCGGTTAGCAACACTTAACAAACTGGGTGCTATCGCAAAGAAGAGGGATAATTTAATGTCTAATGAACAATTTTATGAACTAATGAGAATGGCCAATCAGAGGCAGAAAGCACTCCTGATGCATGTGATTGCTAATCTCCTCTCATCAAACCGATCACCACTCCAAGTTTTCTTCACTGGGCCAGCAGGATGTGGGAAGACATTCCTCATTAGACTCCTCATGGAAATTTACAACCGCTTCACAGATAATGATGGTTTTTGCAATGCTTACATCGCATGTGCATCCACAGGAAAGGCTGCAATAGCAATTGATGGTACGACAATCCACACTGCATTGAAAATATCCCTTTCCAAACTATTACCATTATCAATTGAAGTGGCTCAACAGTACAGAATGCTCTTCAAATACGTCCAAGTTATACTCATCGATGAGGTCAGTATGGTAGGAGCGGAATTGCTGTCTCAAATTGACGCACGGTTAAAACAAATAACAGGAAATTTCCAAGATAATTTTGGAGGAATGGATATCATTTTCATAGGTGATTTGCGTCAGTTACCTCCAGTGCGTGCTACACCCATCTATCAAGCAACAAAACGACGCATAGCAGCACCAACACTTTGGCGTGACTTGAACTT
Organism: Asobara japonica; assembly: GCA_026005395.1. Taxonomy (NCBI): domain Eukaryota; kingdom Metazoa; phylum Arthropoda; class Insecta; order Hymenoptera; family Braconidae; genus Asobara; species Asobara japonica. The sequence goes on along the minus strand of BQMI01000594.1, from coordinate 778,058 downwards.
CTATGAATTGGATAAAGTCATGAGACAAGCGAATGCTGATTTCTCCTCTTTATTAACTAAAATTGGAAATGGCGAAGAATTGGATCAAGAACAGATACACCTAATCGAATCTCGTTTTTATACAAGAGAGGAAGCAGATCGTCTTTGTCCACATGGAATTCGGCTATATTTGACAAATAATGCTGTAAACGAATACAATTTAACAATTCTTAATTCTGCAGAGAATAAAACAGTCTCAATAGCTACTGATGTATTCAGCGGCGGCCATAATGCTGAGCAACAATCATTTGTACGACAAAAATTGCATAAAAAAACGGTAATAGACACTGGAGGTCTGCCCTACGAGATAATACTGGTGTTAGATAAATGGTATATAATAACAACCAATCTGGATGTCTCGGATGGTTTAGCAAACGGCGCAGTTGGTAAACTAGTTCATATCGAAACTGATGAGGCAGGGGCAGTAACTCGTGTGTGGCTGGAATTTCCAGATTCATCAAAGACGGGGCAGAAGATCCGGAGAAAAGCTGCTGCGTTCATCCAAGCAAACAACATCAGCCACACGGCAGTTCCCATTGCACGAAGAACTTCTACGATATATATGAACAATAATAAAACGATTTTCGTCAAAAGAAATCATCTGCCATTGGTATCAGCGTGTGCTATTACTATCCACAAGTCTCAAGGTGCTACGTTTAATCAAATCGTCTATGAATACGAAAAGACACATTCACAACAACTCCTTTACGTAGCCTTGTCTCGTGTCACAAGTATACAGGCATTGTACATCGTTGCGAAGGATGGAAAGAACAAATTTTATCATGGACGGAAAAAAGCTCAATCAATGGACAAGCTACAATCAGAATTTAGAAGATTATCAACAAATCCAATGATAACTTTGACTGACATTCTCCGAGAGTTCATCAGCAGACCAGGCTTATCAATAACAACGCTCAATTGCCAAAGCTTAGGAGCTCATAGCGGAGATTTCAATGATCCGGTGATTCTACGGTCTAATATATTGATACTTTCAGAGACGTGGAAGGAAAACGATCAAGAAGTTGATGTTCCCAATTTTAATTGTGTCGTACAGTTCAAAAGACATAATGTGAGAGCAGGGGGTGTCGCAATACTTTGCAATACTGCTCATGGAACGAACATCATGACACCCAATATGGACCTGAACTTGAAACAACTAGAATCGCTTTCAATTGGGTTGTCATCTGTTGGAGAAATGTGTGCAGCTGAATGTCGCACAGAAAGCGGACAGCTGATTATGCTTATAGCACTCTATATTTCACCAAATCAGAAGATGGCGAAAATAATAGAGTTTATTCACCTTCACGTGCTGCCGTATACTCCAGTGGGGGCTGCAGAAGTTGGAGTAGAGCTGGACAAAATACCTATGATTCTAGGTGGAGATTTTAATGTTAATTTTGCTTCAGAGGATTCCAAGCCATTAATTCAGTTCTTGCAACAGAAATTGTCATTGGAAATGAACAATTCACCAATTGAATCGACTACACGCCATGGTACCACGATCGATCCAGTTTTCTCAGGTTACATCGAAAATTTGGAGTCAAGAGTCTTCATTACCTATTTTAGTTACCACAAACCTATCATTTCGTTCATGAAGAGTCTACCAGAGAATGAAGGTGAAGCTGATTGAGATTCAATTCATCATATTCATACTAATATTATTGTATCTTGAAAAAAGTATAATTATTATGATGAATAAATTAATATTTACTATCAAGAAGTGTTTGACACGTGATTAAAATGATTCCTCTCCCTCTAAACATAGAAAATTAAATAATCCTTGCCGATCCAATCATTCAGTTTAACTTCTATCGCGTGTCTTCATGACACACCATTTTTTTTTTGAGCCTCCACAAATTTGGCTCGCGCGCGGCAATCCCTGTAGCTCGCTGTGTGAGGTAGGCCACAGTTTGTACACTTCACAGAGTTGCTGGTACAGGCTTTGATGTCGTGAAAGCCTGCACATTTCACACATCTAGGGTTCAAGTTATAGTGCTGACTGACATGTCCAAATTTTTGGCACCGGAAGCACTGTGTCGGTTGCTGGGGCTTGAGGTATTTTTCTATCTTGAAAGTGTGATAGAAAATGGTTTTAATAGCAGCGAAGCTGCTCAAGGTTACATCGGGCCCAACCGTTATTGCAAACACCGGTAGTGGCCTATTCTCCTTGTTTGTTTTCACAAACTGCCGGACTGGTAATACCTTTATGCCGTGTTTGGATATTTCGGCTTCAATTTCGTGCTCAGTAAAACTGGCGGGAAGACCTTTTATGATAAATTTCTTCGGACGCTCGCTTTTTAGACCGAAGGTGTAAAAATTGTAACTTTGCCTTTTTAGGATACTTGCGATTTTGTTGTAATGCTCCGTCGTTTGCAGATGCACGATCGTTGTGTTTCCGTTCAATTTCATCCTGAAGTTTTTATCCGAGGCATTGACTTGCAAGAAATTGATTAATTTTTTGGTCTTCAATTTGTCATGTTCAATAACTATTGGAGGCACTGCGGTTCGTTTTTGAGCCTCTTCAGGCCCGTCAGGAGTATTCGGAGGATTGTTGAGGCGAGCGGAGTCAGAGCGCGCGCTGATTGACGGTTTTATAACGGTTTTTTTTTATTTTTTACGGGTCTTCCAGTGGAGGACTCATCTTGGCTTTCCTTTTTGGAGCCAAAAGAAGTTTGAGAGATTATAAGTTCGACACTTTGGTGCCAGAACTTTTCAAGACTTTTTAAAAATTCACTGTACTCTGAACGCTGTACGTTGGAATTTCTATATCGTAGAGAGCGGTAGACATGCGTCCGCACGGTACCGAATCACAACAAATACTCCGCTGTGCTTGACTTGACTTGAAAACTGTTTATTAACATTTGTCATATATACATACTTTGTACAGTATAAATATCTTAAATGCTACGCTCCAGATCACCAGCCATTGGCTTTATATCTAATTTCATCAAAGTTTAACCTAATTTTTCATTATTACAAATATAATAGCTATTTGTGTCATAAGGCCGATAAACGGCGGTCGAGAAGGCGAGCCGAGTCATTGCCTTACCGACACCGAGTGGGGCAAACTCACACGACTCGCGAACCAACGTTATCGGCCGCATGACACAGGCTATTTTTTCACGTATGCCTGACCTGTGGAAGGGGGGGAGGGAGTGGAGGGGTGCAGGGGGGAGGGAGGTGTGGGGGCGGAGCCCCCCCACCTGGAAAAACACAACAGCAAAAGAAAATAGAATAAAAGTAAAAAAAATACTAGAAGGCAAATTGAATACTCCAACTATTTTACTTCATCTGGGGTTTCTGGGATCCAATCGTCCATTTTTTTTGTCAATAAATTTTTTACGTTAATAAGATCACTACGATCGGATATTTCACACACACTGGCTGATCTGATGTTGTGTACGCGGGTTGGAAACTACGAGAGGGGTTAGGAATCAGTGGCGCCACGCACCGACCGAACTATGCAATATTTTCCCCTCTCGGTTGTGAAGAGTGACGGTTATCGGCGCACTTCAAGTAGGGCTTTTGAGAGGCTCTGGCCCGATAAGTAATGAAAAAAGGCCATGGCCCCCACATTCTCGCGTTTTGACGGCCATAGACGATAATTTCACCTTATTGACCGAACAAGCGGCCCCAAATCACCACTTTTCAGGGATCAGTGAAAAAAATAATTTTAATTTATAGGATGACATAATTTTACAGGATGACTCGATATAAGGAAAAATGACTTCTAAAAAGCCTTATAAGTAATGGGTGCATGAGGGGAGGGGGAAAGCGGGATATACGGGAAGGGGGGACAAACAGGTGGCCAGCGGGACCAATTGGATTTCTTGCCAATATTGATGTTTTGGAGCCGGGGATTAGGATGGGATTGTAGCTTAAATTCAAATGTCTCATTGATTCTATCGATGAATTCACCTATGGTTGCCATGCCGAGCGTATCGTGTATCTCCACGATAGTGGTTCTTCTTTCAAAATTGCCTATTATTCAGAAAAATTTATTTTGGATAACTTGAACATGATTCAAGTGGATTTTGGCTGCATTGTGCCAGGCGGGACAACCATGAGTGATAATAGGTCTGATTAACCCTTTGTATAAAGTGAGTTTTAGGGATTGGCTAAGCGCGGGACATTTTAGCAGATTATATAATCTTATTAGAATAATTTTTGTTTTCAGCTTAAGTTCGTCTATGGGTTTTTCCCACAGGAGTTTGGAATCAATATGGAAATCTAAGTATTTAACAGAGTTCACAGGAGTGATTTTATCGCTACAAATAGTCATTTCATGAGCTCACTGATTGTAAGAGGAGCGGCGTTTTCGACTCTTCTAACAGCTTTATTTATCGATTTGCTAGCTGAGTACAGAGCGATGTCATCAGCATAGCCAGCGATAGATGCATTTCTAGGAATTCTGCTAAAAACAGAAGCAATGTACAGGTTAAAAAGTACGGGGGAGAGGATAGACCCTTGTGGGACCCCTGCGACTTTTTCAATTTTATCCGAAAGCGAAGTTTCGACTAGAACTCGAATATATCTATTCGAAAGATATGATAGTAAAATTTTTCGGGAGGTTTTTGAGAGCTATGTTGGGAATGTTATCTACACCCTGGCCTGATTTGTTTTTGAGTGTTTTGATGGCGGAAATGATTTCGCAGGGATTTGTGAGGAATTTAATGGGAGTTTCAATAGGTGCTTTGAGGATAGTTTTTTCACATGACCAGTGACTTGTTGTTCAAAAGATTTGTTGCCTCGGGAGGCCGATAATTTGTCGATATTTACGTAGTGTTTACAAAGTGTATTAGCCTTTTCATGGTCTTCCGTGTAGATCGTGTTATTGGATTTGAGTGTGGGAATTTTGCCTTTGCCGGTGTTATTAAAATATTTTGCTATGCGCCAAATAGAGTGATCTTTTAAGTTTATGTTCCTAAGTTTGTTGTCCCAAGCTGATTGTTTCCATTCGGTTAATTTAAGTGTGATTTTTTTGATCAGCTGATTGAGTTCGGATTTAAGGAAGCGATGTTGCGTTATTTGCCATCTTGACCTAATATAATTTTTGAGTTTTATTAAGGAGGCTATTTCGGGTGGGAGGGGAGTATGGGTGGATCTGGATGAGCGGATGGAAGTGGAGGAATCCAGGGCTGTTTGAATGATTTTCGTGAAATTTGTTATATGTTTATCTATTGCTTCAGTGTTATTACATGACGGGTTTGGTGTACAAATCTCGTCATTTAAGATGTCCTTGAAATTTTTCCAGTTGGTTTTCGCGTAGTTTAAAATTTTTGATGGCTCTGGTGAGGTTGGTTTGCCAAATAGGGAGAAAAGCAGTGGTAGGTGATCGGATGGGGATTCGGAGAGCGTGGTGAAATTATTAATCATAGAGATGTTGTTAGTTAATAAAAGGTCAATAGTACTAGGAGTGTTAGAATTATGGGGGTAATGTGTTGGAACGTCTGGAAAGAGCAGATTAATTTTTTGATCCGTCAAAAAATTTGAGAGAATCTTACCTGATTCGTTCGGCCTAGCAGAGGTCCAAGCAGTGTGCTTCGCGTTGAAGTCTCCAACAATAATTGTTGGAGTACTATCGGAGCGTAGGTGCATCAAAAGATTTGTATCTAGTGAGACATCCGGTGGATTATAAATTGAGTAGATCCTCGTTATTCTATTGTCCACTTGGACCTCTACTCCCACGTGTTCGGTGAGCGACAGGAGATCATGCGGAAGTGTTCTATGTCTCAAGGTTTTGTGGATCGCCTCCACAACACCACCACCTGCTTTGGCCGTTCTGTCTTCTCTAATCAGCGAGAAGTCTGGAAAGTTTATTTTCTTCGTTTTGCTGTTAAGCTGAGTCTCTGAAATCAGACAAATTTTAATGTTATTGCTATGGACAATGTGTAATAACTCGTCCAGATTGGGCTTGAGCGCAAAAATATTAATTGCTAATATGTTCGTTATGTTTGCGGGGGAATCGTAGGTGTTTCTGAGGAGGGTGAGAATAGGTGAGCATAGGATGCGATGATTGTGATCCTATCAATGGGGGTATCAGCTCTCTGGAGTTTAGAGATCATATCTTTGAGCTCTGAGAGGATTTCGGGGATTCTGAGGGTTTTTAGCTCGTCCAGGACTTGCTTCGCTGTATTAATATAATTTTTAGTGGTACTTAAATATGATTCTGGAACATGTGTCTCCATTGGGATGATCCTATGTTCAGCAGTGGGTACGGTAACGTTCCTTCTCGAGGTTTCCACCGTTGGGAAGAAAGAAGCGTAGGTGGGCCTGGACGTGTTGGCAGTTGAAATCGGAGTAGGGACTGGAACTGCAGGAAACTGTAGGAAATGGATGTTCCTTTCCAGATTCTGGATCGTGGCCGAGTGAGGTGTGGCAGGCAAGTGAGGTGTAGCTGGCAATTCCAATGGCGGTATGCTGGGCCTGGCCAACTGTGCTTGTTTTTTCTGAGTTTCCATGAATTTGAGGCGCATGGAACACTCTCTATAACTGGCCGTGTGGGCTAGTCCGCAGTTCGCGCACTTAAGAGTTTTCGGAGTGGAGGCTTTGACGTCATGGTTTGACGCACACTTTACACATCTGAGGTTCAGTGTTGGCTTGCATGGCCAAACCGTTGGCACCTGAAGCACTGGGTCGGTTGCTCGGATTTCACAAGTTTTTCTATTTTGTAAGTGTGGTAGAAAATAGTTTTAATAGCACCAAAGCTGCGCAAGGCTATTTCAGGGCCAACCGTGATAGCGAAGATCGGTAGTGGCCTGTTTTCTTTGGTGTCACCATCTTTGTTTACTTTCACGAAGTGGCGAACGGAAAGTACTTTGATGCCCTGTTTTGATAACTCGGCTTGAATTTCGTCTTCTGAGAAACTGCTTGGAAGCCCTTTCAAAATATATTTTTTCGGTCGCTCACTTTTAAGACCGAAAGTGAAAAAATTGATGTTTTGCCTTTTCAGGATACTTGCGATTTTGTTGTAGTCCTCGGTCGTTCGTAGATGGACGATCGTGGTACTTCCATTAAATTTCGTCTTGAAATTTTTATCTGCGGCGTTGCTTTGCAGAAAATTGATGATTTTTTTTGTCTCCAGTTTTGCATTCTCGATGATTATTGGAGGGACAGAAGTTTGTTTTGGAACCTCTTGAGGTTCATCAGAAGTGTCGGAAGGTTTGGCGAGGCGAGCGGGAACGGAACTCGCACTAGTCGAAGGTTTCGTAACGGCTATTTTCGTTTTTTTAGGGTCTTCCATCGGAGGACTCATGTTGGCTTTCCTTTTTGGGGCTAAGGGAATTTGCTTTTTTTTAAATTTCGACACTTCTGTGCCAAAACTTTTACTCGATTTAGAATTTCACTGTACTATAAGCGCTGTACGTTTGAAATTTATATTTCGCAGAGAGCGGTAGACATGCGTCCGCACGACACCGACTCAAAACAAATACTCCCCTGGGCTGGGCGGCTGCTTACACTAGAGGATATTTTTCTTGGGTTTATATGGCGAATCAATGGGAGGGAAGATAATGGGGTAGAAGGATGAGAGACAATAAACCAATGAAAAAGCGGGATAGAATGGGATGACATACGTTGATAGTGGGGCAAAATGGGATAGTAGTGCAAAAGAGGATAACTGGATAAAATGAGATAGAGCGTGATAAAGAAGGGCGGGGTGGGGCACAATGGGAACCGTGGCATAAAGAGAAGCGGGGGGTGATCTCAAATAGGAAGTACCAAGCTTCGACAAATGGGGCGAGGTTGGGACAGCCCCGCATCACCAGGCCTTGGCACGCTAGGTTGGCCCACGCTTGTACCGATGGTGTTGCCACCCTGTTTCCAGGGCTCGTAGCCCAGTCCCTGGCGACCAGCCTTGGACCAGTTTAGGCACAAAAGTGATAACCAAGGCTCGGTGTTGCCATGCGTGGGCCAGGACTGGTCTGGAACCTTGGCAAATCCCATATTTTCAATTTATATTGAGGCTTGGCGCCCAAATTTGGCCCAGTCTATGCACGAAACTTGTAACCAGGGCTTGGCATCGCCTAACATGAGCCAAGCTATTTCCAGGACTGGTCTAGGATCTTGGTAAAACCCAGATTTATAATTTCTATTGAGACATGGCGACCAGGTTCGGCCCATTGCAAAACCAGCACTGGTATTCAAGGGCGGATTTAAGCGATCTTGGTGGTAGATTGGCCCAAGACTGGTTACCAAATCTCAATGTAATTGGTGAATCGGGGTATCCCCCAGACTTTCGGCCAGTCCTAATTGTAGACTGGGACAAGCTTAGTCGCCAAGCCTCAATGTAAATTACAAATCTGAGTTTTACCAAGGCTCTAGACGAGTCTTGGAAATAGCCTGGCCCACGCTTGGCAATCCGATATCCTGGTTACCAATTCTGTTCCTAGCCTGGCCCAAGGCTGGTCGCCAGGGACTGGTCTACAAGCCCTGGAAACCGGGTGGCAACACCATTGGTCGAAGCAAGGGCCAAGCTAGGTGTGCCAAGGCTTGGTATCCGAGGCTGTCCCAAGCTTGTCCCGGTTGTTGCAGCTTGGCGCTTCCCACCTTAGATGTTCATCTTCGCGCGAGCTCATATTTTAAATCCAAAAAATTTATACTTTCATTTTTCTAATTCTAACATTCAATTTCACGTTGATTTTTTTTTTTAATTCAAATTTAATTCAAACTCAAATTCCAATGCAATCCTTCTTATCTATTTTTAAATTCAATTAAAAAAAAATCAAAATCAAATTTAACTATTACAAAAATTGAAAATCAAAATATTTCAAATTTCAACTCCAAATCATTTAGATAAGAAAAAACGTAATTTGAAAAGTTGGTCAACATCCCGGCCGCCTGCGACGGGGGCAGCCCTAATTTTGAGAAGAAATAATAACGTGTCTCAGTCAATGAATTTAGCCATGATTAGTTGTTCCTACTATCCTTTGTTTTTCCATTCAAAACTATTTTCATGTTAAATCTGAGAGGAGCGGAATTAGGCTTTTAACGTTTTATTACCGCCCGATACGCCCCACCAAAATTCAGCGAAATATGTAAATACGTACCATCAACCTAATTCATCATGTCGTCATTAAATGAATATCAGCAGACAGGTAATGACATCAATTTATTCAAGTTTTCATTCACTGGCAAAATGTGACAGCTTCAGTCATGACACATCTCTTGATTTTTTCCCTCAGCCTTTTTTGCCTCTGCGCATTTTCTGCCACTGAAAATTATAAGATTTGGATCACATTGAAGAAAAATTACAACCTCCACCTTTTTCATTAAATTTTATCGGCTAGATTTCAAAATGCTCATCAATGGAATTATACTAAGAATTTTGGGAAAAAACTTTCACGTTTTATTTCTTACAAGCCCGAATGCGCGCTGAATTACAATTTGATATTTGAAGTAAGAATATATTTTCCGAACGTATAAAAAAAATACACTAATACAAACCGACGGTTGTGGCCGTGCGGGTTAAAGCACTGGAATTGGGGGGGAACGATTGAGATCTGAGATCACCGGTTCGAGACCGGCAGAGGCGGTATTTGGGGTTTTTTTTTTTCAGGCTTTAACTCACACCACACAACCGAGCGGGAGTTTCGTAAAAGAAACGAGCTGTACAAATCTGAGGTTTTTTCCAATGGTTTTCCCTCGATTCCAGTGACAAAACTGGGCGAATGCTGTGCAGTGGGGATAAGGGGGGGTGGGATGGGAACAAATCGTAAAGACCCGAAAGGGTATACGAATAGAGTAGAGTTACAATATTTTCCGAACGTTGGTAATTGCGTTTGCATCGATAAACATCGATATTTGGTATATCGATTCGGGTTTAGTTTTCGAAAGTATGACAATTGTTCAAGTTGTCATAGCTTATGTAGTTACTGAATATCCCATACATAGAATATTTTTTGACGTTCTATGAATTTATTAAGTTTCGAGTGTTTTACATATTTTCTCCAGTGTTGACAAATTTCATATGTACGCAATAGAAAAAACAAAAGATGCTTGCACCAAATTTCAAAATTGAAAGCTCTCATTTTTTCGGAGTCAATGATCAACAGTATCTTCAACTTCGGAAAATATATTCTTACTTCAAATATCAAATTGTAATTCAGCGCGCATTCGGGCTTGTTCGTCATAATTAAGGAGGTATGACGGATTTAACCTTCGAGTGTGTGCACCCCTATTGGTGTTTCACTCCCTCTCCAGTAACGCGCATAATTCTCGTCCTCACGTTGACTATATGGCTAGTCAAATATTCATAATTATCTGCTGGATAAATGGAATAATTTAAAATGCTCAAATTTTCAAATTTTCGATGTGAACCTCACGGGTCATACTGGTTTACCCATACTAGTAATTTTTCTGAAATCAGTCTTTAAATATTTAATTGACGTATCGGACAATGTAGGAATAGCAAACAGAAATTACAGATCGGAAGGTTTTGTTTGTGTTCCCAACAGGGACACACACACTTTTATCCCACTAGTTCTTTTACGTAATTATAATTAACACTACATCAAATTAGAGTCACCGTACGCGGCTAGCGTGAAGTTGTCTTGTACAGCCGGCTTAAGAGCAAAAAAATGTAAGCAATTTCTTTACTATATTTCTCTAAAGCAAACAGGATACTTAGATCCTTCCGGTGGGAATAAATGTTCTTAATATCATCGAGATCGGCAAAAAAACTGATGTATTTGGATACTTTTGAAATGAAACAGATAAAACTAAGCATTTTATACACACTTGTATAGGGTAAAACTAATCGACCTCGATGCATACGTTATATTGTCATCCTCTTGATTAAGTAGTAAAAGCTTTTCACATACGCAGATAAGACGAAAAATTTGAAATTCCGTAATGCTTCACATATGAGATAACGTTTGAAGTTATTTACTGTCACACAGAATGGGGTCTACGAAAAAAAAACTTTCATAAAAGCATGCTGTTCCCCATTATATAGGGCGTTCCCAATAGTATATCACACTAACGAATACTGAAGGCGAAACAGATGTGAAATTGAGAAGTTTTTATTAGGACTGGATAAGCGTTGAGAATCACATCTGATGAGGCATACCCAAAAAGATGACATTTGAACATTTCGTCGACATTTCAAAACCACATTAAAGATTCCAGCAATTAAAAACCAGAATGATACGTGTATATTTAAATAAAACAGCTGGTAAAATTCGAGGTTTTTGAAAAAAAAGTCGATTTCAAGAATTTAGTCACAGATTCGTTTAAGTCCTGTGAAAATGGGATATAACGTTTGCAAAAGTATGCATGTGATTTCTATGTGCAGAACATGTACGTCTCCCTGTCATGTAACCCCCTATCACCTTTGAAATTTTCATTTTCTGGCACACACACGATCCTGAAGACTATATATAACAATGAACGATAATTTCACAAACGATAATAACACAACTTGAAATCACTGGCCTTAATAACATAAATGTCGGGTCTATTCACTGACATTAAGCATATGCATTGTTTTCCATTCATTGCCATACTGGAACAATATTTGCGCGTAACTAATATGAGTCAATTCTCTTCGATTCACATTAACGTAGATTCTCAATGCTGAATTGTTTTCATCGAGAAATAGAGAGAGACTTTCGCAAAAAAATGTTCAAAACTCATCCACGTCTACTTCCCGTGTTCCAAATTTTTGACGTCCTCATTCTAGGTAGCAATATTTTTATGGGTGATATTATTATTTGCGCACACATTAATTATTGTTTATGGTATCAGTAAATGTATTACTGCGGCCAGGCACGGGTGGTGGCCGATGGGGTGAAGGGGCAGGGGGGGGGGGGGGATGGACCACCCACCTCAGATTACCATGGGTGGTTTTCACCATCCTCACCACCCACCTTCCGCCTGCCCTGACTGCGGCTTACATTATTGAGACAGGACGATTTGGTAGAAATCGTAAACAGAGTAAAACGTCCATATTTTAGGAGGAACTCAAAATGGACCTCTCCGGCATCTCGTTCGATAAAATATTGCTATTGAAAAAAATTACTATCTCGCTCTCTACCATTCATTATCATCCTTGGAGAACTTAATCAATAGTAAAACTGATTTCATTTAATTCCACTATCCCAGAAAAGACTGCTGCTCCAACGGTTATCCAAAGTCCACCGAAAACACCGAAGTCGCAGAGTTACGGACGGCCACCGTCTGCATCGGGTGGGCGCAGTAAAATTCCAACAAACCCACTCCGTAACACCATTTTAGGGGTGAGTCAACTCATGTTATTTTAACTCAAGTTATTTAAGGCACTTCCGGCAGAATTCTACAATGTCCAAAAAAAAGACCTATATGATTTTAAAAATCTCGCAATCCATATAGTGTTTTGCTCAATACGCCTTAATTGACTAATCCATAGAAATTATATCGAACAAGTAGCAAGTGATCGTACGGCTCGACACCTTAGCATCGAGTATATATCTGTAAATACACTGATACAAATATTTTCTGAGATCACTTTCTTGAAACAATTCTTGAAAAAAATGCATTTCCAAAAATTATATTTTGTCAGTTCAGAAATGCCAAGACACAAATGTTCCTCATAGAACGTGATTGAAATGAACTTGGAATAACTGACCTGACAACAAATGAGTTTTTAGAAGTTTCTTCTCCCAAGACATTGATATGAGGTCAGGAAACATTGCTATGTATACACACGAACAGAATTGTCATAAAAAATGAGGACGCTTCTTTTAAAATTTGGAAGAACGCGATGAAATCCCGGATATTCCTCGCTCGTACATTACATTTCTGGATTTCTGATGCGTACCTTCCCCACTTCCAAATTTTTACTAATTCATTGTTCGAGGTCACGCGAACAGGTAAGTATCCCTAGGGAGGATAATAATTTCTCTTGCCCTTTCTAAGAGTAGGAATGTAAATTAAATTTATTGTTTTTTTTAACTCCTCACTTATATGGGTTCCATCTCTCGTATCGACCTGCCGTCTAATGCTACCGGCCAGGGGCCATCTTTCGTACCCCCCCCCCCCCCGCGCCTCTTACTGGCGATGGAGTAAACAAAATTACTATATGAAAAACTATTGGCGATCAAATTATAAATGCACTCAATACTTGCACGCGGCACTTCAGAGAGTACTCTCCTTTTTAATTTTAATTTTGTATTGCAAGTAGTATATCTTTTAGTATTGATCAAAATTAACAATGGAAATTCTACTAACACGCTATTTCAACGGTGTCCTTTATCGAGAAAACTTTAGACAAAAAATTTGAAATCGACAGTAAATGTGCTTTGAGGATCTAGCTATTTAGTGATCCCAGAAAAAAAATGCACGAATAGTTTCCTCCTATAAATAAATAAAAGTGGAAAGGTCATATCACTAACCACTAATCCGATAAAGTTGAAATCCTACAATTCTTAACTTCCGATTTTGAGGGAAGTTATTGTAATGGCTGCGAAAATCGAAATTGGAAATTTCACCTGATCTTCACATTTCATGATCCTTAAAAACGTTTCCGACCATTTTGAGAGAGCTGTTTGCCTGTGTGTGTGCCTGTGAGCAAAATTTTGTCGAACGATTTCTCGTAGACAAATTATCCGATTTGGGTTTTCATATACTCATTCGATAGGTTTCTCCCGACCTTAGACCTGATTAGATTTTGAACATAATCGACCCAGCCATTTTCTAGTTATTAACAAATTGAATTGTTTACATCGCGGCATCGTGAGAACGGTTAAAGATACGAAACAAATTATTCAATGAAAGTTGTTCCACACATAAATTAGTATGTTACGTTACAAGTGTGAAAAAGAGGGAATATTAATACGAATGGGTTAATGTTTTTAGCCAGAGTCGTAGGCCATGTGCAGCCGAGTGATAGACTCATCAAGGGAAGGGGTGGGGGAACGAGCACCAAAGGGGCTCCTCGCCGCGATGAGTCTACCAGGAGGCGGAGCATGGCCTACGACTGTCGCTTAAAACTTTAAAACATTAACGTACATTATTTTTTGATATTAGTGGTTGGAAAAGTCATTGTTATAAAAAATAAACGAGATGTGGGTATCGCCCTCTACGGGTCGAACCAGTAACTTTCCAATCGTAATCGGGACCAATAACTTCCCGTAGTAATACACTAACGTGTATCTTGATACGGGGAAATAATCGGGAAGTTATTCGTTCGACCCGAAGAGGGTCAGATCCATATCCCGTTTATCTATTTCGATCATGTTCGTTTCAAAGAATTGACAGGTTTTGAGAATTTACCAATTAAAAAAAAATCATGAAACTTTTTGAAGTGAAACTTCTTATGGGAGGGTTTGAAAGATCGGCAACCTTTTTGGTGACGCTCGCTCTAACGTAGTAAGTAAGAGTGAGAGGCCTCCGGGAATCGAGCGAGAGTGAGACGGACTACCTTATGTCTCGTCTATCGGGCGAGAGTGAGAGGCCTTCGTGTATCGTGCGAGAATGAGACGGAAGACTTTCTGTCTTTCATGTCATTCTCTGCGTTCAGGCGGCGTCGCGATCGCGGAAAACAGGTGTTGGTTTCTAACACAGTGATCATAAGCAACGTATTTTGTTTTTGTGCGTGTCTTCATTACTTAAATCGAGAGTTTTGTGCAAATATGCCGAAGTCGGGTGCAGAAAGGACAAAAACGTGGCGGGAAAAAAAACGGGCGAGTGAAGGAATTGATCAGAATAGAAAACGGAAAAAAAGTAGAACTGAAATTGAACGAGATAGCAGGGAACGGAGGCAAACACGTGCTAACCTCTTACGTGACAGTGTGGACGATAGTGTAAATAATCCAGAGAATGAACTATTAGCAATGACTTCGACTCATCCTCCTCCTGATTGTGATGTACATAATGGTGATCGATTACAATATTCAGACTTTAATGAGTTTAAAACTGCACATAAGAACTTTCACCGTGATTTTATAAATAATCCATTCGGTTTTACGTGTTGTGTATGTGATAGATTATGGTTTAAAAATGACTTGAAGACTCTATCCGTTGAAAATGAAATTCGTATTCAACAAAAATTTCCAGAATTCAGAAGTAACAATGAGCTGGCATGCACCAACTGTCGCCAGGCTTTGAGGAGAGACAAAATTCCAACATTGTCGAAATTGAATGGCTTTGTATATCCCCCGATCCCTGTACATCTTCCGAAGTTAGATTCAGTGTCCGAGAGACTCATTTCTCCTAGAATTTCATTTATGCAAATTCGCAAATTGCGTCATGTGCATGGACAATTTGGAATTTTGGGGCAGGTGATCAATGTTCCAATGGATGTCAATACAATGGTCAATCACTTGCCCAGGAACATTGACGACGATCACTGTGTTTACGTTCATATCAAGAGAAAAAAAAATCCTCGATCAAGCTACTTGACAGGTTTAATAAACAAGAGAAATATTAAAATATGGCTAAGATGCTTAGTACCGAGTCCATTGTATCAACTGTACGACATCAAAGTTGATGAATCTTTCTTTAATGAGGATTGTGTCGTTGATCAGATACCTATAGATGAACTGAGTGAAGACATCCCCATGGAGGAGAGCCTGTTCGCTCAGCAACACACATTACTCTGGAATGACGATAAATATTTGAGGATTGCTCCTGGAGAAATGAATGTCCCTCACAGTCTATTATTTGATGAGCATGCAGAACAGTTGTCTTTCCCTACTATCTATCTCGGACAATTCCGGCGCTTCAGTGAAGATCTCAATGTGACTCCATTCATGATGGCTACCAGTGAGCTAAGGAGATCTGATCGACGTCGGGTTACACCTCATCATTTACTCTATATGGCAATGAAAATTATGAGGTTTAGAGTCCGTGACAGTCTATCCATTGCTTTTAAACACGTAGGTAAAGAGACAAAAATTACACGTGAACAAATTCAAGCAGAGGAGTATATAAATCATTGTATAGAAAGCAACTTAGCTTTTCTACGTTGTATCCCTAACTCGACTTGGTATTGGGCTGAAAGAAAGAGAGACTTATTCGCAATGATCAGACAACTCGGAAAGCCCACGTTATTCCTAACTATGAGTGCTAATGAAGTTGGTTGGCCCTCATTATTACAATTATTATATAAATTGAAGAATGATGGAGCAGAAATTACAGAACAAGATGTTCAGGAACTCCATTATATTGAAAAGAGCACACTCATCAATGAAGATGCTGTAACATGTGCCATCTATTTTAATAAGCTCATCAATGTTATAATGAACATACTTCAGTCCAAAAAGTCTTCTCCCTTCGGGAAATATCGTGTTGTCCATTATTTTAAAAGAATTGAATTCCAGCATCGTGGGAGCCCCCATGCACACATTCTGCTATGGCTTGAGAATGCTCCAGCGGATCCACTAGGTGCTGACCGACTAAAAGCTATTGAACTAGTTGATAGATTGATATCAGTGGCCACTTCAGAATCGTCGGGGAACATCAAACTACAGACACATAAGCACACGTTCACATGTTACAAAAAAATAGCTGCGAACGCTCATCAAAAATGCAGATTTGAAGCTCCATTCATGCCATGCAGATACACAACTATACTGACACCAATGCAGAAAGAAAAACCAGGATTCCACACGTATAAACAACATTACAACACGATAAGAACAAACTTAGAGAACAATGACTATGCTGATTTGGATAGTTTCTATCAGGGAAATGGAATACTATCAGATGATTACTACATGAATGTGCTTCGAGCTGGCATCAATCGTCCCAGAGTATTTCTTAAACGTCAACCCATGGAAAACTGGCATAATCCATTCAACCCATTCATTTTCAATATTTTGAAATCAAACATGGATGTGCAATTTATGACCGAAGAATACTCATGTGCCGCATACGTAGTGGAATACGTCAATAAAACGAACCGTGGAATTAGCAATCTCCAACGTAACATCACTGAAACAATGGATGAACATCCAGCGTTCGATATTGTCGAAATTACTAGGAAAATGAGCGTTGACATGCTAAATACTGTCGAAATTACCAGTCAGGAAGCTGCATGGTACCTTCTGCGTGAACCGATATCAAACTCTTCTTCAGTTGTTACCTATATTTCAACAATATGGCCGATCGAAAGACAAAGAATTCGAAAAACTCAGAAAGAACTCAATGAAATGGATGCTGATGATGATGCAACAAACATATGGAAAGAAAATTGGTTTGACAAGTACGAAAAGAGACCTGAAGAGCTAGAAGATGTCAATTTGGCCCAGTTTGTTGCTCATTACACACTGAATAATCAGGGGAATTGGACACGAAGGAAAGAACCTCGGATTATTCGGTACAGAAACTACGACATGGCTGATGATTTCAATGAATACAAACGGGAAATGGTGACTTTGTATATTCCATTCCGAGACGAAGAAAACGAAATTCTTGCAGAAACTAAATTCATACAGATTTACGACGACAACGAAATATTGATTTTGGAGCGACATAAAGAATTCTCATCGAATTTAGATATCCAGAAAACCATTGAGATATGCCGAGAGTTGTGTCGTGAAGATGAATTAAATCAAGATGATGATGCTGAAGCAGACAACGTAGGTCGCCTTTTTCCTGAAGCAAATCCTTTTCAAGAATTGTATAACGCTGACCACATAATGAACGACGATCTGCGGTTAGCAACACTTAACAAACTGGGTGCTATCGCAAAGAAGAGGGATAATTTAATGTCTAATGAACAATTTTATGAACTAATGAGAATGGCCAATCAGAGGCAGAAAGCACTCCTGATGCATGTGATTGCTAATCTCCTCTCATCAAACCGATCACCACTCCAAGTTTTCTTCACTGGGCCAGCAGGATGTGGGAAGACATTCCTCATTAGACTCCTCATGGAAATTTACAACCGCTTCACAGATAATGATGGTTTTTGCAATGCTTACATCGCATGTGCATCAACAGGAAAGGCTGCAATAGCAATTGATGGTACGACAATCCACACTGCATTGAAAATATCCCTTTCCCAACTATTACCATTATCAATTTAAGTGGCTCAACAGTACAGAATGCTCTTCAAATACGTCCAAGTTATACTCATCGATGAGGTCAGTATGGTAGGAGCGGGGTTGCTGTCTCAAATTGACGCACGGTTAAAACAAATAACAGGAAATTTCCAAGATAATTTTGGAGGAATGGATATCATTTTCATAGGTGATTTGCGTCAGTTACCTCCAGTGCGTGCTACACCCATCTATCAAGCAACAAAACGACGCATAGCAGCACCAACACTTTGGCGTGACTTGAAGTTCTATGAATTGGATAAAGTCATGAGACAAGCGAATGCTGATTTCTCCTCTTTATTAACTAAAATTGGAAATGGCGAAGAATTGGGTCAAGAACAGATACACCTAATCGAATCTCGTTTTTATACAAGAGAGGAAGCAGATCGTCTTTGTCCACATGGAATTCGGCTATATTTGACAAATAATGCTGTAAACGAATACAATTTGACAATTCTTAATTCTGCAGAGAATAAAACAGTCTCAATAGCTACTGATGTATTGACCGGCTGCCATAATGCTGAGCAACAATCATTTGTACGACAAAAATTGCATAAAAAAACGGTCATAGACACTGGAGGTCTGCCCTACGAGATAATACTGGTGTTAGATAAATGGTACATAATAACAACCAATCTGGATGTCTCGGATGGTTTAGCAAACGGCGCAGTTGGTAAACTAGTTAATATCGAAACTGATGAGGCAGGGGCAGTAACTCGTGTGTGGCTGGAATTTGCAGATTCACCAAAGACGGGGCAGAAGATCCGGAGAAAAGCTGCTGCGTTCATCCAAGCAAACAACATCAGCCACACGGCAGTTCCCATTGCACGAAGAACTTCTACGATATATATGAACAATAATAAAACGATTTTCGTCAAAACAAATCATCTGCCATTGGTATCAGCGTGTGCTATTACTATCCACAAGTCTCAAGGTGGTACGTTTAATCAAATCGTCTATGAATACGAAAAGACACATTCACAACAACTCCTTTACGTAGCCTTGTCCCGTGTCACAAGTATACAGGGATTGTACATCGTTGCGAAGGATGGAAAGAACAAATTTTATCATGGACGGAAAAAAGCTCAATCAATGGACAAGCTACAATCAGAATTGAGAAGATTATCAACAAATCCATTGATAACTTTGACTGATATTCTCCGAGAGTTCATCAGTAGACCAGGCTTATCAATAACAACCCTCAATTGCCAAAGCTTAGGAGCTCATAGCGGAGATTTCAATGATCCGGTGATTCTACGGTCTGTTATATTGATACTTTCAGAGACGTGGAAGGAAAACGATCAAGAAATTGATGTTCCCAATTTTAATTGTGTCGTACAGTTCAAAAGACATAATGTGAGAGCAGGGGGTGTCGCAAAACTTTGCAATACTGCTCAGGGAACGAACATCATGACACCCAATATGGACCTGAACTTGAAACAACTAGAATCGCTTTCAATTGGGTTGTCATCTGTTGGAGAAATGTGTGCAGCTGAATGTCGCACAGAAAGTGGACAGCGGATTATGCTTATAGCACTCTATATTTCACCAAATCAGAAGATGGCGAAAATAATAGAGTTTATTCACCTTCACGTGCTGCCGTATACTCCAGTGGGGGCTGCAGAAGTTGGAGTAGAGCTGGACAAAATACCTATGATTCTAGGTGGAGATTTTAATGTTAATTTTGCTTCAGAGGATTCCAAGCCATTAATTCAGTTCTTGCAACAGAAATTGTCATTGGAAATGAACAATTCACCAATTGAATCGACTACACGCCATGGTACCACGATCGATCCAGTTTTCTCAGGTTACATCGAAAATTTGGAGTCAAGAGTCTTCATTACGTATTTTAGTTACCACAAACCTATCATTTCGTTCATGAAGAGTCTACCAGAGAATGAAGGTGAAGCTGATTGAGATTTAATTCATCATATTCATACTAATATTATTGTATCTTGAAAAAAGTATAATTATTATGATGAATAAATTAATATTTACTATCAAGAAGTGTTTGACACGTGATTAAAATGATTCCTCTCCCTCTAAACATAGAAAATTAAATAATCCTTGCCGATCCAATCATTCAGTTTCACTTCTATCGCGTGTCTTCATGACACCCCATTTTTGTTTTGTCTATTTCACCAGATTGTCAACAATTAGGAAATTTGAAGAAATTTGGCATTTTCATGATCAATTGTCGGTTTTCTTTTTTTACATTTACTTTAACCTTTGGTTTAGTTACTCCAGTAGTTCTTTTAAATTTGATGAATTGAAAGTTAGCTTTTGACAATGGAAAACAATACTTGGGGCATTATTTAAAAATACTGAAACAAGTAAGGTGCGTATAACGCGCCGCCCGTAATACGCGGAGGGAAAACCCCAGCGTGTGTGCGCTCGATGATGAGGCACCAGGCTATACTACCGTAAGGGGTTTGCAGTGCAAGATTTCTCGCGTGAAAGACCTTTTTTTTTTAACGGTTCAAAATGTTGTTACGGGGTGATGAGGAAATAAGAGAACTACTGGAGACTTCAGATTCAGACAACTCTCATTCAGATACGAATGTGGATAGTAGTGATGTATCTACTCGTATTTTTTGCACATCTCCCCGGTTACAGTAGTGACAATTTCTTGCAGAGCAATTTTTTTCATCTTTGCTCTATAATTTTTTACCACGGAAGCGTTACATTATTACATTCCAATTTTCAAGATTTGCTAGTACTAATCATGTTTTTACCTCGTTTATCAACATTTTGATGATGTACTGCCATTTCTCTGATATCTCATGGTGCACCTTGATTTGTTTGACATTGCGTTGTTTCATTAAGATATTGTTCTGTAACCAATAACTTCCCGATCGTTCCCCCGTATATGTTATATACAAAATTTCGGTTGATGTCTCACATTATGAACTTTTTCCAAATATTCATAACTATTATATTTTATAATTCTTAAAATGTAGAAATATTTTTTTCGAACATAACCTTTCTTGCGCTAGAGTTAGCTAAACAATTCAATTTGTGAATAACAATTAACTATGGCTGTTAGCATAAAAAGGCATAAAAGATCAAATATGTACTGTTACGTGCGGAACAACTTTTATTTTTCTCGTGATAGAGCGATATAAACACTCCATTTTGTTAATAACAATTAACTATGGGTGTTAGCAAAAAAAGTCATAAAACATCAAATGTGTTTTTTTACATGTGGAACGCCTTTCATTTAACTCTTTGTTTTGTATCTCTAACCGTTCTTGCAATAGAATGATCTAAACAATTCAATTCGTTAATAACAAATAATTATCTATGTTAGCAAAAAAAGTTATATAACATCAAATATGTATTTTTGTGTGTGAAACAACTTTCGTTGAAGAATGTTTCGTATCTTTAACCGTTCTCACGATGCCACGATATAAACAATTCAATTTGTTAATGACTCGAAAACGACTGGGTCCATTATGATCAAAATCTAATCAGGTCTAAGTTAGGCGGAAACCTATCGAATGAGTCTATGAAAACCCAAATCGGATAATTTGTCTAAAAGAAATCGTTCGGCAAAATTTTGCTCACATACGCACACACACACGAACACACACAGACAAACAGCTCTCTCAAAATGGTCGGAAACGTTTCCAAGGGCCATGAAACGAGGAGAGCAGGTGAAATTTTCAATTTCGATTTTCGGCCCCATTACAATAACTTTCCTCAAGATCGGAAAGTTAAAAATCTGATGCAGCACTATATATAACCAAATAGACTGGCCTGTCTTACGATGAATCCTTTTCAACACAGAAAATAATTGAGTAAGCTGGAGTAGCTTAACTTAATCGTTCGTTGGTTCTTTGATAACATAATACGTGCTCGATTAAGATACATTTTGATGTGAAATTTAAGTATACTATATGAGTATATTATTCTATTCAGTAAACTATTTAAGTTCTAAATATATGAATATTTCTATGGATTTCTATACCACAATAATTATTGCGGAGCTATGTACAATGAGATGAGACAAGTCCGCATTTTATGTATGCGGTCTGACATGGATTCTCTCAGTTATTAGAAAACTGCGTCATGATCTGGAATGATGAGCCAGTTTTTATACTGTGTTCCATATATTCCATATATATATATATAACAACATTATCTATCAATTTCCATTTGATGTCATCTTTTGCGTTTTTCTGATTATAAAGACGTAAAGGTCTATGAATATATAGATTTCTTTCCTCTTATTACTATCTCATCCCTTAGGCTGACTCCCATGGGAATATGGAAAGCTCGGCGCACCACGCGCAAAAAGATACCACGCAACGACTTACTTCGAAAAGCTTTAATTCTCCGATCACAAAGAAAACGGGTGCACCAATAGGCATGCATAGGAGACTACTGGAGAATCAACTCCATGTGAAGAGAACCAAATACCTGACGCTAAAGAAAGATCTAGCAGAAAAACAAGTCAGTTTGTATTGGTATCTTAATATATTGTAGTATAATCGTTCTAGACTCTCAGTTTTCACATCCGTAGTGAAATACCAGACTGGATCGAATAGATTTGAACTGCTGAGTTTATAAGGCGGATCCCAAAATTTAAGAGAAGCATTGCAACCTTTATGCTGACTTTTTAATAAGGCACAATAACAAACAGACCGAGTCCATCGCTATGCATCTACTGACGGGGCTTTGGTGTAGTTAAAATCTATCGATGAGCTACACTTAATACCTACAAACCAATTCGGTTTCCGTTCAGAACACTCGACCCGCCACGAATTGGTCAGAATCAGAAATTCAAATAGATATATTCAAGTTAGAGTCAAATCACTACTTTCCGTTAAAACTCAAATTGTCGCGGGAGTCCCGCAAGGGGATATCCTCTCCCGTGTACTATTCAACCTATACATCGCTTCTGTTTTTAACAGAATACCTAGAAATGTATTCATTGCAGGCTATGCTGATCACATTGCTCTGTACTTACCTAACAAATCGATCAATAAAGCTGTTAGAAGAATAGAAAATTCTGCTTCTCTTAAAATCAGCGATTTAAATAAACGGAAAATTCAAGTGAATGCTACTAAATCAGTAGCAACCTTATTTACTAGCTCCAAGGCCAAACCGACTTTAACTTTGCGTAGCAATAAGATTACCTCAACCGTTTCTGTGAAATATTTAGGTTTACACCTTGATTCCAACCTCCTGTGGAAAAACTTATATCTGATATCAAGGTCAAGACTAAAATTATTCTAGTACGATTGTATAATTTGCTGAAATCTCCAACGCTCAGTCAATCTCTGAAACTTACTTTATACAAAGGGTTAATCAGACCTATCTCTTATGGTTGTCCTGCCTGGCACGATGCAGCACAAACCCACTTAAATCATCCTCAATTTGTCCAAAATAAATTTGTATGGATAATAAAATGGTCGGCATGCACAATACGCTGGGCATGGCAACCATAGGTAAATTTATCGATAGAATAAATTTGACATTTAAATTTAAACTACAATCCGATCCTAATCCCCAGCTCCAAAACATCAACATTGATAAGAAAGCAAATTGGTCTCACTGACCACCTGTTTTTGTCCCACTTTTCCATATATCCCTTTCTCCCCCGCCCCTCATGCGCCCATTACTTATAAGGTTTTTTAGAAGTCATTTTTCCTTATATCGAGTCATCATGTAAAAATTCACAAACATTATAAAAATGAAAAATTAGGTTAAACTTTAATCATATTAGATATAAAGCCAATGGCTGGTGATCTAGAGCGTAGCACCTAAGATATTAATACTGTATATAGTATGTATATATGACAAATGTTAATAAACAATTTTCAAGTCAAGTCAAGGCTTTGGTGTAGTGGGTAGAGTGTCTGCCTACTATTCTAAAGGTCCCGCGTTCGATTCCCGCTCACTGCAAATATTTTTTCTGAAAAATATTTTCTCACGGACTCCGACCGATGGCAGGAACATTCCGTGTGTGCTATCGGCGGTATCCATGAAGTGAGACCGTGAGCCGCGACCGAACGCGACCCGTCGCGCGGGGGGGGAGGGAGGGTTCCATCGTAGACGCCCATCAACGCATCACAGGGGTTTCTGGAGGTTTACCCTGTGATTAGAAATACGATGAGCTGAAATGGCGAAGTCGGCCCCAGCCGCAATGGGTGGGTACTCTGATCCGTAGTATTGTCCATGAAGTAATGCCTAACAGCGGTTACGTGGGTGAATACGAATAGAGAAAGAGTAAAAAAAAAAAAAAAAAAAAAAAAAAAAAAAAAAAAAAATGCATCTACTGCTTCATTGCTGATATTCCAAAAATTATATAGGTTAACAGCACCAGTAGATGAACATGTTATGGTGCACCCCCAGTAGATGGATGATTCCACCTTTAATTAAAGATTGTGTAGATTGCAGCAAAATTAAGATAGTTTTGGTTCGAAATTATCAAGAATTGCACCGATTTCAAATAACGCAATGACAGTTTTAGTTGAATTCGTTCAGATTTTGAGTGTTAAAACACCGTCCATCTACTGGTCTTAACCGTGCCTCTACTGGTGTTGTTATCCTAGTAGATGAATTGGAAATTTCACATACTAGAATTATTCCCAATACACTGAATAAGACATACCTAGAAAGACATCTTATTAGAACGATGTATTATGAGTTCCCATACTGGAGAAAATGTTTCAACTATTGTACAGGAAACTTTCAAACATTTTATTCTATTTACGGGTAATTTCGCCGCAACGTCTTGTTAAACAGGAACACCTGACATGCCAACCCTAGTAAGAGTAACAGTGGCTATATGAAGCGCCACATCGCCTGACTTCCGCGCGAATCATAGGCAAAGTGGATTCTTTGGTTATCTTGGAAAAAAAACATTACACCCAAAAGAAAATGTATTATTCCCTCAAAAATCCGAGCAATACAGTGTGTGTGTGCTTTTTTCGTGCATATATGGTTTCTCGTGAACAAATCAAACGCATTAATTTTTAACTTCCCGATCTAGGGAAGTTATTGTAATGACCCCGAAAATGAAATTTTCACGTTTCTCGACGTTTTGCATCATCCTGAAGTGATTTTCGAGAAGTGTCTGTATGTGTGTGTGTGTGTGTGTCCGTATGTGGCCAAATTTTTCGTTTACGTTTTCTCGAAAACGGATCGTGCGATTCGATTAATTTTTTTTTCAATCGTTGCGTCTCCGTGTAACTTAGAGCTGATTAGATTTTTGATCGAACCCATCGAGTAGTTTCCCTGTTTTTGAGAAATTCATGTTGAGCAAAAATCGCAAATAGTGATAATGAACGTTCATTCACACAAAAATGTTGTAATCCAGGTACTCAATGTCACAGTTGAAAGATATCAGCATATTTTATAACTGATTAAATTTTGAGTAAAAGTGGTCCAGTACTTATATTGTTATTAACATTGTCAATTGTTTATAATGTTCTGCAGCATAAACTATGAGAGTTAGCGCAAAATTCATATAAGAAAAGTTGTTCGCCATATAAAAATACGTATTTTATGTAGAATGCCTTTTTCGATAATTTGCATATTTAAGGAGGTATAGCAGTCTTCACAATTATCTATGTAATAAGCGTTTTCATGCAAAATCGAGCGGATCACATTTTGGATGGCATTGGTGCAGTATACGCAATGTTATTAGCAATGGCAATTGTTTATGCTGTTCCACTGGGTAAAATATTAAAGTTTTTGTTTTGCAGCCGCATCCTTATTGACGTCTCACTCTCACTCACGTAACACGCATAAGTCTTATCCTCATGCTCACCATGCGTCTACTCAAGTATTCATAATTATCTGCTTCATAAATGAGTCAGTTTGGAATTCTCGAATTGGCATGTTTTCGTTATGATAATAACAGGGGTCACACCGATTAACCGTAGTCTATTGGAGAAGAATAAATTTAGTAAGTTGTGCTGAAGAACCAAACCGGGAAGTTTTGTTTGCACACACATGCACACACCACTAGTTTTCTCCAAAATTTGCCTCTCGTTGTTACCCAGGCCAGAAAGGAGTGTCAACCTTCGGAAACACTTCGTTGAATTGCATATCAATAATGTCTATTGTTTGAAACGTTCTATCGCGAGAACCATCAGACATAGGAGGAAAGATGTTCAATAAATGTAAATCCTTGTACGAAAATACGCATATCGTATGTAATGACTTTTTCTCATAACTCGTATAGTTGAGGATATGTAATTGGTTGAAGCTGCGCGAGTGGCGAGTGTTCTTCTCAATGTCGGGCGCGTACCCTCGAGTGTCTTTTGCACAGGTACACAAAGTCGGGGTCTAGGTTCGCGCCTGGTCTCTGGAAATTGCGGACTGATAACAGGAACATCCAATGGGTACTATCGGCGGTACCTATGAAATGACATTATGGATAAATATACAAATAACCATAGAATAAAGCTGGGTCATGGACGCAGTTTACCGGTGCCCAATCTCTCAGAAGATTCATCATTTTTGATGGAATCTCAGCAGTTTTATCAGCTACAATACTGTCCTTCAGAGTTCGAGAGAGGTGGCAACTAACATGGCAGTTTATTGATAAACATGAATTTCTATGACCAAGTATCTTTCCTTTTTTTTTTTGTTTTTGAATATATAGTACAGAATATATTTCTCCTATGGCACAATACGGCGCTTGCCTGGCTCGCCGAAGACATTCATCCTACTACGTGCCCGAGTGGCTTAACTATGAATCGTGGGAAAATTTGAACTCGTATAAATTCCAGTACATTAGGGCCAAATTTATGTCCATACCACTTAATGTTCTACAACTATATTGTAACTTACTTTTCAACACGAGAAAAAAGGAAGGTTGGAAGGGGGGGGGGGAGCAAGTAAAGGTGCCGGGCATAAAAATTCCTTATCCGGGCGGTCCTGCGTAGGAGGTAGTCCATACAATCCAGATGATAGTCGCTGGCCCTGGAGAGTCCAAACGAAGGAAAAAGCTCCGGGTATCGTCAGTTGCGATATCGGTACAGACGTATGGCGTCCTGCATATTCGTTAGAGGGCCAAGCAGCATGGCAGCAAGTAGTTCCAGTCTACCGGCTGAATGTGCTCAAAGTTGCTAGCGCATGCCGGACAGGGTATAACAACACTATGTGTATCGCCCTTAGTATGCTTGGCTTGACCGCAGATATGGATACATCAATTGCTACCTAACGCAGATGTTCTCAGGACACTGACGTTTTCAAAAATATACGTTTCGACACGCAATATCGTATATAGAAAACCGATCCAGATAAAAACATTAACGTTGAAACTTGGCGGAAGTCATGCTATTATCAGCGCCGGCACGGAATGCGACAAGTGTCTTTGCGCCAGAGTTTAAGGGAGCTATGCCGTGAGGGGAAAGTTAGGAAAAATGCCGGCTGAATGGAGGAAATACCTGCTATGTACCACCTGAAGAAGGAGATACAGCTACAATCCTCCATGCAACAAAATAATGCCTTGTAGAAGTTCCGTGGTGTTTTGGGGACAGTGGAAGGAAGAGGAATTTTTATGATAGTGTCTATTCACACGGGCGACGGTAAAATTCTCCATGCTTCTGACATATACACCAAATTTACTGCATATCCACGGTAAATCCGAGATATAAATTACCTACACTAAAATTGACCGCGGACCATGTGAATAGACACTGCCAATTTGTATACGTCTGCTACGTGTAAGCCATGGTATATGGACCCCACTCATTAAGGCTCATTTACAGCTACAAGGCTCATGAAAATCGCATTGATGGAATATATGTCGAAAAATTATGTGAGAAATCAGATCCATTCTGACATAAAGGAACAGAGTTCTCTAAAAATTTTATACAATTTTCAAAAAAATTGTATCATATTCTAAAAGTAAATAACCGCATATATATTCTTTTGTCACAATATGTCACTAGGAAACTACTCCAATACGCGACAATTCGTCAAATTTAAACAAAATATAGCATAATGTTTTCGATTTGTAGACATTTGTAGTCGATTCCTGATTAATTTAATCAGAATATGTGAATGTTGGAGAATTTTGCTGAAGAGAACATGCTGAAATTTCGTCAAAACATCAAGGAATTTGATAGAAATGCATAATTTTTTGCTAGACACGCCATGATGCGATACGAGATTAAAATATC
The DNA here is from genome assembly GCA_026005395.1 of Asobara japonica. Taxonomy (NCBI): domain Eukaryota; kingdom Metazoa; phylum Arthropoda; class Insecta; order Hymenoptera; family Braconidae; genus Asobara; species Asobara japonica. The sequence goes on along the minus strand of BQMI01000594.1, from coordinate 749,854 downwards.
GTCTAACTTCCTGTGTTACGTGCGTATGTTTCTAGGCATGTATAAATATATGTGTATCTGTGCATGCTGAAAAACGCGCGCTACCCGCGCAACTTTTTCTGGTTACATGCCATGAATTATAAGAGTTATGAATAAAAGTAACAACATATATAGATGTGTGGCCGACGGGAGTGGCCGTGCGTTCAGACTGCTAGACTCGTATGCCAGCGATCCGGGTTCGATCTCAGGCAACGGCGGTCAAAATTTGTAGCGTTCTAATCTCACAGTTTCACTGTCGAGCAATAGCCTATAAGAGACGACTATACCTCGGCAGGGTTTTGCCTCCAGTGAGGTTTTCCTCATACCACGAATGCGGGTTTACGTGGGGCGAAGGTGAGGGGGGGGGGGGGTAAGGAATCAAATCTTAAAAACCTGAAAGGGTATACGAAAGAGAAAAAAATCTTTTCTATTTTATATAGATGTGTGCTATATAACATGATTTTTTTCAAGAGCTTTCATAATGTAGTCGATATTACCGTAGGCGCTTTTTACGAATAACCAAACAACCATACGGTAGATGCTCTTTGAACTCGTTTCAGTCCTGGTCTACGGTGAGAAGCATAGCTTGAAAAAAACGGAAATTATAATCGTTCGGGCCACCTACGAGAAAAAGGTTCCTAAAATAATAACCACATACGGACCCCCTACACATGCAGGCCCTGACACAGAACTCTCATGGAAAATTCGTCACAAGCGTGTGGGACCTCAAGAAATGTCAAAATTTCATGATTCTGGGACATTTTATTTTTCCAGTGATTACCATAACTTGTGTAAATGGGGAAAAAAAAATTTGGTAGGAAAGTTGAAGACGCTTGAACTTACGGCTATGTAGGACACCTTAACTTGAGTGGTTTGAACGCCTTAACATACAATTAACTTCACGTAATTTTACACCTTACCTCGGAGCCATCTTATAGTACATACGCCAATAACACTTTTATAACAGAATTTTATCACGTAAGTCCATATTTTTGGGGCTGCTGAGTGGCAACCTGACATTGGTTTTGTCAAATTGTAGTCGCGTATAGTTGTCTATAACACTTCTTTTATTCACATCAAATAATCTCGAACATGTTGAAGGCTAGACGAAAAAGTTTCGACTAGATTTGATTTGTTAGCTAAAACTCAACATTTTATCATTGATACGTTTTTTCACTAATATTAATGATTAAGCAGGTTTGGGGGTTGAGAGTGCAATGAGCACTTCGTAAGTCAACGGTCCGAGATATGAGGAAATTGGCCAAATAATAAATGGAACGTGAGTGTGACCCTGGACGGGTCGCATCAATAATTTCCCGATAGTGTGTGTGTTTTTTTTTCTACTCTTTCTCTATTCGTATTCACCCACGTAACCGCTGGTAGGCATTACTTCATGGATCAGAGTACCCACCTATTGCGGCTGGGGCCGACTTCGCCATTTCAGCTCATCGTATTTCTAACCACAGGGTAAACCTCCAGAAACCCCTGTGATACGATCGCGGGCGTCTACGATGGAACCCTCCCCCCCCCCCCCCCCCCGCGCGACGGGTCGCGTTCGGTCCCGGCTCACGGTCTCACTTCATGGATACCGCCGATAGCACACACGGAATGTTCCTGCCATCGGTCGGAGTCCGTGAGAAAATATTTTTCAGAAAAAATATTTGCAGTGAGCGGGAATCGAACGCGGGACCTTTAGAATAGTAGGCAGACACTCTACCCACTACACCAAAGCCCCGTCACTCCCGATAGTATGTGTGTGTGTGTGTGTGTGTGTGTGTGTGTGTGACGATACACGTCAAGTTGTGTATCAGTTACGCAAATTCGCCTATTGACCGATTATTATGATTTTTTATCGATATCTCGTGAAATATTATACCTAGCAAAAAAAGTAATATTATATCAAATATGTAGTTTCATGAGAGAAACATCTTTTATAGGACACTTTTTCTCGTATCTGTCACCGTTCTCGAGATACAGCGTTATAAACAATTGAAATTGTTGAAATCATTGAACGAATTGGACAATTGCAAAAACACTCCTTTTAGACCTGGAGGCCAGTAAGACGCGCCATTAAAAAAAAAATTCAAATCAGTTCAGCGGTTTTGCCGGAACCGTTTGCCAAAAAAAGGATACGGACACACACACACACGCATAACCTTCGCTGAAAATGTATCAGGAGCATGTGAAACGTCGAGAAACGTCAAAATTTCATGATTCTCAGACTTTTCATTTTTGGGGTGATTACAATAACTTCCTATCGACAAGTTAATAAGATGTTGAGTATAAAATGCTCCATTAGATGGCTTCTACGAGTTTTCTTCATACCTCCATTAACTTTCGACATAATTTTCTTACGATCTCTAGGGTGAAATCCGCACCCCAGTGGGTATTTGGCCCTCATTGTCTCGTAAACTGTTAGAGATGAACCATATTTTATAGGACTAAAAGAAATTGTTGAATAAAGAATGTAACATGCTTCACATTTTTTCCGCTATTTCTAGCAGTTGACTATACATATAGCCTGCTTAAGGAGCGCCCGGATGCGCTACGCCGCCAATCATGATATATGACCCTACCGGAAAATTTAATAATTTTCAATAGGATCTCGAACTCTTCTAGTACTTCATCTATTTCATGTATATTCATAGAAGGAAAATGAAAACAATTAAAAAAGTAGAAATTTGCAAGAGCGCATCTCTGGGTGGATCTATACTCAAAAATACATAATTTTTCTGCCACATTTTTGAAGAATCACGAGAACACCGGAAGCGTATAACGCAATTGTCCTATTGTTTTTTAAATAAATATGTAAGACTCTGTAAGGTAAATTCTTATTATTTGAGAATTTCGTAAATTATTATTAGAACGGAGACTTTGCACAGTTAGGTATTTATTATGAAAAATTCTTGTCTGGCCCCAACCGCTTTCGAGATAATTTGTTATAAACAAATATCCATGACCACAACTTACACAAACTAATGTTAGATTTCGATTAAGCTCCTCCAAAAATCTATCGCTGGGTTTTTATTCACTTCATCTCGCAATTGTTATTGGCGTATGTACGGTCAAAGTACAGTTAAAGCACTTATTTTAGGACCTCTCAGGCCTCAATTTACTTTTTTTCCAATGAATTGTCAGTTTAAGATGTATCTCAGAAGTGATCGATTTAGAATCACAAATGACTTATCCCGAATAAAATTCGGCACACAAAATGATCAATAGACAAATACAGGACAATTCACTAATATCTTGCCTTGAACCATTCATTAACGAGAAATTTGACTACGCAAGAAAATCGTTGCAACAAAGTAATATTGGACGGAAATTATATGTGGCCTCGATCAGCTACGTTCATTCAACGCAGTAGTTTAGTTTTTTTTTCAACCCATCGTAACTGAAATGTTTTCAGAAAAACGCAATGGAGATGTATGGGGAAGTAGTACAACTCCGTGAGAAGTTGATGGCAGCGGGGGGTAAAGACCCAGGTAAAATCGACACAGTTCAACTGCTGAGCGATCAAAGTCTGCACGCTTCAGGCGGGGGTGAGCCAAGCTTGGTAGCCGACTCGACGGTGACCAAAGAATTCGTCAATACCATTCAAGTACAATTGGATAATGTATCCAAGAATCTTTCCGATGTGTGTCACGATACATTAACGAAGTACTCCAAAGTCCTCCATCGCTTAATGGGCCTCAGAGAGTTGCCCCGTGATCCCGAGGTAACAGTGGAGCTCAAAGAATTTGAAGTTGATCATACAAACCTTGTAAGACGTTTGGAAGCAGCGCGAAAAGTCGCGGATGAATTTAAATCGAACGTTTCAAGTAAAATAGACATTTTGTGGAGTGAGATTGATACTTGTCGAATACGTATGAAGCACTTAGAGACTGTGGGAGAGACCATGGCCAATCAGTTGCGCGCTAAATTAAACAACGAGGCAGAAAAGTTTAAGGAACTCAACGACAGAAAATGTACGACTGATGGCCAGCTACAGAAAGCCAAATCAAGGATTAAGGAATTGGAGGGGAGGTTGGAGAGCGAGAAGATGGAGATATCACAACTCCAAGGCAATATTAAAAACTTGGAGGGAACGGTAAAACAGAAGGATATCAGTGGACTACAAAAAGTAAAAGAATTGCAGAAATTATTAAAAAGCTCGGAGGGTGCTGTAGCGAAACTGGAGAGCCAACGTGATACTCTTGAATCGCGGTAGGTATATTCAGTTATATTCTTATAATAGATATCATTTTTATTATTCATTATTTATTACTTGTATATCATATATTATGAAGTGAGGGGGAGACAACCGGTTTCCACACGTTCTGACCTCGTCTAATCGTCGATATCTTCCTTAATAAATTCGAATATGGAGATTTGATATTTAATCCATTAATTGATAACATTCCATTAATTATTGTAATTTTATTGAACGAGTCCTCTGCTCTCGAGTGATAAACATTATTCTTTCGATCACGCTTTAAGAGACCCGGTGACGAAAAAAAGTGTTCGTCATGCGACCTAAAAAACTTTTCCCGCTCGGATGATTCCACCCCTCGGCAAAATTACTATCATAGTTCTATAGGGACGAAAAACCGCGCTCCATCCGTAAATGTGAAATAACGCGTGTACCACATGGAAGTGAAACTATTTGTTGACGAATGTTCCTCCATACTCCAAGTCAAAAGAGAGAACGTCAGAAAATTCTTTTACTCCCTAGATGGACTATCTGTCAGTCTCATGACAATGTGAGCAATATCCTGGAATCCTTACCAATTGATTTGCTCTTTTCAGATTGATTGAATTGAAAAATGAATCGCATAATGCAAATGAGACAGAATTACTGGAAAAAAACAATCAGCTGGAAGAGCAAGTGGAGATCCTTGAGAAACAATTAGACACACTCCAACCTGAATTATCTCGATGCAAAGAGCAACTGCAACAAGTGGAGAAAGAGAAACAGGAAATTGAGGATAATTTGACGGGGGAATTAGAAGAAAAGTCAATATCGATGAAAGAATTCCAGCTCAAAATGGAGGAATTGCAAAAAAATTATGACATACTGTACGTAAACCCTTTCAGTTCTAACCCCGGTGTCATGATTATTTTGTTATATTTATATAATATTGATTATATTACATTAATTATAGTATATCGATCTTATTTATTGTAACCTATCTGCGGTCGCGGGATGAAAGTGTAAAACTTCGTATTCTCGAAAATGTGTTCAAAATTATCGAAATTGAACAAAACTTTTATAATCACCTGATTCTTTCAATTTATTTAAGGATGTTCGACCGCTATTCGTCATTTTTTTCAATCTTTTGACGATTTGCTCCAACTTTTTGATTTTCTTGGCGGGAAACAATGTACAATTTGCACATAACATTATTATTTATGGACTCGCAAAATTTTATCACCGTAAACTTATTTTTGAGTTTTTTCTCTACGCTTGTATGAAAATTCATAAAACTTTAGGCAAAACGCTGAAAAATGGGTCTGCGACAATGAAATTTTAGGAGTCGATAAAGAATAAAGCTACAGAAAAATTGTACATTTTTTCCCGCCTATCAAACCAATAATTCTGGATAAATTAGCAAAAAATTGACAAAAGTGAGAAATAGCGGTCGAACATCCTTAAGTACCGATGAAACTGAGCTGTACCACATTATTAAGTTGATGGAAATTATATGTTTCGACTCTATCAGCAATAAGTCAGTGACGTTAACTGAACGTTTTTTGGTCACATATCCTCAAAGCTATGAATATTAACGAGGTTTAGACGAAATTTTATTATACAATTACAAAAGACAGTATCATTTACGTCTCGGCAATATTTTTCCAAGACAAAGTGTGAAAGAATTTCTCATTGCCAAACCAAAATGTGCACGAGATTGTCTCAATGCGCGCCTAAATAAAGAACCTTAGAGAATGTTACCATTACTGACAGACAAATTGAATTCGGTAGCCAACAAAAACTGAAAAATCTGGAATCTGCACCACCCACGTCGCCTCGTACTCCTTCCAAGCCGGAAAACACGCACGAATCACCGAACATCATACACGGGTCCCTGGAGATCCTCAAGTTGAACGATGAATTACGAAATAATATAAGGGACTTGAAACGACGAGTCAAAGATCTTGAGGCAGAACTCAATGTTCAGAACACTAAATTCCAGCAAAAGGATCGACTCATAAGGGAGCAGTCCGAAGTGTTGAAACATCGTGAAGACATGATTGCCATTATGAAAGCAAAAAATGATAAGAGAAATCTCAACAATCATAATCAGGTGAAGAATATGGAATACTAATTGATAGTAAATTAACAATTTGTTAGTTACAAAACTCCAGTCCATAATGTGTTTCATGCCAACAAGGATTAGTTTGATAATCGAATGCATATCGTTGAATCAGACTTTCGCTAACAATGGTAATATCACGTGCACGCAAATAGCTTGATTCCGCAAATTCTGTAAACAATTCCTAAACCTGCACAATCCTAGTCATATTAATAAACATAGTCTGTTATAAATTTGTGACTATTTCAATTCTCGGCCTGATAGTTGTAATGTAAAAATTATAGCCTCATAACCATTACTAATTATATCGCGTACCTCTTCCTTCCAGTCGGGTAAGGACCTAGTGGGAAAAGCGAGTCTGGAGGAGTTGTATTCTACTCTCGAAGATAAGCAAATGCGAGTAGAGCATTTAGAGAAGCTCGTTAAACAAATGGAGGACCATGATAGGCTAGCGCAAGAGCAACGAACGCGCCAGGAAAAGCATATCGCGCAGTTGCAGCTTAAGTTACAAGCTGCCACGAAGAATGAAAATCGGTATGTGCCGCGCGGTGAAACCCATCGCCATTCGGCAATGCATAAAGTGTACAATGTCCCCACAGGGCCGCCCTTAAAAACGCATCGAACAAAGCATGCAACCGTCAGTTTCAGCGATCAAAAAATGCGTAGGTCAAAAACCATGACGTCATTTCTTCCGTCAAATAGATTCGCGAGTTCTCGAGATTGTGAAACCGAGGACTTGAGCTTCACGAAGATGTTAGATCTTGAAAGAAAGTATTATGAGTGCGCTCGGGCTGAACATGGATTTGAATCGTTTTATCAATGGTTAATGATAAATCCCTCGAGACAGTCTAGACATTCAGGCTCTCCTAGACATGATAATACCGCTGATTCTCATTACTACAACAAATTCAGAAATCAATGTGGCAGGGAGTCGAGAGACTCTGTAAGACAGTCCACCCGATGTGAAACTGCATCCAAATTCAACAAATACTGTAGAATGTCATCGAAAGATCCAGCAAAAAGATACTAGGGTTCGGCAGAAACTAACATGTCAATGGCACTGCCATTCAAACATCTCAAAGTTGAAAAGGCAGTAAAATTTTTCTGTAGAATATATTTGAGGCACTCATTTGTCTCAATCAAAAAAAATGTCCCTACTGCCTTCAGATTCCTTGATATTTTGCAAAAATTATCGGTTCTGAAGTTTAGTTCCGTGGGCTCGTTTTCCTTATTCCCAAATCTTTAGAAGAATCATTGTAGCAAATAAAAAAAAAAGTGCAGGGCGGTCCATGGGGATGGCGATATCCTTAACATCTTGTGGTCTGATTTAACAGGCTAGGCTACTCCCTGCTGCATCGTTTTGACAGAAAAAAAAATGGAGAATTCTAGAGAGTTCCTTACAGAGTGCCTAGCCGTTGAAACAGACCCTAAATTCACTTGCAATATATTTGTCATCTTCCATCATTTTCATTCTCTTTTCTAGGAAAAGGTTCGGCATCCTGTAAGGGTCTTTCAGAGTTCACTCATCTTTGATACCCGTTTTTCACACTTGTAATTCATACATTCTTATTTATGTATCATTCTTTTGGAGTCATCTTTATATTGAATAAAACATTTTAAACCATTTTATCGCATTTACTAATCGATATAGTATCAATTCCCATGAAATTACAATGATTTCTTTTAATCAAAAACAGTTTTCCATACTTTATGGATACGTGTGCAATGAATATACTTCTATCGATCTCATATCGTAATCTGATTGAATAGAAAAATATGTACAAATTTATCAATCATGCAAATTAATTATCGTCGTTGTTGCTATCATCATCACTGCTTCCAGAGTAGGCCCCTAGCAGTGACAATCCATTTTTTTCATCTCCCTTATTCGAGGATCCAGGTACGGACAAATTTTCCCCAGTCAGCGTACATGACTTATTTGAATTAGTCTCATTTAGTAATTCTAAGTACGTAGAAAACGTTTTATTAGGAGCAGCGACAATTCCCAAATTTGCCTTTTTCTTCATCAATTGATGTCGCGTTGTAAGAGGGGTCATAGAGACTGCGGCCCAATTAGATTGACTTGACCCTGATAAGGTAACCGAGGATGATGGTAATATAGAATCAGCGACATCAGCGAGACTATTTTGCGCCGAATTGCTTTCTTCCTCTTTCGATATTCGCCGGGAATGTACGTCTGCGCTTTCCAAATGCGTTCTATGGACTTTTTTCGGTACTTCTACATTTTCACCCTCGTGTAGATCGATTATCTCCTCTTCTACGACAGTTCCCGTTAGCCTCTTTTTACTGAAAATAGACTGAACATACTGCTCATCCAGTTCCTCTTGCTCCTTAATGGTCCTCTTTGTTGCAGTCTCAGTATTATACTGCTCCAACATTTCGTCATAATTAATCGTCTGCTGTCGTCTATTCAAATCCTTCAACTCCTCCAAGGATTCAAGTAACTCCAATTCCTGCTTCGATTGGTGTGTCCTCTTTTCCAACAATTTCATGGGATTCGTTGCCTCCTCCTGTTTCTCCTCATCCTCCTCCCTTTGTGCCTGCTCTTCAGCCAATTTCAAAGCCATAAAATTCCTTGTTGCACCCGCTTCGATCTCGTAATCCGTATTTTTTGGATCCGTCTTGAAGGAAATTTCCTGTAGACATCGGGTGCATTTTATGTAAAACCGATAGATCCTTATGCCAAGATAATCGTCCCCATCTACGTCCTCCTTCCGAGCATTGAATTTCTTTCCTTTGTAAATGTACTCGCCACAGGTTTTGCATCGCATATTGAAAGGAGCCATCAAGCGTACCGTGTATTGACGATTTTTGGCGAGTTTCATACGAGGTATCTTGGAGGGATCGAAATCTGGAGGGTAGTATTTCTGTGAAGTAATAATACAACATATGAGTATCAGTTATTCGAGGTAATGAGTAAATGAGTAAACTCGAAAATATATAGGATGGATATATATAGGAAAATATATAGGAATAGATTCATTGCAACGTATCAAGTACTTCTTGATAAGAATTGAAGAGGTTGTCTGCTTCAAAAATGGCGAATGAACTTTCGGTGTTAAATAGCACATGCTCCATCGATATTAGAAAGAACAAACATCAGTTTTGGAACTGCCTGCATATAAGAATGCTTTTACAGTATTTTCCTATGATATTTATTACTGTTGATTTTTTATAGAGTCCCTTTTCAAGGTCACCTGTTCACTGAGGAATTCTACGGAGGTTTGATATAAACTAGAGATTGTCAATGAAAATTAAAATTATTTAACTAATCTCTCAAGTCACAAATTGAGGCCATTTATTTACGGATTGAATCTTTCCTAATTGTAGTTTTAAATAACCATTCTCTGCACTGAAGGGAGTCATTTTTTTTTAAGGAGGCATTGCCACCGCATGTTGAAAAGCAAGATCTAAAAATATCACAATATGCTACGGGATTCCTATCGCATGTAGTTGGAGGCGCATTGCACAATCATTCTCAAAATTTGAAGAACATTTTTTACATAATTAACTGATATATCTGTAGCGAAATGGTAAACCAGGGTAAGTGAATTTTTCGAACGTTGGAATTGAGGAGAGAGAGTGAATAGATCGTAGGGAACACTTCATTACAGATATGAAAGATTAAAACGTGAAGGAAGATCATGTTCTTAATTCAAGAAATTTTATATCTTAAAAATGGTGTGTAAAAGTCTTGAAATTTCGAGATTGACTTTGTCATATTCTCAACTATATAACATCAAAATTTCATGTTGCTAGTACTCAGAAACTTTCTTGAGGGTTCCTTCTTGATGAGTGACTCCGGAAATGACGAAAGTAGAGTATACTATGACTCTCAAAGTATGCGCAATATTTGCATAATGAAGTTTATCAGCTCGTTTGTATTCTAATACTGTTCTAGGATACAGATAGACATGTTCAGCCTGTTAATTATGACTGAAATATGTACATGCAATATATACCTCGCTGGAAGTTTTAGAGTAATGACCAATTGTAAAGTTTTTCTTTCAATAATTTTAAGTGATGGATGACTGCTTGTTCACCATTTGCATAATTATGAATTTCTACCACTCATGATTTGTTAAAGAAACTGATTTCCAGGTTTCCCTAACAAGTGACATAAAACAATAATAACTAACACTGCTCATTACATTTCTTCAATTAATCCAAAAAAACGTCAACGTTCAGCATGGCTCATCTATCCTTGCATAATTTTTTTTCCTCATTACTAATTGCTAATGAGCAATTCAAGACGGTGATTTGAAGAATCAAAAACATATTGTGGGATCAATGATTCTTGACAATCTTTAATATCACCCTTACATACTATAAGAATTCTATTCGAGAGTATTAACTACATAAGATTCCTATAACACTTTCTCATACATTAATAAATTCATAAATATCATTGGATTAAAGATGTGTGTTCCTTTGGTTGGAGGAAAAAAGTAAGAGCTCACGCTTACATTCTATGAAATAAAAACCGTATTACGTCGTCCCAAATATTTTTCATCTTTTCAAAATTTCTTGGTTAGCATTAAGAAGCGAGATCCTTCAAAGCATATTCTTTCAGAATTCCATCTTCGTTACTTTTTATCAAAAGTTTATTTAAATAATTCTATTTCGAGAAGTTGATTTGAAATTTTAAGGGTACATTTAAAGTGCAAGTTAGATCACTATATTTGTCTCAGAATGTTTGCTCTTTTCTCTCCTATTTGACAAACACCTTCAACACGTAAAAATACGGTTAACCGTATAAGTTTTGTTAGCGAAGTTTAAAATTGTTGGCTTACTTACATTTAATACTTTGCGTTCAGACATTTTTGAAGTTTATGAAAAACAATACGGCTATGACAATTCACACAAAATGCAATCGTTATCTAAATATATAGGAGTTGACGAGTTTGTTGAGGCTATATTATGACGGGCAGGTAAAAAGTGTTCCTGCATTATCGGGTGATCACAATTTCCGCATGGTAACCATTTTGAATGATATTTCTGGGTGTGTTCACATGAGCTGAATTCTGCTGACGTTTTCGCGCGTTTTTTTTATTGTCACGTCGCAGTTTTAGAGGTTGGAAGCGGCGGGAGAAACATTCTCAAGTGATGATTGCACAAGCCACACAATAATCGCGAAAATAATGGAATTGGTGAGGGAAAAACATCGGGATATTGATCCTTTACATGTCCTCGGATAAAGAAAAAGTTGTTGACATTATTTATCCCAGTGGAAATTGAGTTTTATTTCAGTTAATTACTGTGATTTGGGAAGTGGTGCATCTTTGTTGGACTAGAGAAGTCATTCACCTCAGGTGCATTGTGGAAAATAATAGCAAATAATGTCCGATCAGGGAAGATGCACACCTGAACGAAAGGTGCTTGGAGAACTGAGCAATGTTAAAGAGCCAATATCACCTACAGCTAATCTAAGACTTTTAACGTCACTTGCTTCGAACCTCAAAAGTGCTGCTGATGCAAATAAACAAAGTGCAATTCAACGAAGAGATTCTCCCATCCCCTCCGGTTCTAATGGCTGTAAATTCCTGCCCAGGAAACAAAAGTCGTTGGGGTTACTATGCATTAAGTAAGACAAATACTAGAATATTAATATTACTAATTACCAGTTAAATTCAAGAGTACTAGATGACTCAATTTCTCATTACATTTGAAAAAATATTTTTGAAATTGTCTAAGCTTCATCTCAAAGTCAAATTCATTTCATTAGTCATTCAGTGATTAATTAATTTTCCAGGTTTTTAAATATGTATCCTTTGAATGTGGAGCCAAGCGCTCCAAAAGAAATATCCCTGGATGGAACTGCGCGAGCCCTGGGAACAGAAAAGCGCCGAATTTATGATATAATAAACGTTCTCGAAAGTTTGGAAATGGCAGTAAAAGCTGGGAAAAATCGCTATCTGTGGCATGGCCAAAGTACTTTGGCTGAAACACTTACGAGACTGAAATCGATTGCAATTAGAATCGGTATGAAAGAGCAGATTCAGGAGATTCAGAGGACAAATAAGGCGTATACTGGGGAACACTGTGAAACATTATCCGGGCCCTCGGATCTAACAATGTCATTTGAGGAAATATCTGAGGAGGAAATGCTTGGGGATAATGTTATTAAAGAGGATAAAAGTCTGGGAGCTATGTGTCAAAAGTTTGTGATGCTGTTTCTTATTTCTATGAAGGTATTCTATATTTTTACATTAATTAACTAATTAAATTACTCAAATTACCGTTCTTCGGACCGTATTCTGTAAATATATGATTGAGATAAATATAATTAAGAATATTTTCTGTTAACTTAGTAGTTCCCATATTAATGCTGCGCTGATTTACGGGAGATACTATGTCAAGCTATCGTATTTTTTCTTTAACTTTTTAATCGTAACTTAACATGGTAAGAATTTAGTACTATATAAATTTAAAATCTGTGTCCATTTCTATCACCCAAGTCCATGCCTTAGTCTAATACTCTTACTGAAAATCCAAATTGCCATTGAAAAAATGAACGAAGTTGAACAACTGCAAAACGTTCCTTTCCGAAACGTTGTTTATCATTTTTTTTTTTCAAATATTTCTCTAATGGAATGACTGTAATGCTACAACTGAAATTGATATTTTAGTCGGGTTCTAAAACCCTCAAGTTCACTGTTCATTCAGATATTCAGAATGAATGAAAAAGTATTTAGGTAATGAAAGAAATGAGGCAACATATTTTGTTTGCTGCATTTTATAAAGGTACTCTGTAATGGCCGAGGTCCCATCTTTAAGCTGTAGGGAACTGCTCCAATTTGAGTAAAATCAAATAACATAGTGATTACTTCAAGTTTAAGAGATGTTAGAAAATTTAATCAAATTTAATAAATTTATTAATGTAAAAATTATGTAAATATTTTTGATGGTTCGTATATCAATTATTAAATTATTCTGTCAAATAATTTAAGAGCGTCAATTAAGTATTATTGTTATGCGCTTAATTCTAGAATGGAGTAATAAATTTAGACATTGCTGCAAAAGTTTTAATTGGTGACGTGGACGATCAAACTCCTGAAATAGCTGACAACGCATCGAGGTGTCGTTCTAAAACCAAAGTACGACGTTTATATGACATTGCTAATGTTTTGACTGCAGTTGGACTAATTAAGAAGGTGCATATGGATGAAAGGACCATTAGGAAACCTATATTCAAATACGCTGGTCCGATAATTGGTACATCTGATACTGACACAGGTAAGACTCCAGATTTTCAGATTGATCCAGGGAGATTGCTTTCCAAACTGCGATTTAGATGTAAGGAGGTCGACCAAATGACCTTCATGTCAGGATAATTAATTATCTCAGTGAGCTATTGGTTGTTAGTTATAATAAAAAAAAATAAAAACTTTTTTTGCAACATCGCAAGATTTAAAGGTGTATATACATACACCGTCATTTCGTTGATAATGGTTCAAGAATTTTAATAATGTGTTGAAGGGATGTGTTGAGGGGATGGGAAATGGAGTTTTCATTCTCAGAGCTAAGACAATAAGTTCCCGTCTCAGGAACTTATAAAAAAATACACTAATACAAACCGACGGTTGTGGCCGTGCGGGTTAAAGCACTGGAATTGGGGGGGAACGATTGAGATCTGAGATCACCGGTTCGAGACCGGCAGAGGCGGTATTTGGGGTTTTTTTTTTCAGGCTTTAACTCACACCACACAACCGAGCGGGAGTTTCGTAAAAGAAACGAGCTGTACAAATCTGAGGTTTTTTCCAATGGTTTTCCCTCGATTCCAGTGACAAAACTGGGCGAATGCTGTGCAGTGGGGTTAAGGGGGGGTGGGATGGGAACAAATCGTAAAGACCCGAAAGGGTATACGAATAGAGTAGAGTTTACTCACCATTTTGAAATATAGAGTTTACACTAATACAACTGTGATTTAAAATGAAGAAATGGTATTTCATAACAAACGAAGGAAAAAATTGTTTAGTGAATCGAGCTATAATCAAGACAATTATTTCGACCTGAGTAGCAAACGATATTTGTGTTGTGATATAAAATGTAGTTTGCTACTCGGGTGAAAAACTTGCGGCTATTATATGAAGCCGCATACGCCAAACAATTTTTTTGTTTCTTACGTTGACGATTTTTTTAATTGAAAAAGTATTGGGAAATTCCGATGAGCGACGCAGTAGACGTAAACTTGATCATTTCGTTAGCATAGATATCGTTAATCCGCCATGTGTAATAATTAATTCTGAATTTCAGATACTCCGTCTAGAGAGATTTGCCACCACACTCCGATTGGAATGTCAACTCCAAACAAATCAGCATCTAGTGCACCCCTCCAAGGCTTGAGTCTTAATACCTTGAGTAGTGGCAGATGCAAAACATTCATCAATGACAACGATAAAACTCCAATAACTGATAAGCGTAAACCTCGGAAACGGAAATTATTTGATACAGGTAATTATCTGAGATTCACCAGTTACTTGCTAAGCATTTCCAAAAACTCCTAAAATTAGCTTGGTAGCTCTAGCGTTGACTAAAAATTCGTTTCAACTAAAATTCGTTGTATGAATGCATGGAAGGGCTGTTGAGATAACTCTTTTAAGTTGAGCAGAGGGCGAAATAATGCTACATCTATGTCACATTTTATACGTTATTATCTGGCTAGTTGTTACGTGATAGTATAAAAAATTTTAGTCTGGGACTAAGATTAACATCGTTATTCGGCTTTATCGCAATCTATTTTCGAAAAGATTGTTTATCGAATATTCATTAGATGAGCATTGTTGTGTGGAAATAAACATAGATCAAGTAAATTAATCTATGGATTACACCCCGCATGGGAAACGCTAATATGAATATCTAAATAAACAGGACATTCTAAATAATGTCCGCAAAATTATGAGTGAAAAGAAACATATATTACTTTGGATCATTTTTTTCCAAATTTTGTCCAATTAGAGCCCACTTTTTGAGGTTACGTGACATCTTCACGCCAGTTCTATTTTGATAATTCCTTCGGCTACAAATTAATTATTTGTAGCAGTTATTTGTAACAGTTTGACAGTTTTATCGGACAAAATTTTGTGGGGGAAAACATAATCCTCCGAATACCCCTCGACCTTCAAAATTCCTCGAATAATTCCCTTAAGCTTCCCTGTGTATCGAGAATCGGCATAAGTCTTGCTCTAAAATCCCTCGAGCTTTTCTTGTCGCTACATAACGAAGCTATCTAGAATTATCCGATAATTTTGAAGGTCTTGGAGTATTATAACTGAAAATTTCTATCCTCTTGAGACCTGTTTTTTGCCTTAAAAAAATTCTTAGTGGATGGGACTAATAAGGAAGGATCAGGGCAAATATTCAATTAAGCTGCAACTAAATTTGTTTGCATTCATAACTTCGGGCATTTGAATGAAACGTGCTATTACTCCTCCATTTCCATAAAATAACCCTTAACAACTGGTACTTCCTCATCGAATGTATTAGGTAGGTGTTACTCGTTGCGGTGTTATCGGATTCGCTGATGTAATACTTTGATGAAAGAACGAGAATAAATAACACGGACAGCAATGAATAGATGAAGAAACAATGAATTGTTTTTACTTTTTTCTTCATCAAAACTGACTGGAAAATGAGAAAAATACGAGCTTTATTTATTTATATACAACACCAAGAAAATTTTATTTATTAGGGGAGGGTGGGGCAAAATGACGGGTTAATTTTTTTTTTTTTATTCGCTAATCGAGTCACCCCGCTGCCGAAACGGATTTCCTTTCTATGATTGACGCAAAATTCTCAAAAAAAAAAAAATAATTTGAAATAGTATATTACGACCCAAGGCCACAAAGTTTGATTTCCTGGCGTGCGTGATATGAAGGCCGAGGCGAAGCCGAGGCCTCATACCACGTACGGCAAGAAATCAAACTTTCTGGCCGTGTGTCGTATGCTATTTTTCTTCCTCCCCACCCGAAAGTACGTTCAACAATAAATGTATCAATTTTGAAATGTTGACGATCAATCCAACGATGAATACTTTTGTGGCCTGCCCGCGCACGCCTCTCGCCGGTCACCTTGCGAACTACATGCCCGCCCGACTTTTGCAAAACCGAGGCGAAGCCGAGGTTTTTGCTGGTCGGGGCGGGCAAAAAGTAAAAATGCATGAAAAAACATAAAAACGTCGAAAAGAAAATTAGAATGCCGAAATCACTTTTTATAAGCATATTTTCCTTCCAACCTTGACCTCTCTGTCGAAATTTATAAACATCGCGATGAAGAATCGCTCATTTTTCAGGTTAGGTCAGTCTCTTCATTCGCCGGCGGGGAACAGTTTTAATTTACTCTACTTTTTCAAAATCAACTCGTTTTATCCAATATTATTTTATCCACTAAAGAAATTAATGCATAATTTAAAGAAATTTTGTTCCACAGGAGCACTGGCGACATGAACCTTTTATGCGTATATATTATACAGAGAAAAAGTGGCTTCGGAATTTGACACGTTCGGTCGCGATTTGGGCACTGAAATATATCATGCGCATGCGTCAGCAAGAGTCGGGGAGCTTCGGGTGGAGATCCGAAGTTTACTCTTTTGTTAGCAACTCTCGCCTGCACACGCGAGCCACAAAAGTTTTGTGGCCAATCACAACGATTCTCCGTCGAGAAACTCCAGAAAAGCCGTTCTTTCTGGCGTTTCAGACCACGGTGGAGAGCGTACTTTCGGGTCGGGGAGGCAGAAAAATTGTTTTTTGTTTTTTTTTTTTAATTAACTTGTTTGATGCATACACGTAAGGAAATGAGTACGAAGGTGCACTCAAAGACTTTTTCAATGCGCAAACGAACTCGAAAAAGTGATAATAACCAAAAATGTTTAAATTACCACCATGTTCAACGATATTATTACGTTATTAACAGTTGATTGTTCAATGATGGAACACTATACATAAGAAGATAACAAGATGAGAAGCGAGCCAGGATAAATAAGACTAATTAATGATTAATAATTCATATAATTAATTTATGATAAGGATTCTTTAATTATGCAACAATAATCGCACTGATAGCCCACCTCCTCTGAATTGTCATCATATGCAGCACACAAATCGTGTGCCCACTCAGTGCACGATTTACATTGGACCCAAGATTCCAAAGAGTCATCAGATCTCTTACCACAAAACAGACATATGTGATTATGATTATGATCTGGTGGCTCGTACGATTTCTTCCTTGTTTCTCTGGGACAAATCCTACCTCCTCGTGACGCACCTCTGGCTCTCCTTGCATTGATGGCCAGTCTTTTTGGGGCACTCTTACGTAATTGTTTCTCTGCAAGTTGTTTCCGATAGGGGGACGCCGTTAAGATCCTTGATTGACCTTTTCGGGTCTTTTTGGGCTGGGCCTGACGGAGTGGTAGCAGTTGCGCTGGAGTTATCATAAAAGGCTGGTTTGATTTTCGCCGAGGATTTGGTATGTGCTGACCACTACGACAATTTCTCTTTTCGGGTCTTGCTCTTTCTTCCTCGTTCTCTTCGTTGCTATCATCCGAACACCAGAGTCTTTTCTCAACTCGTGTGTGCTCATCCTCCACTTCATTCTCACGTTCAGCGTAACCTTCGCGTAACCTTCTCAGTCCATAGTGGACCTCATCGATTGCATTTCGTATTGTACTCTCATCAAAACCATGAAACTCTTCAGCTTCACTGTCACAATCCGTGCTTGGATTGTGAACTGACAATTGTCGTAGTGTTTGACTTAAACGCTCCGTCACTTCGCTATCGGCGGCAGATGGTATTTCGCCATCAGCACTCGAAGATAAATCGGAGTTACAGCTATCGAAAGGACCAGTAGTTGAATTGTCCACTGACGTGTGAAGATTGTAGGATTTCAAACGTGTCAAGGTTTCCACTGAACCATCATCTGAGGTCTCATCGCAACATCTCAATATTCGTCTCCTCTTTTTGGCTGGACCTCCATTGAAACTTTCCCGTGATCTTCTTGCATTTGTGGGAGTATCATTTCTCCTGTTTGAGTGAGTGAGATCGTCTAGCCAAGTAGAACACCCTGGAATTGGCTCAGAGGAAGTGCCACCGGCTGGTATTCTGGTTTCTTTTCGTGAACGGATGTTATCCTCAGCATCAGATTCCCGAGGAGAATCAAAAGAAGAATCCTCCGCGACCGAACTACTGCTCGAAGCGTTCAAGGGAGAAGAAACAGCCTGAAAGTTATCATCCTCAGTACCGGATTCCCTAGATGAATCAATCGAAGAATTCTCTGCGTCTGAGCTATCGCCGGTTTCTGAATGGTCGTTTACTGAACTGTTTTGTGAAGGAGCAGTCTGAGGGTTAGCACATGGGGTCGATGCCGCATACATGTCGTCAGAAAAAATATTTTTATTCAGCGGCCAAATTCCAGTCTTCCTAAACCCAGTCTTCGCTGAGGAACTGGTTGCAGCTCGTTCGAAGGCCTTGTTAACCAATTTAGGGATCTCCTGAACTGTCACGACTCTTCCGACATTGTCGCGATGCCACTCTTCAATGGCGTCAGAGTAGGCAACTGAAAATGGACGCATACAAGCAACATCCAAAGACTGCAGTCGATGAGTAGTGTGTGGCGGAAGGCTTATAACATCTACACCATGTTCAAAACCATAATCCATCGCTTCCAAATTTTCAGTGTGTACAGTTGCACCATCAAGAACTAATACTACAGGATTTTCCAATGAGGCCCCAGAAAAATCAACGAACTCCTTGAACCAATTGAAGAATATTTCGCGAACCATCCACCCATTACTACTAAATTCAATTTCACTTTCTTGTGGCGCATCAAGAATCATATTATCATAGAACTTACGGCTAGACTCAGGGAAGACGAAGAAAGGTGGCATGTAACGCCCGTCGGCAGAAATGCAAAGTTCCAATGTCACAAATTGACCTCTTTCACCTGCAGCCAAAACCCCCACTTGTTTTTTGCCTCTCATAGCAAGAATTTTGCTCTGATGCTTTGGGACAGGTGTCACTCCACATTCATCGACATTATAAATTCGATCGGGAGTTAAGTGGAACTTCTTAATCGCGCCCTCTATTAACTTGTGGAAACCTGATACAGTCTCTTTAGTGAAAGCTTGAGCTTTGCGATTCTGGAAATTGTGGGGAATTCCATTTTTCTGTGCCAAATCGAATGCCAAGGTACACAGATTCCTGCATGTTAGTCCATGGAGTCTGCTCTCCATAACCAATAAATAATCAAGAAGTGTACGTTCTTGCTCCTGCGTGAAACGTCCAAGTCCTGTACGTGAAACAATAACCATTGATTGAAATTGACAAAATAATGAACGCAATTCGAAATTGGGTAGTAGCACTACATACACAACCAGTTTTTTTTTTTATGAATACTTCTAAATCAAATAAAAATGAGATAAGTTTTATAAGGATTTTGCTGCCAGAAAAAAATGACTAACAAAGAAGGTCTCCATAGGAGTTTCACTATTTTCATTAGATTCAGAAATGTTCATCAAATACTCGCTTTGAAGTTGGCTGGCTTTACCACATCATTATTAGAACTAAATCAGGTTAATGGCTTAATTTTTCTGATTAACTGAAATAATCAATCGAATGCATAATTATTGCATCACGAAAGAATTCATCGTTGCTGATGTTCATGATAAAATGCTAATATTTACGTTTGCTGACGGCCAAATTCAATATCTCGATGTTGTTTGTAAGTTTTTATACGCCGACGTAGAGTTGCTTCTGGTACTCCATAAGTTCTTGCTAGTGTTTCAGTCCCTATTCCTTCCTCATCAGCTTCTATAATGGCTTTTGCCATAGAAACTGAATTCCACGATTGTCTCTCTGTTTTTCGAATATATTTCCGCACCATCCTTTACCAATTTTCAGAACTAGATCTATATCAACTCAATTCACGACAACTAACTCAATAACGGGAACAACAAAATGCTTAAGAATGAATATTCACTAGTATCATTATTTTTTTTTCATTAATGGCAACCTTGGAAAATTGAGGATTTAGATTTGAATTCAAAATCAATTTCCATCGGAAGTGCTGCCACCTTGTGTGATCTCGTAACGCTCTCAGCTGTTGCCGGCGCAGATCACGAGTAAATAATAACACGCTGATACCCAAGTATTTTAGCAGAGATTATAGGGGAGATTGCCAGCGCTTATGGCAGGCCTTCAACCGCATTTTGGCCCATGCGCGCGTCGAAATACAATGAGTGTAGATACGGCAGAGCGCATGGAAGTACAGTGCGTGTAGATACGGCAGAGCGCGCCGAAATATCTCGAGACTGTCGATACCGCAGAGCGCGCCGAAAGACCGTGAGCGTCGATACGGAAGTGAGCAAATTCAGAGACAAGCGGGTAATTTTTGACGTGCGTATAATTAGCAGACAAGTAACCAATTAACAAATAAAATCAATTCCAATAATTTGGGATTCATTTAGGATCGCATTTTCATAGTTTAGGACCCAATAGTTTATTTATTATGATTTTATCATTTTTCGCGGTATATAGTTAGCAGGTTTTTTAAAACTATAATATGTACTTAGTTTTAAAAAAATTGAATCATTTAGATTATTCTTAAATCATTTTGAATTATAATGACAATTACAATCGCAATTTCTACGGGAATAACTATTGCAATTGCAATTACAATTACAATGACAACGGTAATGAAAATGACGCGGTAAAAAAATTAATTCATAATAAATAAAGTATCACGCTTTCACGTATCAACTATTAACTGCACTTTGATATTTTTGTTGACTGTTTAGCCGAGTATATGAAAACCCCTTTGTAACGAAAATTTAAATCAATCCGATAGTCATCGATATAATATGATTAAAGCTATGGGTTTTCATACACTCGTTTTCAGGGAGCACCGCGAGAAGGCAATCAACACCACTCCCCACCTAAAACTAGAATATACATGTCAGGTTAGGAGGCATGATTATAATCCTTTTCAAGAATACGCCCCTTCAAAATTTGAGCGTTGCAAAAAAACAGCAATTGTTTGACATTTAATATCTCGGAAAATTCACAATTAACCCTTTCATACTGGCTCTATGGTCAGGTTTCCACCTTTTGTCGAAATGCATAATTCTTAGCAAAAACAAAATTCTTCTTCACAGTATATTATCTCTAATCCATAACTACGATACATTAAAAAATTACAAAGATAAATAAATTGACGTCATTTCAATCGATATAGCGCGGAATACGCGATATAGGAGTAGCGAGTGAGGAATATGAGGGATTCTCTGTCAACTCAGCCACCAAATTTCGAAATGTTCTCCAAAAAATTATGAAAAAATTGCGGGACATCAAAAAACTACGTTCTGATTTTTTTTCCAGATTTTTTGACCCCTTTTTGGCATTTAAGCGACAAAACAACATTTTTTTATTTATGAAAAATTAGCTTACATGAGGTGTTATGATGTTTATACTCAAAATTCGTGTTTTTTTCTCAGCTTTTCGATGGAAGTATTTAAAATTTCTTAAAATCATTTCTGAGCCACTTTGTTTTGATTTTCTTTCTTCGTTTTGATTTTCATGAAAAACATTAAGAGTATTACGCACATGTATACCATTTATATGGAAAAGTATAAACGTGGGGATTCAACGCTCTCATACTCAAAAACATAAAAATCACTTCATCGACGAATCCGCTTCACGGGAAAAAATCTGTTTTTCGTATGCCACCTTTGAATCTCCACTTTCATATTTTTCAATATAAATAATATACATGTGATCAGTATTCTTTTTTGTTTTCATGAAAATCAAAACGGCCCGAAACAATGATTCTAACAAAACCGATTCCGAACAAATTTTGACGTTTCATGGCCTAAAAATGCCCCAGGAATGTTTTAAAACAATGTCAAATACTTCCATCGAAAAACTGAGAGAAAACCACGAATTTCGAGTATAAACATCATTACACCTCATGTGAGAAAATTTTTCATAAATTAAAAAATGTTGGGGTTTGCTTCAATACCAAAAACGGGTGAAAAAATCCGAAAAAAAACACAACGTAGTTTTTTGCGCTCAGCAATCTCCTGTAATTTTTTGAGAACATTCGAAACTTGGTGGCTGAGTTGACAGCGAATCCCTCATATATCAAACAAACAAATTATGCTTACGTAAAAAATAATGACGAACGCCCTGCGTGATTGCCGCCTGTCATCTGCAGGGAAGTCTTGAAACGTTATATTTGAATATTGCACAAAAGTATCATATGTAACATAAACTATTAGTAAATGCAAAATGCACAGCGTACATGGCGCATGTACTTTACGTGATGACTTAATGGAGGGTGTTTTTCACAATAGGTTTTTCTCTTTAAAACGTGGCCAACATTAATAACGCGCGTCATTGGAGTGTCAGTGTTGTAAACCCAATGAACTTAGCTCGTTCAAGTTAAGTATGGGAATGGTGGAAATAGCATGGCAGGTTTTTACCCTCACAACACACTGTAGGTATAAAACACTCTCCACTATGCCATTGCGTCTATCGCATGATTGAAATAAAGGTTTGAGTTATGAAGTTAACAAATTACATACCAGCCGTACCAATGGGGTCCATTCACTGAGGCATATGGGTCCAGGAATCTGCATTCCATGTCAAATCATTCACTGCCGTTACCCTTTCGAAAATCCCCCGTTTTCGTTGGAAATTCTGCACTATGAAAATCGATTCGACTTACATGATGTGCAGAATGCCTACAAAAATCAGAGGAATGTTCTAAAATCGTCCCAGTCATTCATTGCATGATTTAACATGGAATGTTTGCTCTTCATTTCGCTAAATTTATATGCTATGACTGGGATTCAGGAAACATAATCGAGCGACTGTAGACCATGCTTTCACAACTGTTATTAAGACGGAAATGACAGAGCATAACAACTATCTGTTGAAAAGGTGAAAATGGCTAAGAACTAGAAGTTTTCTCGGCAAAGGTTGAACAGTATTACGAGCGGAATATGCGTTTTCGAGCATGTACGATTTCAAGATTTCGGGAGGGAGGTTGAAGACATTGTATCATTCTCAACGGCCTACTGAGCGATGTGTAAGAAGTAAGCAGTCGTAATCTGAACCACACTGTAATCAATTAATTGGAAGAAGACATACTTTGTGACTCTATCCATGACCTAGGTGGCTACTAGGACAAAATCTACGTCAACCAACATGGATGTGAAACGACATCGTCAGAACACCAGAATCAGGACACGATACAGCTATGGATTTTACAGTGTTCAGAATAATATCCTGATGCATGAACTTCACAGGATTACAAAAGTAATGCATGTTTCGTGCCGTCAGTATTTAATTGATGAATACAGATGAACAATCGAATTTGGATGGAAAACTCACTCAACGTGCGCACAGGTGCACGACTACAGGGGAAGAAAACTATGAAAAGAAAACTCTGAAAGAACGACGTCTACCTCACTGATGAGTCACTTTTTGAAGCTTGGGATTGCGGCTGAAACATTGGATATTACGTTTCAATGATGCCCGATTATTAATTCTCGTCATAGAAAAAATTTTTACTCTGACTAAAAATTTTAAAGCTGCAACTCGATGATTGAAACAATTGTGGTCTGGAGCGAACCAATGAGGAACGGATAACTGCAAGCTTTGCATTATATCGGCAGTGATGTTATTAAGAACAGTTAGAGAACTCCAGTGCTTTGCCCAAACTTGATGGAAAATCTGCAACTGCAACCCAACCAATTTTGCAAACTCATCAGCGGGGCGAGTAAGCTTGGTTACTGTCGGTGCATCAATATCGACATTTTCATACTCCCGAAATTCGATGTATAGCTCATCCTGCGAACGAGCATCCATGGGTGACTTGGACATAGTAGTTCTGCACGCACTACACTGTTTAATGGTCTTGGAAGGTATATAACCTTCGAAGTAGCATATAGCATTTGTCTCATACACTGATGTAGAATCTTGAGACTTAGAACCTGTCTGATCATTGCATTCCTCGACTGCGTGAATGATATCTATGGCCTCAGAAGCGTCACTTTCATCACTGGATTCTGCCATGTCCATTTCATGAGAAACAGTGATTAATAATGGCCAATCCTCAAATGCGGAAGAAATGCACGAAGGTTTTGCCGCCATAAGAAACGCATCATGATCACCATGAACGTTGCCATGATTCCCCATATGTAAGGAGCCCATTGACAGAACATGCCTTGTTGAAAGACGAACCATTCTTGCTGTGGGATTTGGGCAATTCCCATTTCGACCTCGAAGACAGCCGAACCAATGTTCTGTCCCATCTTGGTTTCCCCGAGAGGTTACGAATTTAAAACAGGGATATTCTTGAGAAATAGTTTTGTATACTTTGAGGAGTGCGTGTCCAGTCAGTTGCAGTCCTCGAAAACAAGGTAGGACTGTGTAACCTGACTTTTGAGGAATTCGCCATGTCTGGCTCCATTCAATCAAATCGATAATGAGCGCTTCAATCTGTGGGTTTTCAGGTGCTAATGGTCTTCTGTTGAGGTTGCTATCGAGGAGACCAACTGAATTACATGCATCAATGATGTCATTCATTTTCTCTGCAAATTCGGCACTATCCTTCCAGCTGGTAGAGGCTACATTTCCTCCTGAAGAAATTTGCGAGGAATGACCCCACCGCTTGATAGCCTGGGCATAGCGATGCCCTAATATTTGAAAAGCACGTTTTACATTCATAGCCTGGAAAGCATTAGGAGACAAATGAATATCAGAGATATGACCCAAAAGATGACATGTTGTCAAATTTTTATCAAAAGCGTATGCTGCCGTGAAATCACTCCATGAGACAATGGCTCGACCATCCTGCCAAATTCCCCCATGCTTCCTTAATGCAGAGACCACTCGTTTTATCAAATGGGGGAAGTCGAATGAAGCGAAATAGCTCTTCCCTCCTATTTTAACGACAGCTTCTACATAATTAACCTGAAGTATTTTATCATACAGACGTTGATTATGGACACCTTGGTCACATACTAACAACTTTACTCAGACATCGGCCTTCTCCAAATGTTGAAGACACTCTTGTAAGAGCAAGTGAATTTGTTCTGCTGGCAATCCACCTTTACCAGACAAGAAATATGCGATGGGTTGTCGCCATTTATGGTCAGCGTTGAGGCTTGTCAAATTAAAGAAAAATGCATTGTGAGCTCTCTCGTTTGACCGGCCCAATGGTCCGAGATCTACGAGCCCCTCAATGCAATCGTACTTCGAAGAATATTCCTCATAACTCTTGATGGACATCTCATCCCACGCTAGTGAGCAATACCGGTGTAAAGGATCCTTCTTTGACATTTCATGTTTCAGTTTTTCGAAAATCACCGGAGAGAAACCTGGTTTTATGTCGTACTGAGAAATCCACGAACGTACTGTACTTTCCGCTGGGAGTACACAACCCGCCTTGCGCATACGAGAATATGCAGAATGAAATTGGAATTGCTTTGCCAATTCCTGCTCTTCAGGACTATATGGAGTGTTAGGCTTATGGAACTGCAATTTGACCATTGTCTCAGCAGTTTTATGCAACGGCGGATCATGGGCTTTCAATAAATTATCAATGGTAACTTCAGACACCGCTTGTGCAATTTTTTTGGGAACTTGTCGAAGATGATACTGCAGACTGCGGATTTTTAGGGTTGTTTCTTCAGATTTTGTTATAACTTTGTCATTTTCGGCTCGTAACATTTTGCAGCTCTCAGTCGTTCCACTTCTTTCTTTAAATCCTCTACTTCATTGCGGAGTTCAACGCATGCTGAATTTAGAGAAATGGATGCATTCGCGTCACAAACATCCATCAGAGGAATGCATAAGTTATCTGCAGTGGCAGTTGGAACTTCATGCTCAATGTCATTTGCTAACGAACGATTTGTCTCGTTACTACTGAAGGAATCATTGTTGATCACTTCAGTCGGTCTGAGAGTCTCGCGTTCAGTAGCAAATGAAATTGGAATTGCATTCCACTTCAAGTTCCTCTGATCAATACTTGTGAAGGAGGTAGCAGGAAAATGGAGCTTACAAAGACCATACTGCGAGACGGTAATCTTCGTCATCTGGCTCAATTTCGGATTGCCTGTATGGAAAGGAAATCTATTAGAGAGAAACTCACGTAATCATCGCTGCAATTTTAATTGAAATAAAAACATTATGTGTATTAAGTTATTAAAACTTGACGGCTCATAGCAGACCCTCATTGCCCAGGTTATGACTGACAAAACGTATATTCCTATCATCGCTGAATTCGTCACACCGCACTGTGGCAAGATCGAGCGTTGATTTTTTTAAGCAATGATACATAATGTTGGGGAGAGGGGGGGATCTTATGCTCTCCAAAAAGATTTAATAATATTTCACCGGAGCATTAACAAGATATTCGACTTGTTATGGGATTTCACTTGTTCTACTGTAGCATCCTATAGATCGAGTATGATAAAATTGATAGCTTTCCCCTGTGAAGGGAAGCTTTGTAATAACTCCAAAAATGAAGAGTGGAGTGAAAACCGAGCACAGTGTAACCCCCATTTGGCCTCCCTCATATTACTTCCCATTGAAAACTATCTACAGATAAGAAAAGTGAGGCGTCATAGGACACCTGATACATGTATGCAAATAGTAGTGTCAAAACATAGGCAAACATATGAAACGCCTCCTTCATTAAAAAAAATATGAATCGCATCACATCACTGAAAAGGATTTATGCATTTCCCAGGTGACATTTCAAGGATTTGAAACTTCGAAATGTACAAGGATAAACAAAATTAAACACATTCCAAAATTTGAAGTTCTACAAATTACCGAAAAAATGTATACTTCAATTTCTTAAGGGGAGACTCCTGTGAGTTTTCAAAGTCGCGGGATTGTTGAATGACATACTTCATATGTCTTACCTAGTTCAAATGCATGGAAAAATAAAGAATTGGTATGAAAAAAAAAATTGTTTATTGTTCGTATATCGCCACTTCAAAGTGAAAAAATGGTCCAGTGTACCGAATTTTCAACTTATCCAAATTTTTTTTTCTCAAAGTCTTCGAAAAAATATGCAGAAAAACAATTACGAACCATTTTTTCTCCATTCGACACCAAAATAACAAATATTGTTATTTGTTTATTAACAAATGGATTTTGTTGTAGAAATTGTTGAGTCACGGAATTCTTTTTTTTGCAATATCCTTCAAAAAACATACAGAATGATAATTACTAACCACTTTTTTCAAAATCGACTGTTAAATAACAAATGGTGTTATTTGTTTATAAACAAATGGACTTTCCTGGAGCAATTTTGAAGTTACAATTTTTTTTGTTTTTGGAAAAAAAGTTGAAAAAAATTGCAGAATAACAATTACCAACAACTTTTTCCAAATTCGACTCCAAAATAACAAATCTTTGTGATTTGAAAGTCGAATTCCAAAAAAATGGTTCGCAATGGTTGTTCTGTATATTGTTTGAGAGATTTTGTAAGAAGAAACTATACAACCCAAAAATTGCTCCCGAAAAATCTATTTATTGATAAACAAATAACAACATTTGTTATTTTCAAGTAGAAATCAGAAAAAACTGTTCGCAATTGTTATTTTGTATATTTGTTGAAAGATATTGCAAAAAAAATAGTAATTCAAAAATTTCTGGCCAAAAATCGATTTGTTAATGAACAAATAGAAAAATTTGTTATTCAGAAGTTGAATTTGACGAAAGTGGTTCATAAATGTTATTCTGCATATTTTTGGCAACATTTTTGAAACAAAACAAATTCTGTAACTTGAAAATTACTCCAGGGACATCTATTTGTTAATACACAAATAACAAGATTTGTTATTTAGGAGTCGAATTTGGAAAAAGTTGTTGGTAATTGTTGTTCTGCAATTTTTTTCAACTTTTTTTCCAAAAACAAAAAAATTTTTAACTTCAAAATTGCTCCAGGAAATTTCATTTGTTAATAAACTTTTAGTATACTTCAACAGCCTCAATAAAATTATATATATTCAATTTAAAATAAAACTGTACTAAATTGAGAAATATTCTGGAATAATTTTAGGAAGTGCTGTTAATAATTTAATAAAAATGGAAAACATCAAATATTGTCAAGATCAAAATAAAGGTAAGAATCCGTTTAAATAAAGTATTT
This sequence comes from Asobara japonica, assembly GCA_026005395.1. NCBI lineage: Eukaryota > Metazoa > Arthropoda > Insecta > Hymenoptera > Braconidae > Asobara > Asobara japonica. Next base: position 721,361 of record BQMI01000594.1, on the reverse strand, counting down.
TTCGTTGACCCACAAATTCTAATCTGTATATTATTTATTATATTAATTGAACTATTTATTTTTCCTTGAATATTAATGATAAAATCAAAAAATAAAATAAAAATAGTATATATCAAATGTTCGCAAAACACACTCACGCCCATTGGACGTCTAGAGATTCCGCGAACGCGGCTATCGGCATTACTTGCCAATCCGTACTCGCTTATATCTCGTTAAATAATGTAGATAGAACTAAAAAATTCATATGAAAAATATTCCATGGAAAGTACTCAAAAATATGAACCACACTAGAAATAGATCCATTGAATAGCGGGGGACATATATGAGATTATGCCTTGCGCGGAGGGGCAATTAGCACCATTTCATCTCATTTTCACGAGCTTAGCTCATGAACCCGCAGGGTGACAAAAAATCTCACTGATGGTAATAGGTGGGATTATTTATAGAGACAATTTTTTACTTAAACTTTTCTGCGCTATCTGAAACCGTTTAGCCGGGGACTTCCGCGGAGCGCGCGGCGAACTGCGCGCGAGCCGTTCGCGCCCCGCGCTCAATTGTCGGTAGTCATATCTCAAAAAGTATACGAGATATGAAAAAAATTTATTAGACCAAATTCACGTCTTTTTGGATGATGAACATTTTCTATTCGAAACTTTTTTTCCTATCTCCAACCGTTCTTGCGAAATGGCGTTATAAACAATAAAATTGTTATAAACAAAGAAAACGTTCAACATTTCGCAAAAACGGTTATCGAATTTGGAATCAGCACCCTCGAAAACATAAAGTCCAGTCATAAAACTGACTGGACCTCTCAATGGATACAGACATGGGTCTAGCGTATGGACTAGCTCCAAAGTTGGCGCCATAATTGATCAAACTTCTTTGTTTTTTACGTGGAAGGTGGTGTTAACTGATTTTTATAAAAAACCATAAGAGCAGAAAAATTTTTTTGGCATAAGAAATTAGTTCTAAATTAGTTTTAGATTATGCAATATGAAAAATTGAATTCTGATATTTTTTACGGCTAGCTTTACGTACGTCGCAAATTCGCGGTGCCGCGGATTTAACCATTTATATCTCGGCAATTACAAAAGTTATGGAAAAATGTAATACCACGTAAAAGTCGTATTTTCACGCAAGGAACAATATTCATTCAAGACTTTTTTCGCCTGTATCTCTAACCGTTTGCGCAATAGAGCGGCTTCAACAATCGAAATTGTTAATAATAATTGACGATTTTTTTTTCTAACGACACTGCTTTCCGACCCGCAGACTAGCGAGACGCAACTTTTGAAACCAAAAAAAATTAAATCGACCGTGCCGTTTTCCCACAAACGCGAATCGAAAATTCCCACACACACCCACACATACTACACACACACACACATGTTCTTTTGGGAATGTGAAATCTCGTTTCAGACGATTCTGAATATTCTGAGCATAACGTCTTGAGACTGTTTTTCGCAAAATTCTCGCTTCATTCCGCACTTTAAACATTACAAAAGATGAAAAAAAAATGTGAGAAAATGATTTTTTGCGAATGTAAAATCTCAACGTTTTTGACGCTTCTGTTGAATCTCAGCGTAACTTTTTGATACCGTCTTTTACAAAGTTTGCCTATATTTCGCACTTTTTTATGAACATTACAAAAAGTTGCAAGAAAACCCGCGCGCTCACGTACACACAGACGTCGGATGTAAAAAGTGTCAGGATGTAGGACGCTTTATTTTGAACGTGATTACAATATCTTTCCCTATCGAGAAGTTAATTGCAGCTTGCCCCCTCCCCCTCCCCATTTCCGCAGCACTTCCCTTAAATGATTTTTGCGAATTTGTATAGGATTATGATTTAAATAAAACAAAAATATGACGATACCCGAGTTTTCCATCCAAATAAGACGACGTTTCTCATCCACGGGAAACCGGAAAATTTGTGTGGAAGGATGCACAGAAGGACAATCCCTGTATGCACACCTATCGCGGGATTTAATTAATTTGGCCATTTTTTTGGCAAAAACCAAAAACAATTTCGAAGTGATCGTAAGTTAAGGAGTAATTTAAAAAGATGTAGCCCTGTCATAAAACAGAGCTCAACTGAACGTTTTTCAGTAATATCGAAATTTTGTTTATGTTTTGGTCGTGTTTTCTCTCTCTCTATTGCCATCGTCACAGAGCGAGAGCGTTTGCTTCCAAAAACAAAACAAACGACCGCGCTGGGGTGCGGGAAGGAGAGAGGGTTTTCTGGAAATTTAAATGACCCGACATTCGGATTTACTGCAGGAGTTTTTAAATATATCATATAAAAATTATTGTAGGCATAATTGCGGGGCTTTTTTTCTAGAGGGTTTTAGAAATGTGTGTTCCTGAATTCCTCTATGTGTGTGTGTGAGCATTTTTCTGTCGACGGTTTACCGTAAATCGCTAGACCGAATCACACTTGTTGTTTTTTCAAATTTCGTTCCGCCGAGGAGCAGGTCTGAAAGGAGTTTTTTCAATGTCTGTCCACTAGTTTTTTAGTGATTTATAAACAACTTCGATTTTTAACTTCCCGAGAGGGGAAGTTATTGTTTTGCCCCCGAAAATAAAAAATCGATTTTTCATTAAATCTCCACGTTTCAAGGTATTTCTAACTCTGTGTGTGTGTGTGTGTATGCGCGTGTGCAAGGGTATACATATGTAATCAAAATTTTTGTCGAACAATTTTATCCCAACAAGCTAAGCGCTAGAGATGATGTACGGCGCAATCAAAGTGTCTCCATAAAACTTAGAGCTGATTAGTTTTTGGTAAAAATTGATCCAGTATATGCAATGTTATTAACAATTCTAATTGTTCATAACGTTCTACTGAAAAAACTATTAGACGTAGCGTTTATATAAGAAAAGTTATTCTGCAAAAAAACACATACTATGCAGAATGACTTTCTTTCATATTTTGCATAATTAACGAGGCATGGCCGTCTACAGAATTAGGTATGTAACATGTGAACGAATGAAACTACCGCTGTCATAAAGGTCAGAATCGAAGCGGTACGGTACAGAATCGAGCGGATTACATTTTGGATAGCATTAGTGCAGTATATGCAATGTTATTAACAATTCCAGTAATTTATAAAGTTCTACTGCATGAACTATTAGAGTTAGCGTAAATCTATTAATGAACAATTATTCCCCATAAAAAAATACACATTTTCTGCGTCATGGCTTGTTTTTATATTTTGCATAATTAAGGAGGTATGGCCGTCTGAAAAATTATGTATGTAACTATGGGGGATACAGCAACAACTTCCCAATCTCCGATTAGAATTTACGTATTTTAGATTAAGAGTGATATAAAAAAAATCATGTAACAGATTTTCTCTACACTGAGAGAAAAACGTATTTTTGGCAAGAAAAATTTCTTGTGGCAAGAAACTTAAGGAAAATTTACATGTATTTTTCGTTAAGGTTTCTTGCCACAAGAAATTTTTCTTGCCAAAAATACGTTTTTCTCTCAGTGTATGAATCGAGAGCTTATATTGAGCGGTTGGCGACATTCTGCATTATTCATAATTACAAGAAAAATGCTTTAGCCAAGAATGGAACTTTTCTCTCAAGATTTCTATACCTTTTTTCTCTGCAACCTACGAATGTTAGACAGAAATGACAAATCGGGAAGTTTTGTTTGTGCCCCGACAGGGGAAAATACCAAACGTGCTTTTTTGTTGCAAATCAAATTCTCCATAGAAAATATTGTTCACCATTTTTTGATAAAACCATTGGTTAAGGAGGAAATTGACGTTGTGTGATTTTATTAATTAATTTTCATCTGGAGTTTCTATCGGAAAGTAATATGCGAGACCCAACTGGGGATCACAATTCTGTCCGCTTCTCGTTTCACACTTTCTCACATTTTATGTATCCCGAAAAGTAATGCACCTCGTCATTCCCTATAATGCTCCTATTCTCCAATTGAATTCCCAACCGCGAAAAATTAGCCGCCCGTCTCTGAATCTGCTCACTTCCGTATCGACGCTCACGGTTTTTCGGCGCGCTCTGCGGTATCGACAGTCTCGAGATATTTCGACGCGCTCTGCCGTATCTACACGCACTGTACTTCCATGCGCTCTGCCGTATCTACACTCATTGTATTTCGACGCACGCATCGGCCAAAATGCGGTTGAAGAGTTTTTACAGGCGCTGGCAATCTCCCCTATAATCTCTGATTTTAGAAGGAAAATTACGCGTTCCATGGAACAACAAAGACAATGACTTTTCAATCCAGTGATTTTCTTTTAATTGTCCCCGTCATTTGGGTGGAATAGTTTCGAGGGTATAGGAGTAGTGTTGAAGTATTAGCTCCTTCTTTGTATTGAGAAAAATTCATTAATTACACTTCACTAACTTATTTTTGTCCAAATCTCGGAAAATAAGAACTATCACAGTTCAGTGTTCGCCATTTCTCGCTGGTCAGCTGAAACGAGAACTCGGAACGTTTCACCTCAACTTTGTAGAATTGGAGCAACCGTAGAGCAACTCATGGATTATTAGTCATTTGAAAATCGATTACTATCGCCAAATAAAACATGACAAAAATACACACAGATTTTTTCATAGATTTCATTTTTCCCTACCAAATACGTTCTTATAATCTATTTGCAGTATCTCTCAATTTCTATCAAATTTTGAAATATTGTGTATAGCAGTTTATCGCTTCGTTACACATTCAGGATGTTTATCCAGCAGACCAAAAGGGATCAAATCCTGAAAAAATATACAGTGACTGAATTAAGGCCTTGAAAATACCTCGAAAATTCCCCATCAATTTATAATCACCACTAATCCCATTGAAATTTTCGAAGAAGTACTATTTTCAATAAATTTTCTAAAAAAAAATAAAAACAAGATAAAACTTAGATTAACATCTTGTGTTTCCTCGTGAACTTTCGAATCGGTTAACAAACTTTTGCCTGATGTATAAATTAGACATTTTGTCGTACTGATAGTGATGGAAGTAACTTCTAAGTAGTGTCCAAAAATTTTGGTCTCTTTTCAAGCCTCAAGCACGCAAGAATCAAAAACTAAGCGTAGATTTTAATTTTTTCTACTGCCCAACGTGACGAACATCACTAAATTCATCATTTACTAAAATAATCTAGCCTACCTCCCGCAATACTGTAAAATAGTCCGGATAGATCTCGCGATTGAACTAATTTATGTTAAACATTTCAGACTCTCCTTTTCCCCGCACACACAGTACTCCAAATATCGAAGTCAAAAGTCGCTCATTAGAGCGTTTGGACGACTCGATTCTACGTGTAGCCGAGATGGAGCTAAAGAGATTGAACTCCAGTGAGGAGAGCAGGCCAAAAGTCTGCACAAAACTATTCCCGAGATACAACTCTGACTCATGCATATCTACCACGACAGGTTCAGTAATGGTACAACAATTTCAAGGCTCAGGTACGTCACCACTACCAATGAATCAGGAATCGCAAGTGGCAGATGTTCCAATGATAATTGTTAGCAAGGAGAATGTCGTTCAGGAATCAACAAATGAGGCAATTTCCCAACAGTCAACGCCCTCAACCTTCAGAGTTGAGGGATTAACGAGGAGAATTATAACTCCAATAGGAAAAAGAATGGAATCTAGAGTTGTAATACAAAATACAGCTCTTAAAGGTATAATAAAATTACTGCCAGTGACTGGTCTTCCACAACTTCAAACAACAAAATCCCCGATGTCAGCGCCGGTTGAGGGCAGAACCAGTGGACGCTACAAAATTGAAAAAACCCCAAAACGAAAAGTGCTAAATCTGTCAAATTTTGATCCTAAAAAATTAATCCCTATCAAACGATCTGATATATCATTATCCCTGGCGCCAGTTAGTCCAGTGATCCTTGAAAATGCTTCCAGTAATAATAAGTCCAGCTTCGCAATACTCACGAGGATTCAAGCACCAGCTGTGTCACCCGGTGATACATTTAAAGCTGTAAAAATTGGCAATACCCTGCAACTAGTCCCGATGAGAAAATGCAATAATCATGATACTAATAATGGTAATTTTGAGGCTTCCCGTTGAAGATTTAGAAATTTATTGAGATAATAAATCCAATATAATTGGATAATCGAATTGGGTGATTCGATGATTATAAAATTGCTTTGAAGATTTAAAGAGGAAAAGAAAAATCATGGTTTATTTTTTATTAATAGATGAATTTATATCCATGTTTTGTATATAAAAAGTGACTAATTTTTTTTGTTCGACTGAATGTCGAGTTGTTAAACGAATTTATAATACATTTAATTACTTGAAGTATATAAATTTAAGATCGTCTATTTTTATTTTCCCTAGGCATTCGTCCACTGTACAATATTTCACATGAATCGCTTTTATTTGTAAATCAAAACAGCTGGTTCACTCTCCATAAGACGCAGATACTTGGTACAGCGATAAATTTAAAGGTGACTCAGATGTCCGTAATTTTCGAATTCATGCGAAATATTTCAACCCCTCGCTGGGTGGAATTGGGAACGGCACATGTCAAATCCCCATCATTTTCAAATCATTTGCATGAGGGCGAATGTGGTGTTAGTGTGAGAAATGAAACAATAATCGGCGTTATCCCTCTGTTTACAGAGAATCTAGAATGCATAGCATTCTTTCAACTGGATCACGCATTTATAACCTGACCCATATTCCGCTTGGAGATTATTTAAAGAGGTGCCTTACCTTGAAACATACGATGAGACGCTTTTGATTTTCCCAAGTCGTGCTTCGAAGTTGATGGAGAGTGTCAAGGGAACATGAGTAAATTAAATTTGAAGTGTATTTTGGAAATGGGGAAATCGTTATTGTTGTTTTATTATTATCTTGAAATTTAAATTCAAACTTCCATAAATAGTTTTCGCAGCTGCGATACAGGTTATTAAAACAATTTCTCAAATTTATGAACGCGCTATTGTTTAATTCTTCATCATAATACTATTTTTGTAGCTAAACCATGCAACTCCTGTGTTTCTGTCTTATTAATTCCCTCATGTTTAATCTTAAAATGCATATTAGTTATACAACTAAACGAAACAGTTGAGTACCATGTAATGAAAAATTGAATTACATTAGAAATAACTTTTATTGCTCTAATTGTCCATTCAATTGCCAGTAGCAATTATTTCCATTAGTTTTGATCCCTGAGTAATTAATTGTTATCTATTGACCATTGTGCGCTCAATACAAGTATTTGTGCTGTTCATTGTTCAATGAAAAGAGTAATGGGATTTTTCATGTATCATTACGTATTGATAAGATAATGCACATTTCCCGTTTTCCATTATTTCTAAAAATTACGTGAAACTATTTCTTCTTTTTTCATAACCCATTGATATGATGATGACATGATAATGAAAATTTTCTTATTTGTACAATGTACCTATGAGTTGTAAAAGTGGATCGAAAAATATGCCATAACGATGTTCATTACAATGTTGTTTTCATCCGCTTTGGTTCCACCAACGTTTCTCACATTGAGACATCTCGATGATAAATCGATCCTGAAATGTCTCGACATTGGAACTTCACGTAATAATCATAAGCTAATATTAGATTTCTCAAAAATTGACATAAACAACAAAATTCGTGGGAACATCTGAGTGAGAAATAATCGTGTTGCTCATCTCTTATTCCTCGGTTAGTGTTTTTACGCGTAGGCGGGGATGACCGTCGCCCCGGAATGAAGGGTATAAGAGGCAGTTGTCGGCAGTTTCAGCACTTCAGTCGAAATCCCGGTACTCATCCAGGAACTAAAGCTCGAAAAAGTAAACATGGCTCTTGAACGTCAAGTCCGTGCTAAGGTACGAAAAGTAAATTTTATAGTGAAGTGGTACAGTAGGGGAGGCCATCTAGAGAAACTCTACTTGTTAATTATTTTGCAAATGTCTTAAAAATCGATATGTTTCGAGCAACCAATTTCTTCTTATTCGAGGGAAAACCAACCCTGAGAAATAATTTTTTTGTGGTCTTTTGAGTAACAAAAAAGATCATGTTTTTTTCCCGCACTTTTGAGTTTTTAAGACATTTGGAAAATAACGTGGACATTTTATCATTTGTGAGTAATAACAATTTTGGTATTACGATCGTAGACGCTCGCCAAACGCGATCCCCAGCAGGAGAAAGAAGCCCACGAATGGATAGAAGCAGTTCTCGGCAAGAAATTGCCCACTTCTGAGGCATTCGAAGATTGCATTCGTGACGGCCAACTTCTCTGTGAAGTGATGAACAAACTCTCCCCGGGTTCAATTCCCAAGATTAATACCAGCGGAGGACAGTTCAAGATGATGGAGAACATTAATATGTAAGTGACGGGTTTTTTCATCTCATTTCAATTTCATATAAATGCTAGATTTAGGAGCAATGATTGAACGATTTCTTCACTCGATAATTTCCTTCAGGTTCCAGAAAGCCATGAAAGAGTATGGAGTAGCCGATACTGATGTCTTCCAGACTGTAGATTTGTTTGAGAAGAAGGACATTGCACAGGTTGTGACAACTCTGTTCTCCCTTGGTCGCACGGTACGCTGCTACAATTTTACACGAAAAGGAATACAGTCAGGCTCACTTTAGGTTTTTCTTACATTTTAGTATACAAAATCGGATTGAGATTACCAGACTATTTTTAACTTCACTGACGGCGAAGTAGATCTTGTTCATATTTTTAAAAGAATATTTCGACGTATTCTCCCCAATATCACTTTTTCCAGCGATATTCAGAGCATTGACTCATTGCATTGGCCACATGAATGCCCGATTCAATGTTTTATTTTTTCCATAAAATAGACATACCTTCACCCAGAATGGAAGGGACCCTATCTTGGACCCAAGCCATCCGAGGAGTGCAAACGCGACTTCTCCGAGGAGCAGCTCAGAGCAGGTCAGACAATTGTTGGTCTCCAAGCTGGTTCCAATAAAGGCGCAACTCAGGCCGGTTCCAATATGGGCGCAGGGCGCAAAATCATCCTTGGAAAGTAGACAAATAACCGCAGAATAAAACACCAACCCCCCTCCCCTATCCTACACACTCCCAACCCACATTCTTATGTATTTGTGTATGTTCCCTTTTGTAATTGAGTAATATATATTTCGTTATTATTTCATATCTCTTTCGTAATCATTTGGCCAATTCGTAATTTCTCGGTTCATTTCTCGCTCAAATGAAGTTTGTCACGTTCTGGGAGTGTTTTTATCGTTGCATATTTGGGTTGATAGTTCTGAAGAAATCCGAGGCTTTATGCTTTCTTTTTCAAGCATTGGAATTGGTAAAGCGAGAAATTGGAGAACCTTGGAAATGAGGTGACTAGATTTAATAGGTAAACCCCCTAACGAGGGTTGATAAGAAAAAGTAACTCAACCTCCTCTGGAGTTCTCAAATTTGAAGAATTATTACTAAACGGAAATAGACATGAGTACAGCAACTATAGTAACACGCTCGGAATATTTAATAGGGGAGAGCTAGGCGTAATGAGATATGTGTTCAAACTGGGACGTGGGATATAAAAAAATTAATATCAAACGAGAATGTTGACCAATAGCTGACCCAAATCAGCCTGCCTTCGCATGACGACAGCTCATCAGAATGATCTAAAGTTCAGAGCTTCCGCTTTTTAAACATCCAACTTTGTAAACTTCATAGGTGAAAAACACGAATATTGGAATACTAAGATAATCACTGGTAGCAGAAGTCACGAGCGATCCTCCTAAAAAAATCTCCGTTATTTTCAGAAAATGCAATGACTATTTGTTTTGCCAATCATTTTTTCCCGCATTTTTAATGTTCCCTCCTCAACTGAAGGAGACCAAGTTATTCATGGATCTTCCATGAAGCTCCAAACGTCAGCCAAGCTATTGAAAGTTTCTCAATGTTCGCGCACAAAAATACAACTATGAAATCTAAATATATTCCATTTTCCTCGCCTTTCCACTGGTACATTTCCTACCATTTAAGCTCAATGGAATAAATATACCAAGAGAATCTGACCCCTCAATGTAGCCACTTATTCACAGATTAGTTTATTACACGCTAGAGTATCCCCGTGGTTTCTAAAATCTAAAAGTGGTAACGCCCAAGGAATGTCAGACTTGTGTGTGGGTGTTCACATGAAATATAGATTAGTCGTGCAGGAGTGTTGCTCATATTCCACCTGACGACACTCGTATATAATTCGAGTAAACTGCAAGGACTGAGGGATACAATTCTATTCTAAGATGAGATAAGCCTAACTGAATTAATCAGGGATAGTAAATTGATTGCGTTAGTATCGATAGAAGGTTCAATTCATCGGAACCGGTGGTATGAATTAATCAAGTGAGCTAAAGCACCTATTTTCGAGCGGGTGAATATGAAGCTTAATATGGCAATGAAGTAGTCGCGTTATAGAAATTTTTCCCGTCGAAAATATGTTCGAAGTCACTTCCGTCATAGGGCCTGAAAAACGTTTCAGGCGAGGGTGAGTGTTGCAGACCGAGGCGACGTCGCGGCATGGAATCACCTGAGTCAGAGATGTTTGTTGGGCCGAATGACCAACACCTACGTTCACTTGGTCCGATAAAGTGCGATCTAACCGAGATTAGATTCACGACATTGGACAGAAGAAGTAAACCATTCAAACCTTGATAAATTAACAGAACGTCAAAAAATATTCGGTGTACATGATTTTCAATAACTACATAAGCTATAACAACTTGAACAATTGTCATACTTTTAAAAACTAAACCAGAATCGATATCCCAAATATCGATGTTGATCGATGCAAACGCCAACTAACCTGGCGGTGTTATCTGACTAATTTGATCAAGCAATAAATGAATGACGATTGAAAAATAAATCATGTCACGATTTTCGAGATATTTCGATTCTAACGATATTCGTTTACGTATATGGGCTTTCTTGAATAGGATTCATATAACCCCACATGATACCTCTCAGTGTGCATTACTGAAAACATTCTCATGAAAATTAGAGTATCTGCTTCAGATTTCAACATATGATTCCAAAATAAAATGTAAGAGATTTCTACGCGCCTGAAGAGCGTTGGGAGGATGCCACCCCCTCCCCCCCTTCCGCCAGTAACGGGTTAAGGTTAAACGTCCACAGCATAGACACGAAGAAAAATTTCAAAGGATTTGCTTACACCAAAAGTCAAATTTGGATGAAATATTCAGTAGGACATTTGTGGGGTGCACCTGACTAGAAATTTGAGTCCGTTGGCGGTATTTGGCCCGGAGAAACTGAGCGCATCAGGCCCTGGTAGGGCAAAATTTATCAGGCTGCAATGAGACTATCCCTTATGCAGCCCTGATCAAGAATCTAACGCGAGGGAGACATCCTCTCTTTACCCTCGGCAGCTTGATCGGCGGTGCCGTGCTCTCTCTGGATGTGATATTTCTCAACACCAAGATGACCCTACCATTTCTTCAAGATATCGTCCCCATGGATAAAAGGTAGAATTTTATGAACACAAGGTTCGTTTTACCGAATGTCTGATTGGGATACAACATCAAAAACACGTTTTCTCGTCTGTTGACAATGTTTAATAATGTTGATATATATATCTAATACAAAATGGGCGCGAAAGGGAACCTAAAATTTCGGAAATTGTTTTTATTGTCATCACCAAAAACTTACCGCTCCGTAATTCATGACTACAAATCATTTCCAATTTGTTGTACATTGTTCAAGGAACTAAACAGTAGGGAAGTACCTTAAACTTCAGACAAAAACCGGGCTAGTCCGAGTAAGATGTTGGTCGTGATGATTAATTATTATGGCGCTGGCTAGTCTTGTGGCCGTTATCCCTCTGCAGGGACTTTACTCTATTGCACCTTGCTGTCCGTTGTAAGATGTTGTAATGCGAGCTCTCATTTCACATTGTCATCTAAATTATGTTGCGTGTGGGGGCCCATAAATCTTACGGTATATTTCCGTAAATCTTGGCACCTATTTTATGTTGTTAATATCAATGTTATATACTGGGCGGAGACAACGTTATTCCCAGTGAAGTCGACAGAATCGACGAGTAAATAAGAATTATTATTATTGTTATTATTCGTTCCATTTATATTGTTTTTTTAATGTAATCTTCAGTAGTGACAGATCAATGAGAATACTCTTCCATATAATTGTAAAAAAACAGTAAAACTATCAATATAAAAACTTGGTAGAACGAGATTAATAAAAAAAAAAAAAAAACGAGATTAATATAGTAACAGCGCTATCCGATTTGTTTTATTCTGTGAACCCTCCCGTACCCGTGCCTCTTAGCCGAACGTCGCCTCGAGCGCAGCATTGTCAGTAATGGGCTCCATACCATGCCCATAGATGTTTAATAAATTTATTGTAAGCCATAATGCCCACAATACGAAAGTTTGCAGTTACAATTTTTTAGTTCATTAACGTTATCCAGAATACACGAGTATCCTAAATAAAATGCATTCACGTCTCCTGTTTTTTAAATATATTCTGCCCGACAATGAATTATATTATCCAGGAGAATGAAAATTACGAATACGAGGCACTGAGACCATAGCGCCGGCGGTGGAGCGTTAATCATTTATAGTTAAACGCGTGCTTGTCACAATGAAGTTGTAAGTGAATAATTAATTGAATAATGGAATAAGGTTCCATCTTGACTTGACTCGAAAATTGTTTAGTTCATTAATTACTCATTATTACAGATATACGAGGCAGAACCACAAGTCACAATAGGTCTGATTAACCCTTTGTATAACGTGAGTTTTAGGGATTGACTGAGCGCAAGTGAATTGAGCAAATGATACAATCATACTAGAATAATTTTAGTCTTGATCTTGATTTCACAAATGTGTTTTTTCCACAGGAGTTTGGAATCAATATGTAAACCTAAATATTTCACAGAGTTCGTTGAGGTAATCTTGATGCTACAAATAGTTCAAGTCGGACTGGCTTTGGAACTAGTAAATATGATTGCTTCTGTTTTAGCCGCATTCACTTAAATTTTCCATTTAATTAATTCACTGATTGTAAAAGAAGCAGCATTTTCTATTCTTCTAACAGCTTTATTGATCGATTTGCTGGTTGAGTACAAAGCAATATCATCAGCATACTAAAAACAGAAACAATGTGCAAGTTGAATAAAAAAGGCGAGAGAAAAGGAGAGACCCTTGTGGAACGCCCGCAACAATTTCTATTTTATCCGAAAGGGATGTTTCAAATCAAACTTTAATATATCTTTGTAAGATATGATGGGCGAATTTTACATAAATATTTCGGTAGATTGAGATTATTCAGTTTGTAGATTGAGTATATGGGCCACACAGAGTCAAAAGCGTTCTCGCTACGGTCCCTTCTTTCCGGTCTTTCGCGTTTTTATATCATTTGTAATTCTGACCAGCTGGTGGCAGGTCGAGTGTTCAGATCGGAACGCGAATTGATTTGTAGGCATTAGATGTAACTTGTTTACAGTAATGGGTTTTTTGAGGCGAGCTAAAATTATTCGCTTAAAATGTTTAGCCAATAGCGGTAGGCGACTCATAGGCCTGTAGCTCACCGGATCCGAAGGGGGCTTACCAGGCTTGAGAATCAGTATGACCACCGCTCCTTTCCAGAGTTCCGGGAAATATTGTTTGAGGAAGCAAGCATTATACATTTTTGTTAGTAAACTTGATGTATTGAGGATATTTTTTTTTACGTAAGCTGTCACTTGTTCTTCAAAGGATTTGTTTCCCCGTGAGGCAGATAGTTCATGGATATTCGCATAGCGAGAACAAAATGTATTAGCCTTGTCATAGTCTTCTGTATGGATCTTATTGTTGAACTTGCGTGTGGGAATTTTGCTTTTGCCGGTTTCGTGCTTTTTTGCCATCTTGACCTAATATAGTTTTTTCTTTTTACTAACGAGAATATTTCGGGTAGGAGAGGAGTATGGGTGGATTTAGATGAGCGGATGGAAGTGGAGGAATCCAGGGCTGTTTGAATAATTTGTGTGAAATTTGTTATATGTTTATCTACCATTTCAATGTTATCACAGGGGGGTTCGGTGTAGAGATCTCATCGTTTAGGATGTCCTGGAATTTGTTCCAGTCGGTTTTCGCGTTGTTTAATATTTTAGATGGTTCAGGTGAGACTGGTTTGCCAAATAGGGAGGAAAAAATGGTAGGTGATTTGAGAGGGATTCGGAAAAAATGGTAGAATTTTTAATGATAGAGATGTTTCTAGTTAACAGGAGGTCAGTGGTACTAGGAGTGTTAGATGGAACACTCGATAACTGGCTCTATAGTCCGCAGTTCGCGCAATTGAGTGTTTTGGAGGTGCAGGCTTTGACGTCGTGATTTGAGGCATACTTGTCGCATCTCAGGTTCAGGTTGCGGTGCTGGCTTGCATGGTCAAGCCTTCGCCACCTGAAATACTGGGTCAGTTACTCGGATTTCACAGACTCTGCTATCTTGCACGTGCGATAATGATAGCTCATTTAGGAACCTCGCTGCGAGTTTATTAGGGAAGCTCACTGCGAGCTTATTGGGGAAGTTCACTGCGAGCTTATTGGGGAATCTCGCCGCGAGCTTGTTCGGGAATCTCGCCGCAAGCTTCCTGGGGAATCTCACCGCGAGCTTCCTGGGGAATCTCACCGCGAGCTTCCTGGGGAACCTCGCCGCGAGTTTGTTAGGGAACCTCGCCGCGAGTTTGTTAGGGAACTTCGCCGCTGGCTTGTTGGGGAACCTCGCCGCGAGCTTGTTGGGGAACCTCGCCGCGAGCCCATTTGGGAACTTCGCCGCGAGCCTATTTGGGAACCTCACCCCGAGCTCATTTGGGAACCTCGCCGCAAGCCCATTTGGGAACCTCGCCGCGAGCTCATTTGGGAACCTCGCCGCGAGCCTATTTGGAAACCTCGCCGCGAGCTCATTTGGGAACCTCGCTGTTTTTTAATTTTTTGAAGTGAAACTTCTTATGGGAGGGTTTTGAAATCTCGATCGGCAACCTTTTTGGTGACGCTCGCTCTAACGTAGTAAGTAAGAGTGAGAGGCCTCCGGGAATCGAGCGAGAGTGAGAAGGACTACCTTACGTCTCGTCTATCGGGCGAGAGTGAGAGGCCTTCGTGTATCGTCCGAGAATGAGACGCAAGACTTTCTGTCTTTCATGTCATTCTCTGCGTTCAGGCGGCGTCGCGATCGCGGAAAACAGCTGTTGGTTTCTAACACAGTGATCATAAGCAACGTATTTTGTTTTTGTACGTGTCTTCATTACTTAAATCGAGAGTTTTGTGCAAATATGCCGAAGTCGAGTGCAGAAAGGACAAAAACGTGGCGGGAGAAAAAACGGGCGAGTGAAGGAATTGATCAGAATAGAAAACGGAAAAAAAGTAGAACTGAAATTGAACGAGATAGCAGGGAACGGAGGCAAACACGTGCTAACCTCTTACGTGACAGTGTGGACGATAGTGTAAATAATCCAGAGAATGAACTATTAGCAACGACTTCGACTTATCCTCCTCCTGATTGTGATGTACATAGTGGTGATCGATTACAATATTCAGACTTTAATGAGTTTGAAACTGCACATAAGAACTTTCACCGTGATTTTATAAATAATCCATTCGGTTTTACGTGTTGTGTATGTGATAGATTATGGTTTAAAAATGACTTGAAGACTCTATCCGTTGAAAATGAAATTCGTATTCAACAAAAATTTCCAGAATTCAGAAGTAATAATGAGCTGGCATGCACCAGCTGTCGCCAGGCTTTGAGGAGAGACAAAATTCCAACATTGTCGAAATTGAATGGCTTTGTATATCCCCCGATCCCTGCACATCTTCCGAAGTTAGATTTAGTGTCCGAGAGACTCATTTCTCCTAGAATTTCATTTATGCAAATTCGCAGATTGCGTCATGTGCATGGACAATTTGGAATTTTGGGGCAGGTGATCAATGTTCCAGTGGATGTCAATACAATGGTCAATCACTTGCCCAGGAACATTGACGACGATCACTGTGTTTACGTTCATATCAAGAGAAAAAAAATTCATCGATCAAGCTACTTGAGAGGTTTAATAAACAAGAGAAATATTAAAATATGGCTAAGATGCTTAGTACCGAGTCCATTGTATCAACTGTACGACATCAAAGTGGATGAATCTTTCTTTAATGAGGATTGTGTCGTTCATCAGATACCTATAGATGAACTGAGTGAAGACATCCCCATGGAGGAGAGCCCGTTCGCTCAGCAACACACATCACTCTGGAATGACGATAAATATTTGAGGATTGCTCCTGGAGAAATGAATGTCCCTCACAGTCTATTATTTGATGAGCATGCAGAAGAGTTATCTTTCCCTACTATCTATCTCGGACAATTCCGGCGCTTTAGTGAAGATCCCAATGTGACTCCATTCATGATGGCTACCAGTGAGCTAAGGAGATCTGATCGACGTGGGGTTACACCTCATCATTTACTCTATATGGCAATGAAAATTATGAGGTTTAGAGTCCGTGACAGTCTCTCCATTGCTTTTAAACACGTAGTTAAAGACACAAAAATTACACGTGAACAAATTCAATCAGAGGAGTATATAAATCATTGTATAGAAAGCAACTTGGCTTTTCTACGTTGTATCCCTAACTCGACTTGGTATTGGGCTGAAAGAAAGAGAGACTTATTCGCAATGATCAGACAACTCGGAAAACCCACGTTATTCCTAACTATGAGTGCTAATGAAGTTGGTTGGCCCTCATTATTACAATTATTATATAAATTGAAGAATAATGGAGCAGAAATTACAGAACAAGATGTTCAGGAACTCCATCATATTGAAAAGAGCACACTCATCAATGAAGATGCTGTAACATGTGCCATCTATTTTAATAAGCTCATCAATGTTATAATGAACATAATTCAGTCCAAAAAGTCTTCTCCCTTCGGGAAATATCGTGTTGTCCATTATTTTAAAAGAATTGAATTCCAGCATCGTGGGAGCCCCCATGCACACATTCTGCTATGGCTTGAGAATGCTCCAGCGGATCCACTAGGTGCTGACCGACTAAAAGCTATTGAACTAGTTGATACATTGATATCAGTGGCCACTTCAGAATCGTCGGGGAACATCAAACTACAGACACATAAGCACACGTTCACATGTTACAAAAAAATAGCTGCGAACGCTCATCAAAAATGCAGATTTGAAGCTCCATTCATGCCATGCAGATACACAACTATACTGACACCAATGCAGAAAGAAGAACCAGGAGTCCACACGTATAAACAACATTACAACACGATAAGAACAAACTTAGAGAACAATGACTATGCTCATATTGATAGTTTCTATCAGGGAAATGGAATACTATCAGATGATTACTACATGAATGTGCTTCGAGCTGGCATCAATCGTCCCAGAGTATTTCTTAAATGTCAACCCATGGAAAAGTGGCATAATCCATTCAACCCATTCATTTTCAATATTTTGAAATCAAACATGGATGTGCAATTTATCACCGAAGAATACTCATGTGCTGCATACGTAGTGGAGTACGTCAATAAAACGAACCGTGGAATTAGCAATCTCTAACGTAACATTACTGAAATAATGGATGAACATCCAGAGTTCGATATTGTCGAAATTACTAGGAAAATGAGCGTTGACATGCTAAATACTGTCGAAATTACCAGTCAGGAAGCTGCATGGTACCTTCTGCGTGAACCGATGTCAAAGTCTTCTTCAGTTGTTACCTATATTTCAACAATATGGCCGATCGAAAGACAAAGAATTCGAAAAACTCAGAAAGAACTCAATGAAATGGATGCTGATGATGATGCAACAAACATATGGAAAGAACATTGGTTTGACAAGTACGAAAAGAGACCTACATCGCATGTGCATCAACAGGAAAGGCTGCAATAGCAATTGATGGTACGACAATCCACACTGCATTGAAAATATCCCTTTCCCAACTATTACCATTATCAATTTAAGTGGCTCAACAGTACAGAATGCTCTTCAAATACGTCCAAGTTATACTCATCGATGAGGTCAGTATGGTAGGAGCGGGATTGCTGTCTCAAATTGACGCACGGTTAAAACAAATAACAGGAAATTTCCAAGATAATTTTGGAGGAATGGATCATTTTCATAGGTGATTTGCGTCAGTTACCTCCAGTGCGTGCTACACCCATCTATCAAGCAACAAAACGACGCATAGCAGCACCAACACTTTGGCGTGACTTGAAGTTCTATGAATTGGATAAAGTCATGAGACAAGCGAATGCTGATTTCTCCTCTTTATTAACTAAAATTGGAAATGGCGAAGAATTGGATCAAGAACAGATACACCTAATCGAATCTCGTTTTTATACAAGAGAGGAAGCAGATCGTCTTTGTCCACATGGAATTCGGCTATATTTGACAAATAATGCTGTAAACGAATACAATTTGACAATTCTTAATTCTGCAGAGAATAAAACAGTCTCAATAGCTACTGATGCATTCACCGGCTGCCATAATGCTGAGCAACAATCATTTGTACGACAAAAATTGCATAAAAAAACGGTAATAGACACTGGAGGTCTGCCCTACGAGATAATACTGGTGTTAGATAAATGGTACATAATAACAACCAATCTGGATGTCTCGGATGGTTTAGCAAACGGCGCAGTTGGTAAACTAGTTAATATCGAAACTGATGAGGCAGGGGCAGTAATTCGTGTGTGGCTGGAATTTGCAGATTCACCAAAGACGGGGCAGAAGATCCGGAGAAAAGCTGCTGCGTTCATCCAAGCAAACAACATCAGCCACACGGCAGTTCCCATTGCACGAAGAACTTCTACGATATATATGAACAATAATAAAACGATTTTCGTCAAAACAAATCATCTGCCATTGGTATCAGCGTGTGCTATTACTATCCACAAGTCTCAAGGTGGTACGTTTAATCAAATCGTCTATGAATACGAAAAGACACATTCACAACAACTCCTTTACGTAGCCTTGTCCCGTGTCACAAGTATACAGGGATTGTACATCGTTGCGAAGGATGGAAAGAACAAATTTTATCATGGACGGAAAAAAGCTCAATCAATGGACAAGCTACAATCAGAATTGAGAAGATTATCAACAAATCCATTGATAACTTTGACTGACATTCTCCGAGAGTTCATCAGCAGACCAGGCTTATCAATAACAACCCTCAATTGCCAAAGCTTAGGAGCTCATAGCGGCGATTTCAATGATCCGGTGATTCTACGGTCTATTATATTGATACTTTCAGAGACGTGGAAGGAAAACGATCAAGAAATTGATGTTCCCAATTTTAATTGTGTCGTACAGTTCAAAAGACATAATGTGAGAGCAGGGGGTGTCGCAATACTTTGCAATACTGCTCATGGAACGAACAGCATGACACCCAATATGGACCTGAACTTGAAACAACTAGAATCGCTTTCAATTGGGTTGTCATCTGTTGGAGAAATGTGTGCAGCTGAATGTCGCACAGAAAGCGGACAGCGGATTATGCTTATAGTACTCTATATTTCACCAAATCAGAAGATGGCGAAAATAATAGAGTTTATTCACCTTCACTTGCTGCCGTATACTCCAGTGGGGGCTGCAGAAGTTGGAGTAGAGCTGGACAAAATACCTATGATTCTAGGTGGAGATTTTAATGTTAATTTTGCTTCAGAGGATTCCAAGCCATTAATTCAGTTCTTGCAACAGAAATTGTCATTGGAAATGAACAATTCACCAATTGAATCGACTACACGCCATGGTACCACGATCGATGCAGTTTTCTCACGTTACATGGAAAATTTGGAGTCAAGAGTCTTCATTACCTATTTTAGTTACCACAAACCTATCATTTCGTTCATGAAGAGTCTACCAGAGAATGAAGGTGAAGCTGATTGAGATTTAATTCATCATATTCATACTAATATTCTTGTATCTTGAAAAAAGTATAATTATTATGATGAATAAATTAATATTTACTATCAAGAAGTGTTTGACACGTGATTAAAATGATTCCTCTCCCTCTAAACATAGAAAATTAAATAATCCTTGCCGATCCAATCATTCAGTTTCACTTCTATCGCGTGTCTTCATGACACACCGTTTTTTTCACTGATGCCTGAAAAGTGGTGATTTGGGGCCGCTTGTTCGGTCGATACGGTGAAATTATCGTCTATGGCCGTCAAAACGCGAGAATGTGGGGGCCATGGCCTTTTTTCATTACTTATTGGGCCAGAGCCTCTCAAAAGCCCTACTTGAAGTGCGCCGATAACCGTCACTCTTCACAACCGAGAGGGGAAAATATTGCATAGTTCGGTCGGTGCGTGGCGCCACTGATTCCTAACCCCTCTCGTAGTTTCCAACTCGCGTACACAACATCAGATCAGCCAGTGTGTGTGAAATATCCGATCGTAGTTATCTTATTAACGTAAAAAATTTATTGACAAAAAAAATGGACGATTGGATCCCAGAAACCCCAGATGAAGTAAAATAGTTGGAGTATTCAATTTGCCTTCTAGTATTTTTTTTACTTTTATTCTATTTTCTTTTGCTGCTGTGTTTTTCCAGGGGGGGGGGGGTTCCGCCCCCCCCTGCACCCCTTCCGCTGGTCAGGCATACGTGAAAAAAAATAGCCTGTGTCATGCAGCCGATAACGTTGGTTCGCGAGTCGTGTGAGTTTGCCCCACTGGGTGTCGGTAAGGCAATGACTCGGCTCGCCTTCGGCGAGCCTCGTCCATGCCTTACCGCCACCTCGTGGGGCAAACTCACCCGCCACGCAAACCGCCCTTTATCGGCCTTATGACACAAATAGCTACTTTGACTTCGGTTTTACTTTTCGTGTTTGTTCGCGCGCTAACATCCCCAAAAATTGAGTTTAAAGCTTGAAATTTAGAAGGGGGGTCTGTTTTATTACAGTTATGAACCCTATCCAATGGCGATGTGATCGCATCACTAGTTTCATAGATTTTGATTTTTTTATTTCTGTGGTTTTTATCTTATTTCTCGATAATTATTCAACCGATGTTTTTTCACAATGTGCGTCTCAATGAAATCTATGTGAATGAACGGATTAGATTGCACATTGGAGCATTGATTAATGTCGTTACAAAAAAATGAAAGAAATGACATTAAATTCAACTGTGTGTGTGTGTGTGTGTGGGCGTGTGTCTGTGTATATATATGTATGGGTCCGCCCGTTCGTGTATGTGAACCAAAGAGAAAATGGTGGTTTGTGACGGCGGAATTCGAACAAGCTTTTTCAACTCTGGAACATTTTCATTTTGTGTTGAGTCGGACCATTCGGAAGCTTACTACCAATGAAATTGGTGAAAATAAAAAAACCCGTTACATAGTTGACACATTCTAATGGGGTGGAGGGGGGGGGGGGGGGTCCGAAGACCGCCTGCTTGTTTTTTTTTGGTCTTCCATAGGCGGACGTATTTTGGCTTTCCTTTTTGGAGGCAATGAAAGTCGCCACGACCTACCACAATCTCGTCTCGTCTCGGTATGCAAAATATCGAGTCTCGTCTCGTCTCGGTCTCGTTACACCGACGGAATTATTCCAATCTGACTTTATTCTCTTTCCATAAATATGAATTTATTCATTGGTCGCGGTTGCGCGGTTTAAAGATTGCAACTTTACGTTGTATAATCTTGTTTTTATACAATTCTGTTGCTTGCACTTCACACAAACAGCAACTTGCTTCCCATCACGTATTTTATATAGATAATATCACTGAAATTTTGAAGGTTTCTCTTTTTCGGTCGACCGATCATTTTTCGTGAATTTGGCTGCCGCAATCCAACGCCAGTTGAACTTGTTGCCTGACACTTTTGAGCCCCCCATAGAAAATCCACTGCACAGCATCCACAGCTAGAAACAATTGATTGTTACAGTCGCGACTGGTAAACGCGAATGCCACAAGTATGATCCCAAAGATGAATATTGATGATAGTATAAGTCACTTGTGATTGAAACGAATTCTTCAGATGTACCTACCTGATTTGTCATGAAATTCATAATAAACAGAAAATTGAGAATTTTACGGGCGCGTTGGTTCCATGACAAGCGATTGAGGTACGGTGGTAGACTTCGCACAGTCATTTTACATTCCCAAATTCTAAATTACGTTTATGCATCTAGGGAGCAAAGTGCGCGATTCTAACCTCGCTTCGCTCGATGGAATCGCATTTTGCTTCCTCGATGCATAAAATATCGTGTACTCCTTGAGAGTAAAGGTACTTGCTCGACAAATGTGAATTACACCCTCGGCTTCGCCTCGGGTGTAATTCACATTTGTCGAGCAAGTACCTTTACTTCCTAGGGGTACAATATACTAATTACAGGCTCCAACTATGCCTGGTTGTTGAATACAAGTGGATTACTCCGAGGATTGGTGAGACAACCGTTGGTAACAGTAGCGATTATCTCAAGTTGCTCGGTTACCTCGGAAGGGTACAGCGAGTGTTGGAGAGTCCAGCGGATGCAGTCGATAAGTTCAGAAATAACTAGCTTAATACATAAGAAACATCCGCTATGCGAATGTTCGAATGATTTTTGGCATAAGATATCACCCGGCATCTCGCCAATATGTTTAGCGTGAAAAATCGATTTTTGACCCACTGTGCGCAAAGTACAATTTTCCGCCTCGTTTTCTATGCGCAAAGTAGTACTTTTCCGCATTTTTGGGGGGGTGTGCGGAAAAGTCCGTGCGCAAAGTAAAATAAGTGGGCGCAAAGTAGAATAAATGTGCGCAAAAATTCACTTTGCGCACAGTTTTATACTTTGCGCACGATTTTGTAATTTCGCCAGCAACATTGCATACCGTCCGTTCTGATATGTTATACGCTGAAGAACCTCAAAAACATGAAGCCTACGATGACTCGATTGGTTAAGGCAACGGATTCGTAACTCAGAGGTCCTGAGTTCAAATCCTAGCCGTGCTGATTGATACGAGCATCATATGTAATTTATTTATAATTGCCTTGTTTACGAACACATTGTAGACCTCCATCGCTGATTATTACGTAGGTCGAGAGCATAGATATAGCAACGTTAAATAAAGCTTTAATAAGTTTTAATAACGTTGTAATAAGCCAGGGGCGTACGTTCGTCCTTTGCAGTGGAAGACGAGAGACGATGACACAGCTTCAATAGCTGATCCACTTGAAGTTCCCACATCTAAAAAATTCTCGCTCAACTTCAACAACTGCCCAAGTGTCTCTTTCACGATTGTTGACAAAAATGGACAATGTACATATCAGCCTAAATTTCAATTAGATATCATCCATGCATTCTCTAATATGCAAAGTATTCGTGAAAAAGAATGATTCAGTTGCGTATATTTGTTTACGCATTTTCCCCCGTTTCCAAGGAAACGTGAAATTATATGTTTTTGGTTTTTTTATTTGTCCATAACTCATTCAGTCGTATTATTTAGCCCTATTATTTCATAGTACCAACAAATTGATGTAGAGTAGAAAACTATTATTATTATTGATGAATTTGTTGATGTGGATCAATTTATATTTTTTCTTGATCAATTATACTTCACATAATGGAAACTAACCTGTGGAAATTAAATGTTCGAGGGAACTGTTCATACAAGTTATATAATTGATTAAATAAATTTGCTATTTTGTAAAGCTGACTAAATCATTAATGCAGCAACTGTACCTTACAATAATAATTCACACATTCATGATTTTATACATTATAATACGCTTCTGTTATTTCGAAACGCAAAAACACCTTTTGCATTATTTGTCTTTTCAATATTGTTTCCACACATTTTTGCATTTATTCTATTTTTGTTTTGAAGTAGCTTTGCAGTTTCGGGATATTTCAAGTCTTCTTCCGAATCTTCATCGTGTACAGAAAACTCGGCGGCAAATCGTACTTTTCATGCAGAGTGTGTCAAAAAATAGTATGTGCATCACGTGCGCATAGGCTTTTTCGCACGAGTTGTGATAACGAAGCACTCGTGGCCGGTTTCACCGGCCACTCGTGCAGGTCATCACAACTCGTGCGAAAAAGACCTACTTTGCGCACTAGTCGCACAATGTACTATTACCGGAGATACGATTGAACATGACTTGAACCATGTAACCATCTCTTAAAATCACAATTTGATATTGATATCAATGAGCTCTCAATTGTTGTAATAAACTACATTGACTACAATTCAAAAATATTCATGAGTATAAAATGATCTTCGTAACGACACATTGGTGATGGTGATTTAGTCAGGATGACTGAGGCGAGTGACTCATACAACTTGATAATTTATAGGTGTTTCTTTGAGTGGCCACTCGCCAAAAACGTTTATTCATTTATTTTGGTACTTATGCCTTCGCTATCGCCCACATTGATGACACGAAAAATATTCAATACCGCAGTAATTATTGCACGAAAAATTCTACCTCAACGTCAGCGCGCCGCGGTCGTACGAGACTAGAATATTATGAATGCCCAGCGAATAGCTCTATTACATCATACTAAGATTATGTCGAATAGTCTTCCAAATATTTTTCTGTAGTAGCCGAGGAGTATAATAAGACAGTTAAGTAATATTGATAGCCAAAATTGAATGTTTTTTTTTGCGAAAGTTTATCATCCAGCTCACCAACTTCGAGCAGCATGTGGTCCCAGATGTAAGACTGTTTTAGGATATTCATAATTTCGAAATTCATCATTGAAATTGCAAACAGTCATGTCACCTACTATTTGCAATGGTGTTTTCCCACTTCGGAGCCAACTGCCATACTGGAACTGGCACTTTGGTCACTATTTCGAGTATAGCCTCCCAAGCAAAGGTTCAGCGATTATTTGTGTATTATCGAAGTTCGAGGTTGAATAGTAACGAATTCTGCTGTACCCGATGAGTAGGTGACGACTTATATACCGAGCTAGGCTGGATAAGAATCCAAGCTAGAGCAG
Source organism: Asobara japonica (assembly GCA_026005395.1). NCBI lineage: Eukaryota > Metazoa > Arthropoda > Insecta > Hymenoptera > Braconidae > Asobara > Asobara japonica. The sequence continues at coordinate 696,425 of BQMI01000594.1, read as the reverse complement.
GGGGTACTTATATATGGGGATTAGTAAATAGTTCAACTCAGTAAATAGAGAGAGTCTAAGGAAACCAATCCAAAACGCCTAAGAATCCAATTGAAAACTTAACTCCCTTTCCTTACAGCCGAAACGTTAGGTAAAGATAAATTCTTTTCCTTCACCGAAAATGTTTTACCGAATGTTTACTCTAAAGTATGATATAAAATTCTAGTAATATAATCTGAATATTTGCACATATATTTTTCATATAGACCATATCTAATCTATCAACTATATCAGATGTATGTTCTTTCAAATAATCCCGAAAGAAATTCCTATTGTTAGGACTTAGAAATTTATTATATTTTTTATTTAAAATATTACATAACATATAAATTACATAGATATAATATTCTATAGTAAAAAGGAGAGACGAAGGAAACTATCGATATATATCGCAATTATCGAAAACGGTACGGCTGAAACCGACGCGCCACCAGGCAGTGTGGCGGAAACAGGAAATGCGCGCGCGAAGCGCGCGCCACCGGACTCGTATTCAAAAACGATGAGTTCAGTATGAGTCCGCGATATTTCGCTCCAAGAAAAAAAACCGAAACCAAGTTGTTGTTGAATTCAATGTTGAAGGCATATCTTCTAATACTGAGGAGGGTTCCGAGCACGTGGCTATCACCCCCGCCTCTGTTTATCTCACGCAGAATCATGAAGGTTGATATCCTTTTGGCAGAATTCGGGATGACTATTTTTTCTTCAGAGCATGCCTTGGACGATTAACATATACTTTCAAGCCTTAGTAGTGCAATTTCATGGCGAAATGAATCAGACACTTGCATCGCAACGCCATTAGTACTATGCATAGCTCATTGACATTTGGAGGTGAAGGATTACAGCATTACGACCTCAGGATATATACGTCACCTTAACGGTGTAAAGCACCATTTGTTTATGACATTTGGCTGTAAATCGCATTACCAATAGAAATCCCTATCTAATCTGCTGATGGAGTCGCTGAGTGACCTTATGTTTTACCATGTGCGACTGAGCAAGTGCGATATTTATTGAAGTTATGAACGCTCTGTTGGAACTTCTGTTGTCCATAATAAATCAATATCTTTCAGCGTTATACATGAAAGTTATACCGCATTTTTGGATTAGATATTACCATTTGATTCTCTACTTCGTGTTGTACTGTTGGATCTTTCATAAATGAATTCAATGAAATGAAAGAGCCGTAGCATATATATACATCGAGTGCGATGGACGAGAGGATCTACCATGCATTAATATGAAACATTGAAGCGAGGTAAATCTTTATGAGTCCGTGTTGCCCAATTTTCATCATATTCCAAGGACTCGGTGGTGTTCGATCCAAAAATAAACTCCATCCCCAACTTATGCAAACGTATAACAGACAAGATGGCCAAAAATTTGGGAATTCTGGGGTAGATAGGTTGTGGAGCATCAGCATAGCTCATGCAGACCAATTATCTTCACTTGCATTGCTCAAATTGTTGATCGGGGATTGTGAATCATCACTTGCTCGTCACAAAAATTCGTCGTGCTGACGTCATATTATGCTTATATGTTTTTTTTAAGTAATCACAAAAGATAAAAATATGCAAATCAAAAAGGCGCATACAAGAGGAGTCCCGAACAAATACCAATAAGGCATTTAGAGGATTTTGGTACTACTGCGTCGTAGCTAAATGCATGTGACGGATTTTCAACACATCAACAACGCTAAAGATCGCGAAAATAATTCAAAGTTACGAAAATCCGGGATTACGCGCAAGTATCGACATTATTTGCCCAAATCTCTCATTTTTTAACGACTCTCAGGCATTTTAGGTAAGTTGCTCCAAACTTTATTGCTTGTAATAACTTGATTGCTTCAAACTTCCATTGATATTTATAGAATGAAATACATGTGAATGAATAATTTTTTAAACGGAATGCAGGCCATCGACGGGTCAAAGCACTAAATTCCCTATATGTGTGTGTGTATTTATGTTGTTTTTCATTGGATTTGATAGATATGGAGAAAAGGTGATCATCATATTGACAAGGGGTCTTACGCAAAACTCTCATAACACATTCTTCACAGGAAATTTGATTTGAAACAAAAAAAAAATGATGTAATGTCCTTTCTGTACTCCACGATGCTGAGAAAATGAATACACACACACACAGTATATCAACGCATGTGGAAGATTGAAAAAGTTGAGAAAATTAATTCATACTTTCTTCGCTCTTCATTTTCGAGGTCAGCAGAGTAACTTCTATCTCGAAGTTAATATCATCCGAGGTATAAGCACATCATAAAATCATCACCATCATTCATTTACCGTTTTCTCGTATGATATGGGAAGAAAATATGAAATTTCATGATTATGGTCAAATTAATTTTTTCTCAACCGCTATCTGGGTAATCTTGAATTATTGATTATGACGCATAACTACAGAAATAGATATAAATTCGCTGTCTATATGTATCTTTGAAATATCTCAAGATGTAAAGAGGTGTGAAAATATTTGCTCCAGCACCAGTGAATACCTAATATAATATTTACCATATTTTTTGACAAAACACTGGTTTCCTGAGATGATTCAATGATTAGATAAATTCCTAAAACTCATTAGGATATAAGGAAGAGAACTAGCGGTGTGCGAATGTGTGTGCCCCATACGGGGCACGAACAAAACTTCCCGATTTGGTATTTCAGCACAGCATAAACACGCAACCATTGTGATGACCAAACTCAACAGTGATATCAATAATTGAAATTGCGACTGATAATTACTGCACACGATCACTTTAGCTTGATTTTTAACCCCATAAAAATATTCAACTGGAATTCGTCTGCCTCGGTCCGCCTAGTTATCCCCCCTACCTCTGGACTTACTTATAGTTATCCCGCTCTTTGATATTTTTCCAGCAATTGTCGACATATTCACTCGCCAAGTATATTCTAGTTTAGCTCGCGATATGTTCTAACCTGTATTGAAGAAAGTCATATTGAATGTGCATTTTTGTATAAGGAACAATCCTGGTGATATGCATTGTTCCCATTTTTCAAATTGCTCAGACGACCATACCTCCTTAATTATGCAAATTATGAAAAAAGTCATTCCACATAAAATGTGTGTTTTTATATGGGGAACAACTTTTCTTATATGAATTTTGTGCTAACTCTAATAGTTTAGGCAGTAGAGCATTATAAACAATTGAAATTGTTAATAACAATATATATACTGCACCAATTTCACCCAAAATCTAATCAGTTCTGAGTTATATGGAAATGTTTCGAACTCGACCTTGATAACTTCCATAGCTTCATTCGTTCATGAGAAATCGTTGCGCAAAATTTTGTACACATACACACACACACGAACACACAGAGACGTCTTTGACGGGGCTTTGGCGTAGTCGGTAGAGTGTCTGCCTACTATTCTAAAGGTCCCGCGTTCGATTCCCGCTCACTGCAAAATATTTTTTCTGAAAAATATTTTCTCACGGACTCCGACCGATGGCAGGAACATTCCGTGTGTGCTATCGGCGGTATCCATGAAGTGAGACCGTGAGCCGGGACCGAACGCGACCCGTCGCGCGGGGGGGGAGGGAGGGTTCCATCGTAGACGCCCGCCATCGTATCACAGGGGTTTCTGGAGGTTTACCCTGTGATTAGAAATACGATGAGCTGAAATGGCGAAGTCGGCCCCAGCCGCAATGGGTGGGTACTCTGATCCGTAGTATTGCCCATGTAGTAATGCTTACCAGCGGGGACGTGGGTGAATACGAATAGAGAAAGAGTAAAAAAAAAAAAAAAAAACACAGAGACGTCAACTCAAAATTTGACGGGCATCATTTTGCTATACTTAAAAGCCTAATTAGATGATGAAACAACAAATTTGGTTCTCGGGGGCATTACAAGAACTTCCCGAAAAATCGGGAAGTTAAAAAGTATACTAAAACAGCAATTCGGGTATGCTGTTAGTTCAATTTACGTAAACAACAATATGGCATGATGGCTGTTACCCAAGAATCCGCCAGCTGTCCAAATTTTCGTAATAAAATTGCATCGTACAGTGCTTTGTACGCGTGGGTGTGAATAGTGAAAATATTTCATTAATATTGCATACAAGTGTAGAGCAAAGTAGGAGAAAAACCGACGTCATCAAAAAAAAGTCCAAAATATTCTAACTGAGTCAGATAATGCTCATGGCTATCTACCAGTGTCTCGAAAGCGTCTACTACTCAAATGCTAAATTCGGTTACCGTCAGGATGAGGATTGTATTACGCGCGTGGGATATTCTAATATTTCGTCTCGTAGGTTAGGCCTCTCCAAGAACCGGCGACGTCTTATAGCCCATTGGCCCCTGCCACTGGACAGAGGCGTTGAATTGTCGAATATTTGAATAAATGATGGTCTTTGACGTAATCGGTCTCAGTAAGTGTGAAAACTTATTTCAATTAGACGGAATCGAACACGAAGTTTCTGTATCTAAATTATCCCATGACATATTACTTAAAATAAGCCAAAACAATGCTTATTATTTTTTTGTTGAGGAACATGGACACCATTCCGTAGGAATTTTCCACTTCGATAATTCCGCCGGTTCTCTCGCTTCCGGAATTATCGAGCCACCATGGGCTAATAATAGAACCCCGGAGAGATCGTGTAAGACGATCTCCTCTCAGGCAAACTCCTCTCATTTCTCTTATAACCTCCTCGTTACTTTTTTTCGCTTTATTCCACCCATTTCCTTCTGAGTTCATTCGCGTTGTGCCAGCCCCTTCAAACGAACTCAGGTTATGCAAAGCTCATGTGTGTGATGGTTTTAGACATGAGTTCAGTCAACTTATGAAATTCTCCGTATTTTTATTGGTATTTTCACATTAAAGGCAGGATAACGTTAGTCGCAATCCTGACGTCAGCTGAATGGATAAGGCCTGCTCTTCCACATGTCGAACGGATACGCCATGCGTGGGATTGTTACTGTGCTGACAGACCAAGATGAACTGCTCCGCGTCTTTGCTCTTCATGTTGCCGTCCTTGCTGATCATGTGTTTATGATGATATCAAGTCTATATCAGGGTCCGCACCATTTAAAACCTCACAAGTGAGGCCAAGTACCAAGCGTTCGTGGAGACACGTTTAAAGGATCTCGTCCTCCATTATCTTGCATGAAATACAAACCAGAACTTGAAGACCGTGTATGAAGACTTCCATGGATGTTCATGAGTTATCTCTGTCTAGTTGTCTCAGTTCATTCATACGTCCTTTGATGACGCCGGAAGGCTGGAGAAGCACTGGTACAGTAAACATGTGGATTGCAACAACTTGACTCTTCGCTGACAGTTCTGATGTCCATACGTTTCGAAGTCGCCGGCCATACTCCTCGTGAAAAGGCTACCTGACGTTCCCACTATCCCTAACAGATCTTTGGTTAATGCCAAAATAACTGTAAGATTCTTTGGAGCCTAGATCTCTGATGATGCTGCCATCCACCAACTGCATGTCCAGTCCAAACCTCATACCAACGGCTCACGCATAGATTGCAACAACGTCAAGCATAATTTTGAGTTACAGCTCTCCTGAAGCAAATAATTTACAATCATCCATACAAAATCTGCCTAACTTTATGCTTTCTATGATCTTGTTCGTCCGATATGGTCCAATGCAACAGAAATGGACACAAGTGAAATGCAGAACCGGAGAGGGCTCAAAGTATCGTCCTGAAATACACTTCTCCTGTATTGAACGAACCCTGAGGTTAGCATATATTGCTCATATTGTGTTCTACCGCAAGATACTCTAGCAGCAGGAATATGAGCTCATCGCCGATGCTCCCAGAGGCCTTCCTATCTCCATCTATTCGATATTCAGCGATCGACGAGTAAACTTTCCTTGCAACGCGACATGCCTCATTGGCTGTATATCATGTGAAGTACGAACATTGAATACACCAGTGAAGAGCTTACAGAGCGTGTTAAGACACGTGATTGGTCAATAGTCGGTCTGATCAGAGAAAACTCGTTTCTTTGGGACCAATCCGGTTCTTTCCCACCAGCAGCTACTCAGGAATTAGACAACTACCAATGGGTGAGGTGACCATGAACAGAGGAAAACCTCTTCCACTCGGAAGCTTAATCCGATCTGGGCCTGGACCCGCGTAATTTATTCATACTGCGCAATACATTTTCCACTTCCTCTTTTGTGAGTGGTGTGAACTCCATGAAGATTATCGGAATGGCCCGCGCGCATGGGGACCCTGGATGGTTATCGAGGTTAGGCGAGATATGCACAGGCGGGTTATTCGAATAGTGTGGAGTAGGTGAAGTCGCCAGTGTTTTAATGGCGTAAAATTCAGAATTCTGAAAACTAACCAAATATCCGTTGACTTGACTCTTGAATCATTGCATTCAAAAGTGAATTCCAAATTAAAGAAGAACAAGTTGTGTGAGCATGTGTGTACCCCATTCGGGGCACACCCTTGGTAGTGTTATAACGAAAACTTGCAGATTTGAGAATTCTAAACTGACTCATTTATGAAACAGATAATTATGAATATTTGAGTAGACGCATGGTGAGCATGAGGATGAGACTTATGCGCGTTACTTGAGTGAGAGTGAGACGCAAATAGGGGTGTGGTCGCTGGAGGATTCCGTCATACCTTTTTAATTATGATAATCATGGAAAAAAGTCATTAGAAATTAAATGTGCATTTCCACTTACAGAACAAGTTCCATTTGACACTTTTTGCCGTGTGTCTCACCGTTTTTGCTATAGAGCGTTATGGGCGATTGAATTTGTTAATAACAATGTCTATCCTGCTCCCAATTTTATTCAAAATCTTGGACCCTCCATTCTCCATAGAAATGCTGCGATTGCAACCCTAATCACGACCGTCACTTCAGTCGTTCACTTATTACAATAATGATTGTTCAAACGACCATACCTCGTTAATTATGCAAATTATGGAAAAAAGTAATTGCACATAAAATCGGTATTTTGACGCAGAGAACAACTTTTGTAGTTGTACTTATTGTCCTATCTCCGACAGTCTTCGCGATAGAACGTTATGAACAATTGAAATGGTTTATAACGATATAAATATCGCATGAATTTTATCCACAGATATTTGTTCAGAATGTCATGGGAAGCATTTTGGTATACTTGAAAGGCTAGTTCCGAATCGAAAAGTTAAAAAGTCGATTTGGGGGGGATTACAATAACTCCCCAAAAACTCGGGAAGTTAATTATTTAGTTATTCCACCAGCAGTACTGAAAAATTGAATGCGTTTGAATTAACGACAATTTCATCCATATTACTACATTTTTGTCTCAGTGTACGTAGATGAATACACTGATCTTCCCTTAGTGTCTCTATGTGGCATGAGATTATTCCATATGTGATTAAACAGCTTGTACAAAAACGCCTTCAAAAAATTCCTGGTTTTTGGTTCAAAAAATTCCAACGACGAATGGAATTTTACATAATTTCAAATCGCTCGGTTCGTCGGCCGTTTACGCTCAAAATTTACAAGGGGACAAGACTATGAACATTACCACGACCGCATTATGCGTTTTCGCCCACACACGACAAGCGCAATTCTACGTCACCTATGTCTCTCTCTCTAAATTCATATTTCGTAGTGTTATACATGCTGGGGGACTATAACAAGTGTGTTGTCTATCTCAGTTGGTGGTTGAAGGGCTTGCTCTACCCGCTTCACATTGTTTACCTTACGCCAACCACCCCGGCTCCCGAATCTGCATAAACCTTCCCCTCTATCTTCCACTCCACTGCCACCAGCTCAATCCTTCAGCCAGACGAATTTCAGTGCCCCCGTCTGTCAATCCCTGCTAAAATGATTTCATTGGTGCATTTGACATTAGTAGGCGGGTAGGAATAAAGTTATAAACAATGTTACAATATGAGTTTAAATATCGATAATGCGAGAGAAACTGAGATAGAAACTCAATGAAATAGTATATTACGACCCAAGGCCAGAAAGTTTGATTTCCTGGAGTGCGTGATATGAAGGCCGAGGCGAAGCCGAGGCCTCATATCACGTACAGCAAGAAATCAAACTTTCTGGCCGTGTGTCGTATGCTATTTTTCTTTCTCCCCACCCGAAAGTACGTTCAACAATAAATGTATCAATTTTGAAATGTTGACGATCAATCCAACGATGAATACTTTTGTGGCCTGCCCGCGCACGCCTCTCGTCGGTCACCTTGCGAACTACATGCCCGCCCGACTTTTGCAAAACCGAGGCGAAGCCGAGGTTTTTGCTGGTCGGGGCGGGCAAAAAGTAAAAATGCATGAAAAAACATAAAAACGTCGAAAAGAAAATTAGAATGTCGAACTCACTTTTTATAAGCATATTTTCCTTCCAACTTTGACCTCTCTGTCGAAATTTCTAAACATCGCGATGAAGAATCGCTCAGTTTTCAGGTTAGGTCAGTCTCTTCATTCGCCGGCGGGGAACAGTTTTAATTTACTCTACTTTTTCAAAATCAACTCGTTTTATCCAATATTATTTTATCCACTAAAGAAATTAATGCATAATTTAAAGAAATTTTGTTCCACAGGAGCACTGGCGACATGAACCTTTTATGCGTATATATATTATACAGAGAAAAAGTGGCTTCGAAATTTGACACGTTCGGTCGCGATTTGGGCACTGAAATATATCATGCGCATGCGTAAGCAAGAGTCGGGGAGCTTCGGGTGGAGATCCGAAGTTTACTCTTTCGTTAGCAACTCTCGCCTGCAAACGCGAGCCACAAAAGTTTTGTGGCCAATCACAACGATTCTCCGTCGAGAAACTCCAGAAAAGCCGTTGTTTCTGGTGTTTCAGACCACGGTGGAGAGCGTACTTTCGGGTCGGGGAGGCAGAAAAATATATTACAGCTGAAAATTTCCATACCTGAGAGACAGTTATGTTTTCAAAAACATATTTTATGGATTCCATAAATTTCTGACGTTTTCAATCCAGCCGAAATTATTTTATACCTGTTTTCATAACTAGAGAAAAGTGAGGCGTCATGAGACACCTGGTAGATGTGAAACGGAGCACAAATTTTGATCTAAATTGATCCAAAATTTTTGACGATTTCTCGGGAATTATTGGAAATTTTCAAATACTCAGTTCTTTTAAATGTTTGAAAAGTTTTTTAAAAATTTTAGGAACCTTTTCCAAATTTTTACAAGAATTTTCAATTTTTGAAAACATTTCCAAAATTTTCCAATTTTTTTCAAAATATTTAGAATTTTTTTTTCAATTTTTTAGAAAAGTGTTCCACATTTCTTTGAACTTTTAGCAAACTTTTTTCAATTTCAAAAAAAAATTCCTATTTTTTCAAAATGGTGCTGAATTTTTACAAAAATTTTCCAATTTTGTTGTAAATTTCTCTGCAAATATTTCCAATTTTTTTCAAAATGGGCCAAATTTTCTGTCAAAAGTGTTTTGCTAAATGCTCCAAACATTTCCAACATTTTTCAAATTTTTCCAAATTTTGTATCTTACACAATTGTATCTTATATACAACTTGTAGCATCGCCTTTGCGTCGATGACAAGGGGGCGACGTGTAAGCAGTGGAGTATATCTATATATATTTGTCATGGACAGTTGCCTATCCCGAGAGAAAATTTTTACGATCCCCTGCGCCGCATTAGATGTTTCACATCAAAAAGGAGGTTTCTTGAGTTTATCAGTTATGATTATCATCTAGCACTAATTAATTTTGAGGATGCTTAAGGATAATAGTAATTCTTGTGGTCATTCAGCGATTGCTTGGGCATAGTACTGTCCATTATGGGGCAAAGCTGCATTAGCAAGCTTGTGGTTTGCCGGAAGTAATCTGTATCGCCGTAATATATTGTAGAGGATGTTGAACCACCCGGTGTTAGAACACCCGTTAAAAATTCGTTTAAATCAATAGTACAATCGTTTATTACAAATAAGTTCGCCGTGTAGGCATTCCACAGAAACAACGGAATTTTCCTCTCAGTATGGATTTCATCATAGGCGCCAGCGATCGCCGCATAAGCGTTTCTGGAGGTTTACCCTGTGTTTAGAAATACGATTGCTGAGACGGTGAAAGTCGGTCCCAGCCCCATGGATGGGTGTCCAATACTCGCTTCTGCAGGAATACTCAATAGCAGCTACCGTGGGGAGTACAAACAAGAGGTACGAAGACAAAAAGCACACACACAGACACATGCAATCGGAAACGTGTGCGAGTAAAACAATTTAATTTCACCAAATAATCAATGAATCTGCAATGGTTAACATTGGTGATTATTAAATTTGATTGAGACACAATAAAAAATTTGGAAAAGTAGAACAAAATTACTCTTATTTATTCGGTTTAATTCAAGCTTTTATGAGTTCTTCAATGCTCCTAATTTCCAGACACTAAATGTTCGAAAGTCTCTTGATTTACAAAACGTTTGATGCCTTTCAATTTTGCGACATTGTTCAAATTATTTTGCAGCATCAAATTTGTGAGATTTCCGATATTCTGACTCTTGCCATGACAGCTTACTGATGGAGTTCTGCCAAACCGTAGTCATTGCAGATTTTTCATCATGGGGTATCTCAAAGTATGAAATGAAATAGAGAATACTATTTAGTTTTCGATCTCATATGAAATATGGATTTGGATCAAGTGTTGCCAACATAAATAAGGAAACATTATTAATACCATGGAGAAGGTAATTATAAAATAACCATTTCAGATGGTATCTCATGACAGGAATCGAATAAAAATAATACAACGTAAGAAAACTTCAACCAAAAGTGTCAGAAAAGTTACGTAAAATTACATTTCACAATGTAATCCGCAAGTGAGATAAAATTCAATAAGAATTACGAAACTACCTGAAATATTCACATTTATTCACATATAAAGTAAATGTTACGAAGCGCTTCGTAAAAATAGTACACACACAGTGGACTTCCTATAGCTCATCTAGTTCCAGCGAGCAGAGGGGAATGCGGCCCCACTACACACGACGTTAAAGAATGCGCGTGAGGGGTATGAGTGTTGCGTTGTGCGTAGCGTCATGAGCGATGTACACCGGAACTTTGTTAGTTGCAACACGTGCGGGTTAGTGTAGGTAACTGTGATAGTCGAAATTATCTGAAGATTGAAGGTAATTATCATTTGTCTCTTTAGACTTCCTGGAATCGACACCGCACGTCATCAAAGAGTGGGGGTAACTTTTTAGTTGCGACCCTCCAAGTTTTACCTCTCCTACTGTCGTAAACGTGTTGCAACTAAAGAGGGTTCACTATATACGTTTTGGAGAGCATCTCTTTCAGTCTGCACACTTATTGCGAACGTGGAAGGGGTACTCTGTAAGTCTTTGTACGCGTACATTCCGAATTTCCAAACCCAAGTGTCATATTCAGAACCCTTTCCCGGAATCTGAATGATTCCCCTTAGAACAGAGACTTTTTCTCTACTTTCTTTCTCCATGATTTAATCAAATTCCGTCACATCAAAACTACAAATCGCGAAGTTCTTTGTGTGCTCCCCGTCCACTCATTATTTTTTTTAAGGGTTTAATGTATGAATGCTATGCAAAAATGAAGTTATAGTTTGTAGATATTCTGAAGTGGGTATATCATCTTTCATTTCTTCTTCCCTCATATTAGATGCTCAACTGCTCTCTCATGGCCGATTATTTCGAAATAAATTGCTCCCGAATCGTTGAAAATCTTCCTGAAACGATGGATAAAGTTCGCCAATCCGGGAAGAACTACGAAGCTTTCATGTGTTTTTTGCGATTCAAATTCGAGAATTTACAAAAACTTTGTATCCTGTTTACCCGAATTTTGTTGATCAGTTCTATGTTTAGAACTGTTTACTTGATCAGTTCTATGATTTTTATCAAATAGTGACTGCCTCTGCCCTGATGTGATCTATCATCGTTGTGACATCACATATGCATCAATTGCACAGATCAAAGCTTGATACTTGAATCATAAGGGGGCTTCTGCATATCTTGATTGGCGCAGAGTAAAGAAGGTGCACATGAATGGAAGCTTGGATAAGCATTTGGGGATGTTACTTCATTGTGTACGATTGTATAATGAGAGATAAAAGTTAATTCGTTAATTTCTCTCCGTAATTTTACGTTTTATCGGGTTAGGTTTGAGTTGCTACGTCCCACAAATGAAGGTTACCCGTGGGCTAGGCTCAGGCGTGATGTAGAAGGGCCCAATCATTAGGCTTCGTGGCACGCTCAGATAGCCTTGGCTTCCCTGAGGCCGGAGCCTCGGCCAGTTGCGCTCTTCAAGTCCTATTTTTATGTGCTGTTGGTTGTCCTAACAACAATATCGATATGCCTGTTCGACCTATTTTGCCCCATGGGCGGCTTGTGGTCCCGTCCGTCGCCTTCGTGATTCCTTCAGGCTCTCCCTCATGTGTGAAATCAGATAATCTTCTCATAAGATTGCCACGAAAAGCCTATGGAGATTTGATATGTTTCCTAAGCCATCCATAAGAGGGAATCATACAGCATCTTCCATTAGAAATTATGTCCCATCGTTGACAGTCAATGTTGTGGGGGAAAGCTGAAAAAAACGAAACAGCGGTGCTAAATGAGGGTGACTCAAAAAAGAATTGGGGCAACAGAAAAGCATTCCCATTCTTTAACTAACACTATTTTTCCTCAAAACTTGCCATAAAAATTCAATTAGTTCCTCGCCGCGTGTTTACATGGAAATATGTTATGAAACATCTCTTTCTGTAAGAAATTTTATTTTTGACAACGGTATTTGCACGAGTAACTGGCGCCGAAATGTCAATAAAGGGGTTATGGGTGAGATAGCGTAGGTGGCGAAACAGAACTCAATGTTAATGAAAATATAATCGGAGGTGAAGGACGTTTGTTTTGGAAAATTTAGTGGAAGCTTCATCATATAAGACCAATCGCATAATTTGTTCGCGATTAACCCCCCCCCCCCTCCCCCCGCCCCCACACATAGACATCTTCCTAACGAGAAAACAAATTTTTATTTCTAAGAGTAAAATAAGAACTTACCGCACTAGGACATCAACTATCGACAAAATATCCCAATTCTCCATGATTTTGTTTATATGAATTCTAGAAAAAAACATTTCCCATTATCCAACATTATACGACTGCGGGGTCATATTATACGCACAATTTTCACGGGCTATTAACTTAATCTCAATGGGCTAAACCTGAGCCAAGCTGAAGTATAAATTGGGTCTCCCAACTCTTAGTAACAAAAAAATGATGAATCTGTGAGGATAAAAGTTACGTTTTTGGCAGTTATTTATACGAAATGGGACGAAAAATATTCTCAATTATTATTATACGAAAAGCTCAGAAGAATTTGCATGAGAACTGATCCTTCGCTAGAGAACTTCAACCAATCTTAAAAAATCCCAACTATTGTGGGTACTATTCTCTGAGCTCTGCTATGAGCTAAAAAAATCCCCTATAGATTTGGGAGAATTCCCTCAAAGTTCCCTATATAGGATTCCACAAACCTAATTATTCATAAAATTTGCAAAATTATTCGTGAAGAATGTTCCATCAGAAATGCTCTCAGAAACGTGAAATACCTGAAGGGGGGGCGTTCAGCTGAATGCATTCCGCTATCCCTCTCCCTCCCGCTAACTTGGCAACATGCGATTTCTCCAATGTTCAGACATACCCAAGACCGTACAATCCAACCTCTGATATAATCCCCAAACTCCGTCTTTTCTCACATTATGTAAAATCTGATCACATTCGGAAATACTACCCAGGAGTTAAAAATATCCGCCCCTTCCACACGCATACACAATTAAAATAATAAAACATTCCCCACTGACTATACCCGTCTAGAATATCACAAGAACTGGATGCTGGAAATAGCCTTTCCACAAAAAGACCTAGACTCATTTTCAATTTCTCCACATCCACCCTTCGCCTGTCTCTCCCACTCTATCATTCTCAAAAGCACCATAAAAATTCCAAAGCTACGTTATACATACCTATCCACCATCATGTGCCTTTCTTCCTCAAGTAGAGTGCAACGACATTCTACCAAAATCGTCAAGAGCTCATTGGGCTCGATGGGCGCTGACCCCACAACCAAAAGAAACAATTTCCGCAGTCTCACAATTGTCCATCAGCGCGATATATTCTCGGATAATGTGCAGTGCCAACTTTTACAAAACAAGAAAAAAAAAACAAATAATTTTTATTGAATCATCAGGTTTAAATTTGTCCCAAGGTGGAGCACCAAAATAACAATTTAACATTTGTAAAACCCTTTAGTTCTGAAAATAACCCGAAATAATCCAATAATACGAGATCAAGATCAGCTCAGCATTCAAAGATTGAACATACAGATTGTAGATCTGTATACATGAGTAAAATGAGCGATAAATAGGGGATGAACCCACTGATGGTGTGCCATAACACCAGGACTACACGTGCAGCTCGGCACGCGACACACTCCTCTACCTAGCCCTCTCCCCCCCCCCCCCCTATATAATAGCAAAATCCAAAGAAAGAGTTCAAGAGATCCCACGAACCAGGGGAAGAAGGGAAATGAAAAATCCCGAAATAGATATTTGAGCAAGTTACTATTAATAGTGGATGAGTATGTGCCGCCATTGCCCCCATCTCTCTCACAAATTTCTCTCTTCCACTCGTCATCAACTCCATGTGCTCCATTGCTCCCACCCACTCCTCCAAATTTGTGTTCTTTTTTCGTTTAGTTCGACTGTTCTTGTCGTTTCTCCTGGAAAGTACACCACCCCTCTTCCCCCACCGACTTTTCCCGCGGCCCTTACTCGGGGGGGGGGGGGGGGGGGAAAGGGAGGACAACCTAAGACGTTCCCAGCTTCAACATGAGAAAAAAAGAGAGACCATACTGCCGTCTTACCTCATCTTGTCTAACAGTCTTTCACATGTACTTTTTGCCCACTACACGTCACCTATCCTCTTCTTATCCTCCCATCCTCTCCTCTTGCTAACTCCCTTTACCCACTAAAGTTCTCCCCTGAAAGATGCACGTGCCGTGTGCAAAGCCACGGTATGACTAGGACGAGCTCGGGGCGCCAAGAGCCATTCGAATCCAGTATTAGTGCGGTGCAGAGTGTTACAAGGTGGTCCTTCGCTGATATTATCTAAATAAAATCCATTACATTGTTATCAAATATACCTAGTGGTGAGTACAATCAGCCGGTTCGATATTCGGAATGAGATAAGATTGAACGTGGCAATAAAAATGGTTTAGCGGTTTCACTTCAATTGTTACCACATATATTGTTAATTTATGGAATATAAAATTTCGCGATCATCATTATTCGATATCGAGTGTTTCTCTCGTGTTTGTTGTTTTTTTGTTGTTTTATAATTAATTATGGTTATTTGACTCTTTTGGCTATGATGGTTCTGTGAAATTGCCGTCCATCCAAGATACGTGAAAAGTCGTTTAATTTCTCGATGAACCGAATGGGGCGAGTGGGGGGCGAGAGGTGGAGAGAGACAAATGGCGGTAGTGTCGGGAAAACTGGAGAGCATCAGCGAAAAGGGGAAACTTCACGGCAAGATAAAGATGGTTTAGGTTATGGGAGTAAGGGGGGTAAATTGTGCGCCCGCGCCGTTATGCGAGGACGTATACCTTCCCTAATACGGCGTCGACCAGCGTTGGACGGCCTACACCGCCCAACCCGCAACCAATATAGAATCGCTACCTCTTCTACATTCCCACTCCGTAATGTTTTTTTTTTATTTTGAGGTGAGGCTTTTTTCATCGGCTTCTGTGGTGACTATGCACGATTTTCCGACCTCATGCCCGTTATCTTACGCAGGTTACTGATAGACCGATTTAGATGTAGTTAATTACTGGTCAACTATTAACAAAGGCAACAGTTGGTTCTGACCAAATAATATTCGGTAATGGTTAATCGTTGAGTTAGATATTGTTTTTTTTTTACATTTCGGAGCAGTTAATCGGTTCACTTTCTGACTAAATGCAGTTCATCGACTATAAGTAATCCCTCCTATCAGTGAAAATTTATCGAGTGTTACTCGTGGAGTCTTGGGTTCTACCTGTCCGCGGGTGAGAGGGTGAGTACGGGACGCCAGAGGTACGAGATTCGAAAATAGATACAGCTGACATCGAGCCAAATCGATAGGTGATTGTTTACGGTAGAATAGAATGGTTCTTTCGCGATCTGCTCTTCCGGCGTTGGAGCTTATGCCGAGGGAAAGTAAATGAAAATTTGATTAAGGGAAACAAGGTAACAGATAGTCATGAATATCAGTTTCGAGAATCATTTGGCCCTGGTGTAACACAGATGAAATGGTGCATAGAACAATTTGACTTGGAGGATTGATTTATTGAGAGAGTAAAGATTACTGACCGACGAGTAGAATGGTTCATTGTTAGTGTATTTGATTTTTAGTTGAAGATATCTGGGATCTTGGGAAGCAGAAAGATCCGAGCAGTTGCTATTATATAATCTTCAGGATGAAACTCTTTCGTTTCAATTCTTTTTTTGAGGAAATTAGGTAGGAAGGCGGTAGTAAATGATGAGCGTTGTGATGGTCGGAGGCAACTGAAATAGTTACAAAATAGTTGAAATACAATTATTTGCAAAAGTTTTATTTGCAAATGCAGAGCAAGAAGTGTGTGTATGAAAATTGTTAAAAATGTAATGAGAAACGGAAGTCGAATAGCCTGTAAAAAGGAATAAAGAATTTTTCATTTGCAAATGGAAGAAAACTTATCTCAAAATTTCTAGATACTTATATTGTGTCGATAGTAAACAAAAATCTGCACTGATGAAGTCCACAACACCATGCTCTTCAAAGAATTACCTCGATTTAAAAAATGATCTATCTCCATGTCTGCTATTCCGAGGTGATTAAAGTCCAGCTCCATGAGTTTTGCGCTTAAAGCACTGTACAATAATTATGGTCCATGTGACCTAGAATCAAATCCAGCGAGTATTATTAATTTGTCAATTTTTGGACTCGCTCAATTCGTATATGTTAATAATCATAAGCAGCGTCCACTGAAGCTATTTGCGGCATAGTTATCATATGCCGAGACGAAAATGTCGCTGATGGAACCAGACCTTAATTCCTCGGAAATAGCAACCATGGCGAAATATAGTTTTTCAATTGGGGGTTCTTTTCTCAATAACATAATGTTGTTATATCAGAAAATAATTTTATCAGCATAGTACATGATGCTGTCGATGTCCTAGTGATTTCCAGAATTTTGTAAAGAATCGCGCCTCATGAGATGCGATTAAAAAATGGGAAATGAAAGAATTATGAGATTGTGCGCATGCGCGACATTTTGCCATAAGGACATAAAGGTCTGGATATACATAGGTGTCTATATCTGAAATACGTGGCCAAATATTTTTGAAAATATATGTTAGTAAATTATATATTAAACGGCATAAATATAAAACTTGGAACACTGTCCACGATGTCCCGAAACTGCGGGCGTTATTTTCGAGGGTGAGAAACGGGTGAATTTCCAAGTCGACAGTTCCTCTTTGACTTTTCTGTCTGAAGTTATTGAAGTTTGAAGTTGAAATGCTTATCCCACTGGGTTAGTGCTCCAAGTTCAGTTCCAAGAACTGTTCCAAATGAACGAACAGTTCCAAGATTTCTTTTCCGGGAAACTTCCGTTCTGGGAGCCGTTCCAGATCGAACTTCAGTTCCGGACACCCTTCCCTGAATGGTGTCAGATGAAGGTTTGATTCCGGGAACAGGGGCAAGGAACTGTTCCAGGTAGAACTTCGATTCGATCGAAAACTATTCTCAGTGGATGTACAGTTCCGGGAAATGTCCCAAGCGTTCCAATTTTTGGAAAGGTTCCATCACTTGGAACGGTTCTTGGAACTCAGGGCCCTGGCTGTTCAACTTGGAACTTCAAAAGCGGGGGGGGGGGGGGGTGCCAGACCATAATGATTTCATCATTACCATGTTATAAGTTACCAGATTCTATCCGTCTTCTTTTAGACGGTGGGTGGTTTAGCTCTGTGCCAAGTTCCGGTTGAATGGGATGATAGATTTTCGAGAAGCAACAATTTGTTTTCAATTTTCTAAGACCATCTTTTTATCTTCAATATCCGCTGCCCAATTCGAATCATCAATATCTTGACACTGAACTTCCGGTTAGCCTCAGATTTTATTTAGTGTTATTATCGTCTTTTAGTGATCGATCTTTTCGATATTGATTGCAAAATAATATATTTCCGATGAAAGCGATGAAGACAATTTTTTTTTACTGATACAAATTTCAATGATAAAAACCTTTGCAACGCTAAAATTGTTATCAAATAGGCTCTCATTCGTTCGATTTTGTTGTAATTGGATAATTTGTACTCGGAATTTTTCTCGACGGACTAATTGGGGTGGTAATTCATGGAATAAATGAGAGTTTATCCGTTGAAAATATTCAGTTACAGAGGTAATTTTAGTGTCAATTTAATGAGAGTACATTTTCAGCATTTTTAATTGATAAATTGAACAGCATAATTGGATGTAATTTTCGGCACACGAGAGAATTTCTTTTTTTCGCCTCCTGTTTTTAATGAACAAAAAAAAAGGCTCATTGGAGTAATTGATAATGAGACCCAAAACCTGTCTGTTTGCAAAGATGTTAGTGATGTCAAAGCATTACCACGTTCAACAGCTGTTCTCATTTGCTATACATAGACTGAGATTCGTTGGTTATACGCCATGCTGCTAATTGCATTTCAATTACGGAAATAGAATGAACACGTAATCGGTGATTTATGTATCACTTGCAGGTTTTCACATTTTGATCATTGAGTGATTGAGGAGGCAAAATTTATACTAGTGTATTTCATAGTATTTTTTTCTCATTTGTTTCAGTATAAACAAACATGCCTTTCAAGCCAGTGGAACACCCAAAATGCCCAAAATGCGGCAAATCAGTCTACGCCGCTGAGGAACGCGTTGCAGGAGGACTCAAGTGGCACAAAATGTGCTTCAAGTGTGGTACGTAATTTAATATAATAATGTTTCATAATGAAGCCCTGATCATTGATGTGGTTTTAAGCCGGAAATGGGATTATTGACCCTCATACCTATGGTGAAGTAGAAAAACAAATTATATGACTATATAGTACACACGCATTCCGATCATTTTTGTGTTATACAGGGGATATAATTGGGTATTTCTTTTCTTCTGCGATATCCATTATGTGCCATCTTATCTACTAAATTCGCGATAATATTAAAAAATCCTGGATATGAAATAATAGAAGCCCCTCACTATAAAGAACGTAAACAACTAAACAGGATCTGGTCTGCCACATACTGGGCTGCACCACTGATGTCCCAATCCAAGTTCCATAAGTGGTCCAATCAGAAATCACATGATTGAGGGTTCATATATTGCACGGGTTTCTACAAATTTCAGATTGCGGGATGTCATTATTGGAATCACCCCAATTCCAAAAATCTTAGGTTAGCTATGTAACTGGTCTTTTAGATATACTCAAATGGTCCCTAACAAATTTTAAGTCGACGTCTGTGTGTGTTTTTTTCGCCTTGGTTCCTGTCTTCCGTACTCGCCACGGCAACTGCTATTGGGCATTCCTACGAAAAGGCGTACTGAATACCCATCCATGTGGTTGGGTCGGCTTTCGTCATTTCAGCCATCGTATTCCTAGACACCGGGTGAACCTCAAGAAAACCCTGTGTTACGATGGCCGACGCCCGTGATGGAATCCCCCTCCTCACCCCCCCCCCCCTCTCCCCAGCACGGGTCGGGCAGGGTCTCTGCCCGGCCTAGTCAAAGACTCTACCTACTGCACCAAAACCCCAACGATGTGTCTGTATGTGTGTCCTGTTTGTGTCACTCTTCCGCCACCTCTCTCCCTGCCAGGGATTGGGTTCCAGTCCAACCTCGCGGTCTCATTTCCTAGGCACTGACCATACCACACACAAAACGGGATCGGTTGGTATGCATGAGAGAACTTTTCGAAACGAATAATATTCTCCAGAGTGCGGGACCAAACCCAGGACCTTTGACGTAGTAGGCAGATACTCTCCCCACCATAACGAGTCCCTTACTACAACCAATCCCCGACAGTTTTCCAAACTACGTACACGCGCGTGTATATAAACTTGGTCACCCATCAAGGATATCATTATTAACCGTGGAATGGTGACCGGTGAGAGCAAATTGTTGGGAGTTGTTGACATTGTCTATTCTTTTAGCCAAGTAACTGATTATTACCAACATTCTACCAGCTTCAGTTTTCATCGGAAGGGTTCTTTTGCAAATAAATCAAGTAGCTCAATTCCTCTGTAAGAAATTCCAAAATTAAAAGCGCACTGATCTATATACACTATACTGCACACACACTATAGTTCCCTATTTCGCGGTAAAAAAATGGTGAAATATTGTAGGGATGACTGTCCTCGTAATAGTAATATGTGACATAACGGCGATAAGCGGCGGTTGGAATAAGTGAAAAACTTGCAGCGCAAGGGAGACAAGACGTTGACATTCAACCTGTTTTCTCAAGACTGACAAATCCTTTTACCCAGATGACAAAAAAATCTTATTTTGCAGCGTATAACCTGACTTTAAGTATTATACATACCTGAAATCGAGTCGTGTCAATATCTCAAGTTAAGCCGCCCGAACGCCTTAATTCAAGTCGCCTCAAATTCACCCTGCGGACGTCGTAAGTCCAGGTACACCGCCTCAAATTAACGCGCCTGGACGCCCCAAATTGCGGCATTTGGAGTAGTTATTTTGAGACTCTACAGGCCTCAATTTGAGATTTTTTCCTCTGGGTTTTGCGCGCTGGAGCACTTATCATGCAATCAATGAAGAAAGTGAAGAGAACTGAAAGGTTAATAAATGAACTTGTATTGCAGGACTCTGCAGCAAGCTCCTCGACTCAACAAACTGCTCTGAGCACGAGGGTGAGCTGTTCTGCAAGGTATGCCACGCCCGGAAATTCGGCCCCAAGGGTTACGGTTTTGGTGGTGGCGCAGGCTGCCTGTCCATGGACCAGGGCGAGCACCTGCAGAGAGAGTGAGTGCCACAAGGATGTCGCACCCGTTGCCACCCTTCCACATATCCCTCAGCCCTTTGTTTAAAAAAAAAATTCGGCCAACAACCAAAATTCCCCTGTAAATACCCTCGTCGCGATACACCATACCATGCATTCAATCTATTACATAATAAATAATTTCCTGAATTCAACCAGAATGAAATATAAATTACCCAAATTATAAGGTATTCAACAAGGTCAGTTTATGCCAAGCGACGGAGCCCGAGAGACTATCCCCGCCCACCCCAATCATTTTTATCAAGAATTAATTGAAAGAAAATTACACCACGTTCATTGATATTAATTTATTTATATTCATCAATCAACTCAATTTACTATTACATCATCAATGTCAATTGGGTTCCCTCGATCGGTTGTCAATTCGATCACGACGAGTATCACACTTTTCCCTCCCCCCCCCCCCCCCCCTCTCCACCTACTACGTTATCTTAATTAATGATTAATTGTATCTTATGACAACTGAAAATGTTGATAATTCACTATTCTAACTAACAGCCAGAGCAGAACAGAACAAGTGTTTGAAAATTCTTTTGTAAATCGTTGACCCTACCTTTCATTTGAATCAAATATTCTATCAATTGTGACTCATTATAGTTTATTATATGACTACCTGTTGCTCCTTTGGAGCGCCGAATATTATTTAGAAAAAGCGCAAATTGACCTAAATTATTTGAAACAGATGAAACCAGTGAACAAGTAATTGTGATGAATCTAGTCGGGTGCGAGCCTGTTTAATCGTTGCGTTTTATCTTGATTCCCCGTGTTTTTTTTGTAGACACCCCTTCTTACTGTCTTTAACCTCCACCCCCCCCCCTTTTCAACCCAATCTCTTTTACTTATTTTACATCAATCTAGTCTTTCTCACGTCTTTACGAATGTCAATTTGTACCACCTGTCTGTTTCTATCTCTCTCTCTCTTTTTCCCCCCTTTTGAACCACAAAAAAAATTAATTAATGAGAAACAATAATAGTGAATATTTCACAGACACAAAAAAGAAAAAACAACAGTTTAGTTTTTAGGATCATTTGTACCAGCTGTATTAAGTACAACATTAAAAGTGAAAATTATACATAAAACCATTTTAGTTGACTGATTAATTTATTCTGGGAAAATAATCATTATCTCGAGTATTAATTAATAACACAATGTGAATGATTTTTTTTATCATTCTCAATCTCATTCATACTCGCATCGACACCGCCAATTTCTTTTTTTTTTTATCGAGAGAAGAAATGCGAATGCAGTTTTTTTCCATCCTGAGTAGTAATACTAAAAAAAACCCTCAAGGGATGAAAAAAACATGAATATATGTGACTGCAAAAAAATTGCCTCCACCCACCCCCGCCAGCCCCGCCGAGTTCGAGCCACCAGAGGCCCATTGATAAATCCGAATCACACCCACACACACGCATTCGTGATTAAAATGGTGAGCACCGAGAAAAATAATTGCCAATTCCGCGTGAATAAAGCTTACCCGCGTATAAATTATCCTGCACGGCCTTTTATTATTTTCTATTCAACAAAACGAAAAAGCAAAGACAACTCTACCTCTATCTCTCCATCTGTCTCTCTCTATATTTCTTTCTTTATCTCTCTGTGGTTTCAATTTATACAACTTTTCGTGTGGAACAGACGAAACAAATTATACAATTTATCAAATTGTGTTAATTACAATAATTTGATGAAAGTACTTGGATCATTCCTTTTGGTTCAACGAAGTAGTAAAAGTCCAAAATTTCACGCTTTATTAAAGATGAAAACACGAATTGATGTTGATAACGGAAGATCCTGAGAGCAAATGTTGGAAGACTTTTTTGTAGGTAATTTTACTAGCAAAGTTGTCAATCAAATGATGCATTTCAGTGTTGTATCAGTCATTTCCCCATATTGCGGACCGTAAAAAAAAATCCGCCACCAAACACTTTTCCGATCAACCCGAACTCGGTTCCAAGTTGACCAGGGCCGTCGAACCAATTGGCCGCCTGTGATTCTTGGATTGATGCAAAACAATTGGGTAAACTCGGAACGACCCACTGAATCACTCCGATCTTTTTTTAGTACACCAAAATCAAGTTGTAAAGTCATCGTGAAAATCGCGATGTCTTTTCCTGAACCGATTGACAACTTCGCTACTAAATTTCAGAATAACAAGAAAGATTTTCTACAACTGTTCCCTCAAATTTTCTCGTTATGAAGATGAATTTGCAGTTGTTGATCGACAATTTATCTGATCATTACCACTTCACTACTAAAAATTATTCCACATGAAAACTCCACCTTTCTCGCAAACCTTCTTCGATTACTTAACTCAACTAATCACTTGTTTTAATCCAACTAACAACCGGTGTTATAACGGACCCAACCAAGCCGGTCCAGCTCGCAAGCCTCGCCTAGCTCGTTAAATCTCTGTATTACTGCAAACTTTCAAGCGTTAATGTACAGTTTGTCTCTGAATATTCATCAATATATCCATGTGTCAATGTCTCTCGTCCTCTATCTATGGACCATTTTTTTCCAATCTTTTGTCCATCAATCTGTTGTAGATCATTCAGTCCGCTTCTATTCATTCCCGAATGTCTTCACAATCTTCAGAATTAAAAAAAAAGTAAAGAAATAAAAAAAATCTTGAATCATTGTCATGTGCTTCTCGGCTCTCCTCTCGGGGCTCGGCGGAAGCGAATCGGGTGGTCGGGGTTATACTACTAACAATAGCTAACCCAATACTCGCCTAACACAGATTATATTCGCGAGTTACTCAGTCACTTGTGACCGATAATCATGCCACCATTTTATTGTTAATTATCACTCGTACAAGTGGTTTTACATTGTCATATTCGACCACTTCGGATTGAAGCTCTATGTTCATTGTAATTATTTGTTATACACTCCATAAATTTCTCATATTTTTCATCACATTGAGTTATTCCCTGTGATCACTATATTACTGCACGATTTACGGTCACAAATTTTCCCTCTTATCTCTCTTTATCTTTTTATTGTTCATTAATCACGCGGTTTGCGCACCTTCATTCATTCGTTTTTTCTCTACCTCAACATCACGTTCCACCGAAGTTTTTTTTTCATTCCATCTCTGTCTCAATGTTTCCACGATTTGTATTGTTTTTTTTATTTATTATTTTCTTGCAATGCTGCTTAATTTTTTTCCTATTTTTTACCTCTCTATATCTGTTATATAGTAGATGGAACATGCTTAGAGTTTCTTTTTAATAATTTATTTATTGAGTGATTCATTTAATTATGTTTGTAGTGAATTGTTGAATATGATGAGTCAAGTCGGCTTTGTGACATAAATTTTGGTATAAATATTTTCACAGAGGATGTATATTTTTTATTGAGTATGGTTAAGTGACTCATCACATGGACAGTTCACTACTCACAAATTTTCACAATTTTCAACTCGATTGTTTTGGTTTTTTTAGTGGAGAATATAGAGGATCGAATGCAGTTATGGAGCCACGTGCAATTGCTAAAGCACCAGAGGGTGAGGGATGTCCTAGATGCGGTGGTTATGTTTATGCCGCTGAGCAGATGTTAGCTAGAGGAAGAGTAAGTATTTTCCAAAAGTCGAAAGTACAAAAAAATTACGTCTCACACGAGGAAAAAATTACGCGAGGAAGATTCCTTTCTTTCGCTCAACCCATTCAGCTGGACAAACTTTCTTCTTATTTCCTTGTGAACAAAATAATGCGAATAATTTTTTTTGCCCAAATTTTTTATCAGAGAATTTTTCATTAGAAAAAAAATACTGAGAAAAAGGGCAGAAAGAAAAAGACACAAAACATATTTATTGATTCCTCTATAATTCCATCTTACTGCTCAAAAGCACGACATCATTTCTCACTGATAGTCAAGAATGAAACGTACCCCTGGATCATAAAAAAAAAACTTTCGTAACATCTTTACCATTGATGTAGCTCAAGGAATCGGGTATTTTGAGAATAGCAAAAATAATTTTGATGGAAAATTTTCGAGTGTGTAACCAGTCAACTGGTCATTGGGTGTTGGCCCAAAAAAAATCACTCCAAGCTGCTGGGGTAATTGCCAGAAAATATTCATGCAAGAGCGTTAACGCCGATGTAATAATACAAGCCGTGACTCACTTTGGAAAATCTAAATTGACGCCAAGAAGTGGAATTAATCTAGCACGCCTAATTGCTTGGGCAATTAGACAACGTGCCACTGAACTATCATGGATTTGCTGACAAAAGCAGTCAGAAATGGTGATCGTACTGATATAATATTTGCTGAAAGACACCAAACCACATGATGTTACTCAATTTTATTCCGAAAAAAACTTTTACTTTTCAAAATAACACTAAATAATTGAGAAGACACCGTTCCGGAGCACTCACATTCGCGTGAGTCACCCCCGCTCTTTTCATCTCACACTCACTCGCATAGTAAATGAAAAATTTAAGGTTTTTAAATGAAAAATCTTCCACGTACATTATGTTTCGTGAATTCTTATGACCAGGGCTTCCATAAGGCATGCTTCAAGTGCAAAATTTGTGGCCGGACCCTGGACTCTACGCTCCATTGTGATGGTGCTGATGGCGATATATACTGCCGAGGTATCATTTCGATGAGAGAAAACGATTAAAGCAAAAGCAAAAGAAAAAGACATTGATAATTGTCCTTTGAGTTTTCTTTTTTTTTCGTAATAATTCACCGTTTCACAATGTCTGTTATTTTTAACCCATTCCCCCATCGGCCGTTTGTCAATAATCCAATTGGTTATCCACCCCCCCCCCCCCCCCCACAATGTATTCCAAAACAATTGACCCGTGAATTCCCGGATGAACAATCTCGTGACTAACAATTTATCCGATAAAAGTGAAAATAAGATACCATCCTTTGTGTCTCTTCGTTATGCAGCCGTGGCACAGGGAGTGCTTTAAATGTGGCCTCTGCTCCAAGAGATTAGACTCGGTCAACTGCTGCGAGGCCCCGGACAAGGACATTTACTGCAAAGGTAATGGAATACACGAGTGAAAAAAACAAGGTCAACAAGGTGCGACACGTGCAAACAAAATTCGTAGATAAATGATCAATGATCAAATATTCAATTTTTTAGGAAAATGTTTTTTCATGACCTTCGATAGTTAGTGTAAAATGCAAAATAACTGTTACCAGTACAGGGAGCTTGTATGCGGCCTTGTTTCACGAAATTTTCCTATTAATAGATCCTGCATAACGTCACAGTGACGGATGCAGTTTTAAGGATGACCGCTGAGAATTGCGTTCCGTCAAGTTCAAACCGTCGGGTAAAATGATAAATGTAGTGTAAACAAATGGAAATGTCGTATAAGGCTAGTGCAACTGAAGGAAGTTGTAGAAAATAGGAGTTCATTGATCTGTCGCGATTTTTTTCAATGGCCTTCATTACCGCCCATCAAAAATATCGCTCCCAAAAATACAAGTCTTGATTAGAATTCCACCCATCGGAAATATTTCAAGCCAAGAATATTCTCACTCCGAAGATAGAACGATTGAAAGCACTGGAATATCTTCATCTTTACAATATCGTACTTGAATTCAATTGCACCCTAGTGTAATTGAATTTTTTATGATTCCTTTAATCGTCGTTAGAACGAAAATGCATCATAAAAATCATCTTTAGTATAATCTTAGATACTCTAATCATATTATACATCTCTCCACGCAATTACAATCCCAGCCATTTTTGCAATTCCATGAGTTGATGTAGGTAGGACAAGTGAGTTGATGAAAATTTCACACTGCAATCATTTTTACCACCATTTATAACGCCGCGAGTCATTTATCACCACTGCAATTGCGCTATATATTCTCAGTTGGAATGATTAAAAACCAAACTGTCAAGTAGAGTGGGGGGGGGGGGGGGGGGGGGGAGAGAAAAAAATGGCGTGTCGTAGCTTGATTTAAACTCATGCAGTGACAAAAACATATGCGATGACCAAGAGTACACATTAACTCATGTTTTTCCCAGTTTGCTATGCCAAGAAGTTCGGACCAAAGGGCTATGGTTATGGCCAGGGTGGTGGTGCCCTGCAGAGTGACTGCTACGCCAATGGGTGGGTCTCCCAAAATCATTACACTAAACATGACATAATGTTTCCTTAACCCGCTATTTGCCTCAAAGACCTCATGACAAACGAAATAACGAAAACAATTATGAAAAAAAAAAGAAAAACTCAAGGTCACACGAGAATTCCTGCTTTGGCCTATCATACTGCTGCTTAAATTTTTTTTACAATTTTTTAAAAAAGCACTATGCGCTTATCTGCTTAACAGCTTGCTATCCAAAGCAATTCGGTCCGCGAGGCATTGGTCATGCTGGAATTGTGTGGATTGGCCTGCAGAGCGACATTGAGGACAATGGGTACGCCGGTCCTCAGATTGTTATCCTAAGATTGGAAGCTCCTTTCCTGTGTCTCAGTGTTATTTAACCCGTCAGTAGTCGCGCCAGCTTGGGGACGCTCGTTACGCGCGTGTTGAGCGAATCCGTTACATTTTCTGTCCGGATCATGTGTCTAGAAGATAGATTTTTCATAAAAATTGTTTACGTTGTCAGACAATTGCAAAAGAAGAATTCGTCCTTGAGGAACCTTTCAACCGAAGTAATATGCTTTTAATTTTTTCATATTTCTGTAACCTTTCTCTCTGCGCAAACTTCGCTGAATAGTATTTCTTCTTTTCCCTTTGTAACAGCGACAAAATTTCAATGACACCTTTTTTTCGCGGCCGATACTGTTAGGCTTTCGAAGAAATCTAGTGAGAAAAAGTTGGGTGATCTCGTTTTCCACGTTCATTAGCAAGTTGCCATCATTAATTTGTCAAAATTGCGCACTATAGAGAATGACAATTTCATGCACTGCCCCCCAAGTTATCCATCCTTATTTTCGTCTGCTTGTTCACCCACACTTGTGCCTCTAAAATGTCGAAAGTGCAATCACAATCCTATATTCTCCGCATTCCCATCATGATTTACACGACAGTTAACATTGTTAACATCCCATATTTTCCAGTGCGTATGATCATGGTTTCAATGTGATAGAGTGACCTTTTTGAACGATAGAAAGCAAGTGTTTAACTGAGCTCATTTCACGTAGTTTGTGCGGGGATTAAGCCCTCTATTGAATCAGGGATCAGCAAATGAATGTCCATCGAGACATCCAATAAAACATTACTTCAATTACTTTACAAAATAAAAAAAAAAATTTAATCTCACATTGTCAATTTCCCAATTTTTTTTTTAAGCCAAAAATTCCAAAAAACGTATAATTACTCATTCTCCTTATGTCAATACGAACGCATCAATCATAACATCTTGCTACAAATAGGAGAATTGAAAGCAAAGTTACATTAACCGATTGGGAAAAAGAATATTAAAAAGAATGGAAAAGCTGATCCCTCAATCAGGCGATGCACAGTTTGAGACTCCAGAATTTTTGTTGCTTGGATTGTTGAGTGTTTTACTAAGTATTGGAACATTGGAACTTGAAATAATAACGGAATATTTAAAAAATTAGCGATGCTGCTCCAAAGACTACCGTGATTGATACGGCGGCGATTCAGGCACCCCCGGGCAAGGGTTGTCCCCGTTGCGGTGGTGTTGTATTTGCTGCTGAACAAGTGCTGGCTAAAAGCCGTGAATGGCATAGAAAGTGCTTCAAGTGTCACGACTGCACCAAGACACTTGACTCAATAATTGCATGTGATGGACCTGACAAGGATGTCTATTGCAAGACCTGCTACGGAAAGAAATGGGGTCCCCATGGTTACGGATTTGCCTGCGGCTCTGGATTCCTTCAGACTGATGGTCTAACGTAAGATTTTTTTTTTATTTGAGCTTCGATGCAATTATGCATATGTGGCGACCCTCCCACGGTGTCGATGGAAACCGAATTCTTCCCAAACTGTGCAGAATTACATTGCTTGGGTCAATCTACAATTGAAGGAAAACCTCAATTTGTACAGCCGTTTCTTTGACGAAACTCCCGTTCGACTATCAATCCATATGAACTCGAGCGCTGGACAATTCCCAATGACTCTACTAGAGTCAACTCCCCCACGAGTGCACGTCCCACAAGTTGATGGATCCCTATAATCAGTATCGTCATGACCCCACGACTCACTATCTCCTCAAGCGCCGCCTCCCCGCCACTGTGCAAATGGTCCCGCGTGCCTTTGAATGCTATAGTCGGATTTTTATAAGGATTGCCTTCGGGTTTCAGCGCCGAAGCGCCGAACTGCATGCGTCGGCGATGGTGGGGAGAAAACCCGAAGGCGATTTTTATAAAAATCCGACTATACCTCACTGCGCTTACTAGCATCCGGGAGTGGGAGAAGTAGGGAAGTGGGAAACTAAGTGGTCTAGCATGGACAGATTCGTAGTTGCCCAAGTGCCGTAAATTTTCTAGAAATTGAGTGAAAGCTTTTATGAAATTCTAAACGAAATACTAAAAGCAAAATTTGGCAACTTGCAAAATCAGGAATCACTCCGTATAAACCTCAAATCAAGGTTTTTACGGGTTGAAATTGAGCCTTTCATTGAGGTACCGAGTGCGAGGGCCGTGTGGTTGGAGCGTTCGTCTTTGCCCCACGCGGTCCAAAGATCGAAGCCCTGACGGGGAGTCTCCTGTCGTTATGGTAGAGTGGAATTCTCCGGACTCTAACTCATACGGATTCAGCATCGAACGAGAGTTTTGTAAAAAAAAAACGTCCAGAAATTACTGGATGAACCAATGTATATCACACCTATTGGCCAATTTAGTTTCGGGATCCAGGATCAATTTCTTTTTTTATGGCCTAAATAAACTTTGTAATTGATAACTCATGTCAATAGGGAAGTGGTCAATCAAGTTCAGTCGTTTTCAATTTGGTATGAGTCTTCCGTAGATATATCAGGATTTACGGCAGAATCACATGTTTTATAGCGATCTTCCTATAGATCTTATTTTCCTTCATGAAAAGGATTATTGAATTCGATGAAACTCCCTTACGGTTGAAATTCTTTACTGAAATTCGGAAACAAAACCGACATCAAATGTTTGGTATCTCATTTCCTGATTGTCATGATGTCATAAAAATATTCTTGTTTTCCTGAACGAGACCGGTGGCGCGTGCTGCGCACACGCACTTCCTTTTTCCGCCGACTGGTGGCGCGTCGATTTCAGTCTTATGGTTTTCGATCATTTCGATATGTATCAATAGTTTCTTTTCTCTCTCGGTTTCACTATAAAAATTTTTGATATTTCCAAATTACACTATACTTTTAGGATTATTCAATTTTGATCTATGCTCCAAAAAATGAGAGTGTAGGCACTACCTATGGCGTCTAACAACAAAAATATAAATAAATTATTGCAGGGAAGATCAAATATCGTCATCCAGGCCGTTCTACAATCCCGACACGACATCGATTAAAGCACCAGCTGGCCAGGGCTGTCCCCGTTGTGGTGGAATGGTATTTGCTGCTGAGCAACAGCTCGCTAAAGGTACAATGTGGCACAAAAAGTGCTTCAACTGCGCTGAGTGCCATCGGCCACTAGATTCAATGCTCGCCTGCGATGGACCCGACAAGGAAATTCACTGTCGCGCATGCTACGGAAAACTTTTTGGCCCCAAAGGATTTGGATTTGGACACACTCCAACTCTTATCTCTACGAATGGAGACCAAGCACCATCCTAGTAAGTGCCTTTTAATGCATCGAAGTTAGAATGAAATACGAAGAAAAGTCCAAAATCGAGAGACGAGAAAATATTTACCACACCCTTTAGAAGGTCTCCATCAATCATTTCAGTCTGAAAAATCGGGGAAGGGACTTTGAAAATTTGACGGCTCGGGTTTCCGAAATTAGAAAATTACTTCTATTAATGCTCACCTTTCATAGGATTGAAAAGAACAGGATTTTTTAAACAAAAATGTTTTATAATATTTGGCCTGGAAACTAGGCGGCGAAGCGCCGCTTGAACTTTTCGAAAACTCTTGAGAATAAATGGGCGCACATTACGGTTTTTTGGGTGAGTCCAATGGGTTATACTCATTCACCATATTATCTGAACTCCAGCGAACATTGAACCCAACCAAAAATACCAATCCGATGATAACTATGATGCTGGGGCATTTTTAAGGGTGAAACAGAGAAGAGTCATTTTCCGTTTATGTACGGGGGAAATCGATTTTCCCCTTTTCATCATATAGTATCAGACGCTCAACGGATCTCCAATTTTATAGACGATTTTCAAACCTCTTTAACGTGCCCTTAAAGTCAATTTCAATCGCATGTAAATTTTTACTGAATAGTTCGAGATCTATCTATCTATGGGTTTCACTCCGAAGATACTCTTGTTGAGTCCACTTTTGGATTTTTGGACGTGGTTTGCAGATTGTGTGAGCTACTATTAGAAAGTCGAGTACTTAAAGAGGAGTACGATGAAATAACATATGCTGATATACCCATCGAATTTGCTCGATAGATGTGGGTAAATACGAACGTGGGCATGGATCATTTGGGAAAAGTTTGCACGTGCCGAAATTCTTGATAGACGTCATTTTCCTATCAAAATATTCATTAGGTCTCCGATGAAATAATCGTTTTTACCTTCATACACGTTCCCAACATTAATAGCTTCACATTTTGAAAAGTCCTTACTAGAAACTTCAAGTGGGCCATCTTGTAAACTAGTCAAATGTCAAACTTGGGAAATCTCATGACCTTGTAATGTAAAAAAAATGTAATTTCAAATGTAAGAATTTCTGAATGTTAAACATGTCGAATTTCAAAAATTTCACATTTCAAAAATTTCAAATTTCAAAAATTTCAAATTTCAAAAATTTCAAATTTCAAAAATTTCAAATTTCAAAAATTTCAAATTTCAAAAATTTCAAATTTCAAAAATTTCAAATTTCAAAAATTTCAAATTTCAAAAATTTCAAATTTCAAAAATTTCAAATTTCAAAAATTTCAAATTTCAAAAATTTCAAATTTCAAAAATTTCAAATTTCAAAAATTTCAAATTTCAAAAATTTCAAATTTCAAAAATTTCAAATTTCAAAAATTTCAAATTTCAAAAATTTCAAATTTCAAAAATTTCAAATTTCAAATTTCAAAAATTTCAAATTTCAAAAATTTCAAATTTCAAAAATTTCAAATTTCAAAAATTTCAAAAAAAATTTCAAATTTCAAAATTTCAAATTTCAAAAATTTCAAATTTCAAAAATTTCAAATTTCAAAAATTTCAAATTTCAAAAATTTCAAATTTCAAAAATTTCAAATTTCAAA
Source organism: Asobara japonica (assembly GCA_026005395.1). Classification (NCBI taxonomy): domain Eukaryota; kingdom Metazoa; phylum Arthropoda; class Insecta; order Hymenoptera; family Braconidae; genus Asobara; species Asobara japonica. The sequence continues at coordinate 664,009 of BQMI01000594.1, read as the reverse complement.
AATTTCAAATTTCAAAAATTTCAAATTTCAAAAATTTCAAATTTCAAAAATTTCAAATTTCAAAAATTTCAAATTTCAAAAATTTCAAATTTCAAAAATTTCAAATTTCAAAAATTTCAAATTTCAAAAATTTCAAATTTCAAAAATTTCAAATTTCAAAAATTTCAAATTTCAAAAATTTCAAATTTCAAAAATTTCAAATTTCAAAAATTTCAAATTTCAAAAATTTCAAATTTCAAAATTTCAAATTTCAAAAATTTCAAATTTCAAAAATTTCAAATTTCAAAAATTTCAAATTTCAAAAATTTCAAATTTCAAAAATTTCAAATTTCAAAAATTTCAAATTTCAAAAATTTCAAATTTCAAAATTTCAAAAATTTCAAATTTCAAATTCAAATTTCAAATTTCAAAAATTTCAAATTTCAAAAATTTCAAATTTCAAAAATTTCAAATTTCAAAAATTTCAAATTTCAAAAATTTCAAATTTCAAAAATTTCAAATTTCAAAAATTTCAAATTTCAAAAATTTCAAATTTCAAAAATTTCAAATTTCAAAAATTTCAAATTTCAAAAATTTCAAATTTCAAAAATTTCAAATTTCAAAAATTTCAAATTTCAAAAATTTCAAATTTCAAAAATTTCAAATTTCAAAAATTTCAAATTTCAAAAATTTCAAATTTCAAAAATTTCAAATTTCAAAAATTTCAAATTTCAAAAATTTCAAATTTCAAAAATTTCAAATTTCAAAAATTTCAAATTTCAAAAATTTCAAATTTCAAAAATTTCAAATTTCAAAAATTTCAAATTTCAAAAATTTCAAATTTCAAAAATTTCAAATTTCAAAAATTTCAAATTTCAAAAATTTCAAATTTCAAAATTTCAAATTTCAAATTTCAAAATTTCAAATTTCAAAAATTTCAAATTTCAAAAATTTCAAATTTCAAAAATTTCAAATTTCAAAAATTTCAAATTTCAAAAATTTCAAATTTCAAAAATTTCAAATTTCAAAAATTTCAAATTTCAAAAATTTCAAATTTCAAAAATTTCAAATTTCAAAAATTTCAAATTTCAAAAATTTCAAATTTCAAAAATTTCAAATTTCAAAAATTTCAAATTTCAAAAATTTCAAATTTCAAAAATTTCAAATTTCAAAAATTTCAAATTTCAAAAATTTCAAATTTCAAAAATTTCAAATTTCAAAAATTTCAAATTTCAAAAATTTCAAATTTCAAAAATTTCAAATTTCAAAAATTTCAAATTTCAAAAATTTCAAATTTCAAAAATTTCAAATTTCAAAAATTTCAAATTTCAAAAATTTCAAATTTCAAAAATTTCAAATTTCAAAAATTTCAAATTTCAAAAATTTCAAATTTCAAAAATTTCAAATTTCAAAATTTCAAATTTCAAAAATTTCAAATTTCAAAAATTTCAAATTTCAAAAATTTCAAATTTCAAAAATTTCAAATTTCAAAAATTTCAAATTTCAAAAATTTCAAATTTCAAAAATTTCAAATTTCAAAAATTTCAAATTTCAAAAATTTCAAATTTCAAAAATTTCAAATTTCAAAAATTTCAAATTTCAAAAATTTCAAATTTCAAAAATTTCAAATTTCAAAAATTTCAAATTTCAAAAATTTCAAATTTCAAAAATTTCAAATTTCAAAAATTTCAAATTTCAAAAATTTCAAATTTCAAAAATTTCAAATTTCAAAAATTTCAAATTTCAAAAATTTCAAATTTCAAAAATTTCAAATTTCAAAAATTTCAAATTTCAAAAATTTCAAATTTCAAAAATTTCAAATTTCAAAAATTTCAAATTTCAAAAATTTCAAATTTCAAAAATTTCAAATTTCAAAAATTTCAAATTTCAAAAATTTCAAATTTCAAAAATTTCAAATTTCAAAAATTTCAAATTTCAAAAATTTCAAATTTCAAAAATTTCAAATTTCAAAAATTTCAAATTTCAAAAATTTCAAATTTCAAAAATTTCAAATTTCAAAAATTTCAAATTTCAAAAATTTCAAATTTCAAAAATTTCAAATTTCAAAAATTTCAAATTTCAAAAATTTCAAATTTCAAAAATTTCAAAAATTCAAAATTCAAAAATTTCAAATTTCAAAAATTTCAAATTTCAAAAATTTCAAATTTCAAAAATTTCAAATTTTAAATTCCAGCCATTCAACCGCTTCACACATACATTATAACAACTCCCTGATTTCATAATTTTCAGCATCGATGCTAAACCTCAAGTGGGCACAAGAAGCGCAGACGGCCATGGTTGCGCCCGTTGTGGTTACCCAGTGTACGCCGCCGAGCAGATGATCTCCAAGAACCGAATATGGCACAAACGTTGCTTCAGCTGTGGGTCCTGTCATCGTTCCCTCGATTCGACGAATCTCAATGACGCACCCGACGGTGATATCTACTGTCGCGGATGTTACGGAAGGAACTTTGGACCACGTGGAGTTGGTTTTGGCCTGGGAGCCGGTACCCTATCCATGGCTTAGATCTACTTTCAAATCTTGAAAATCCATTCATCCCGTTTAATGCTCTAATCCCTCCCTTTTAATTTCATCATCTTATTCCTTTCTCAATTTTTTTTTGTTCGGTTCTCTGGAGTTTGAGTGGAAGAATCTATAATGTGGCACGTAGACATCGATGAACGAATAAAATTCGTTTAATAGACTCGCTGTGCACCGTGGATTCGAGAGCGAGACGAATTTAACGCGAATCGATTTAAGGAAACTAAATAACGTAAAGATATCATCATAAGTTATTGTATGAGTATCATTATCTTTTATCAATTAAGATTTAATTTACGAAATGAACACACAGGTGGAATCTTTCTCTCTCAGTAAAAGATTACTAATCTATTACTGCGACTCATTGATTTCTACCTATTAAGAAAAAAAAGCACGAACGATACTCCGGAATGAAGGAGGTGACGATCATTTTATTTTTTACAACGGTCAACAAACAAACTGGTCATCTCATCCAAATCAACGAGTGATTTAGCAATGTTTCTTGCGTTATTACCAGGATCAAATTCTCTCACTAACACCTGGTAGAACTTTGCTATTTCTGGTAATGATGCAGTGGCCAACGAATTATGAATAATTATGCTCCATTACTATCAGTGGAGCAATAATCGTGTAACAACGACGACGATGATAGAATATTTTCAATAAACATAATTAAAAACAGGTTTTGAGTGGAATCATTTAACGTAATGGTGTAAAACACTGATTTCATATATTTATAGCAACAACTGTACAAGTTTCATTCCTTTTTTTTTTTGCTTTCAGTCACACATAATGATATAATAATGAAATTTAATCTTAATCAATAAGTGCGAAGACATGTTACGCATTTGGCCATCATTGAAGTACATTTTATGATTGCAATGCATTAGAAATAATAACCCACCCGATCCTTCTGCACCCTGTTGATCCAAACGTGTCGTCGCTTTTCAGATAGTTACTCATTATTTATATATGAATAATTTCAGGGTGTACTTAGGATAACGAAGGTGGATCGTATATAGCTGTCGTTAACGATCGCCATAAACTGCCGCCTACAATTCTTTACATGTGCGATTGAACGAAGGTTACATCTGTGGTAGAGTAACATCACATAAGTCGATGACGTGACAAATTATCGGCAAATCAGGTTCTCCATACGTCGATATCCCATCCCATAGTCTCTTATACGCCACAAAACCCATAACAAGAGGCAAATATTTCTTTCATTCAATTAAATAATAAAGGATTCATATACGGAGGTCTTCAGGCGGCGGCGGAGGGGGGGGGGCAGGAAGAGGTGGGTGAGGGTGAAGGGCAGGAGGAGAGGGGGTGAAGGGGAAGAGGGGGGGGGGGTACCGTACACACAAAAAATTTTGAGAGCAATTCTTTGAGTGATAAAGCATGCCAAAACCAGGTTCTGATTTCAGGTGAAGGTGTCAATTACACCAAATTGATTACGCTTTTCCTGACAATATTTATAAATATCGTGTAATCTAGGAGAAATAGTGAATCATTGATAATACGATTTTATGTAGAGAATTTATTGGATAACAAAAAATATATTTACCAACATTTCGCTGTCTCTCCTAATCTCTAATCTCCTAATCTGATTAGAAGATAATTAGCGGTGAACGTCCAAAATAGAAGACATAATTGGTGGGACTCACCACCTCACTGCTAATTTGGCTCAATGGCATCAATGAATGCATCAAATTTTTGTTTGTTTTCCTCGTATATATTTTTTTTTCCACTGCTTTCAAATAAATAAATATCATGGATTATAGATTCTATCTTCTCTTTGATTCTCTGATTTTTTCAACGGTTTCTTCTAACTACGTCCTGATAGTACAAATTCTTTTATTACGAGAAATTTACTTTGCTGGCCGAGAACTTGAAAAGCTCAATTTTCCAGGCGGGATGTAACCAATTCTCTCATAAGAAAGGATTTTCTGGGCTATCCCCAGCGAACTGTTAATTAATTCTTTATTTATTCTAGAATTCTTTATTTATTTAAGTAATATCAGAAAGTTCCAAATTCCCAAAATTTGCAAACATTCCGAGAATTGAAAGAAAATGGAAAATTCGGGATAGATGTATTAGACCAGTAGAAATTATATCGATGCCTCGAAGGAAAGTTCTAAGGTTTTCCATAATTTCAAATGGAATTTCCCACGTCTCCGACATTTCTAAAGTAAAAAAAAAAAAATAATCGCGATAATTTTTGTATTGGATCCACTTCGTCTCGGACGGAAATCCTGCAGTGAGCGAGTGAGGTTAATTCTCAATGGTGTACCAAAAAACTCTTTTTTCTGATGCGGCAGAACCTCACCTCTACGGCGGTTCACAGACACGGAGTGAGTTGCATGGTGAAATTCATGCACACGTGCAAATACGTGATCAAGCGCCTAGAAATTTTCCTACAAGGTCTTCAACGTAGCCAGCCACACACGATCCAGCTTTGATCCCCTAAACACATTTAAAAATTCTTCAGCTTTTTGAATACTGAGCAAATATCTTAATCTTTAAAAATTATGTGTAACATTTTCCAGAGTTGTCCTATAAACGAATCGACTGCACAAGTCTTACGATTCAAAGCACGTCGAGAGATCTATTTACACGGGAATTGGACGTACATTGGTTTTTCATATACATAACATTTTTGGAAGAAATTTCTTAATAGAGATTCGCAGTTTTTAGGGGTAGAGGGTCTAGGAGGTAAGGTGGTAATGCAGTGGTGAATGGCCGAGGACTGCAGGAGCCCCAGGCGCCTCCGCCACTTGCTGAGGCTGTGATGTTTATGCGACCATTTGGTGAATTACCATCGTGGTTGTCGATGTTGTGTTTAATGGATGCTAAGTTGGCGTTTGCCAGAGACTTTATATCGTTGGACGGTAGGTGATTATTGGAGGAACCTGGTGGTGATCCGGGACTCCTAGGTGATCTACCCTCAGTCTTTACACTTCCTGACACTGGACTAGATGCACCACTATCAACTCCCACTCCCGTACTCTGACCAGTGGTCTTCTGCTGTGCCAGACGCTCCTGCTTTCGAAATTTGGCTCGACGATTTTGAAACCATACCTGCGGACAAAAAATCCTTGATTAGTATCTACACATAGTTCGCCGATCGCTGAAAGACAGAAAGTGTGTTAAAAAATATTGGGGAGTTTGGACAATTTCCCAATCTTTCATGAACCTTCGTTAGTTGCAACATGTTCACGACAGTAGGGGGGGGGGGGGGTGACAGTAGGGGGAGCGTTGCAACTAGAAAGTGACCCCACTCTTCCGGGGCGCTCGGCACCAGTTCCAGGAGGCTTAAAGAGACAAATAATATTCTACGCTCAATCCTCACAGAATTCGGTTAACCGAATGTAAAAAAAATACGAATGACGGTAGCCCGCACGTGTTTGCTGGACGAATTGGCGCTGGAAAAACCAAAAAGAACCCGATGTTGCAACTAACGAAGGTCCGTTGTACCTATGTTTAAAAAATGTAAGTCGTCTCAGTTCTGCAAAAGCAAGTTTAGCTAGAATCTATGCAGTAGTACTGAAGTTACTCAATAAAAGGAATTTTTTGAATTCGCAATTTCAGAAAGTTGTAATCGCGCTGATTGTAAAAGTCGGCTGTTCGCTACGTAGCCCAATCCGCGACCGGGGTCGCATTTCTCAGAGTGAAAGATCCAGAAGACCTCTGTGAAACAATAGCAGGTACCTATGATGGAACCGTGTGTGTGCATTTTTTTCAACCAACAGAAGAAGAAATAAGAAAATCAACCTAGATCCTGGCACTGACTCCTTTCTCTTTCTCTCTGTATATACGCCAAATAAACAAAGGGGAATTCCCCTTGGCCTAAATGAAGCAGCGGAATAAAACTCACTAACATCCTACTGTGCCAAGCTCACTACAAGTCTACAGCAAGGCATCGGTTCGTTGCATGGGCCGCAATCAAACGCATCTCCTCCTTCGAGCTTTCTACAGCAGGAACTTCCGCTCTTTAGACTGGATTATTCCTGAACTACTCCTCGTGGAACCGCCTCTGATGACAACATGAGGTTCAGCAGGTTTTCAGCGTTGATGGGACAACAGACACTACAATGTGAACAAGCGATTTTCCACACTGACTAGGCTACATGATAGCACCGCTGGTAATATCAGTTTCAGCCATCCGTGTTACATGACACTTCACAGAAGAGATGCCAGCACCGAGCTTGAAAGGACACCTTCAATGACCCTGTATGTTTTAGAATTTCCTTCAGCATCATCCTTTTTTAGGCAGTTAGGGAGTTTAGGGAGTTTTTAGGCATCACCTACTCTACATCTTTGGTTTAAAAAAGAATTCAAAGTAATGCTCCAGGACATATGCTCAACTTGAGAGTGGGGCATAATTGTGCAATCGCCGCCCCATCCTCCAATCATGTCCCATTATACCCCGTGCACCATTATGTCCGCGACTTTCCTACGAAACAATCGATATGAAACTAATACAGCCGACTCTCCCACTAGTGCACTGTGCGGGACCTGACGTTCCACCGCCCTGTCCCACAAGTAACCTTGACTTGACGTTTATGGTAATTTTTGCCATGTTGAGTAGTGAAAATTACTTAGCACTATGGTGATCACTCCCATGTGGGTATGGTAGACATTACTATACACTAGAGCAACGATAACCATTAATATAAGAAGGATTACCGCTGTAGCAAATATTACTATTTACACCTTGGACCCTTTACTATGTTCGATATCGTAACAACTACAAAACATATGGTAACGCTTTCCATATTCATAGGAATGAGTCCTATATGCATAGGATGCGTGCCTGCAGTGTATGGCTGTCAAGTCTATGCCTGACATGGAATTGATCTGAATAACCACACATGGTCCATATTAACACTTCAGGAAATAAAATTTTGTTACTTATCATATGTGGCTACCCCCGGCAATGAAAAGCACTATGTACCAAAACGATGGGTTTGAATTCTCGCTCAAAATTGTATAATTAAATTACTCATGACTTTTTTTTCTCCAATAATTTTTTTAGAACTTAAACCACGAGCTAATGCTATCATAAACTCATCGAGTGTCTGTGTAATGTCCTGACAATATTGTACTATTTTATATAGATGTAAATATTGATATTAAGGTATTGATGTAAATTGTTGTTGAATTTCGTTCTTAATGTAGTCATGACTGTAGTAGGATGACTAATGGGTAAACAAACGAATCGTTATTATTATATTAATAAGTGATATTCGAAACTAAGTTCGTTAAATAAAAAAATATATATATCATCAAAAAAATCTCTCTATGTTATTAAAGCGACCATCATGGTGCATAATCATCTAGAGATCTTTAACCTCGATGTCTGTGATGTTTTATTGCTTTTTTACATTTGACCATACAGTATAGACCATGTTACTATGTTGCATGGTAATTTTCCCCATACATCTATGGTAAGGGTTACCAAACAACTATGGTAACTCTTACTATGTAACCTAGTACACGTTACTATCGAAAATGGTCATTTTTCCGATATTTGAAGGTTTCATTCCCATCTAGAGTCTTACTATGTCCTATAGTATCCGTCGCTAGAGCCTATAGGAACTATTACCATAGCATAGTAATGCTTCCCAAACTTTGGTAGATCTTAGTAGTCGTAAATATTCACATGGAATTCCCTACCATCCTTTTTTCTCCGTGTACTTTTCCCACTTCCGGATGCTAGTAAGCGCAGTGAGGTAGCATTCAAAGTCACGCGGGACCATTTGCACAGTAGTGGGGAGGCGGTGCTTGAGGAGAAAGTGAGTGGTGGTCATGACGATAGTGACTATAGGGATCCATCAACTTGTGGGAAGTGCACTGGTGGGAGAGTTGACTGTAATGATAAAAACAGAATGATTACGTCGCGGTTATTAGGTGTTGATCTCTCTCAACTCCATCTTTTTTATACCACCGTTCTTTTTTTACCTGTGCTGCGCGACAGCTCACAGCCACTCGACAGCGCCGAAAATTATTCAAATGTTGTCAATAGTGAATCTGACGAAGCATCAATATTTTACAAGAGACCCGCAATGAACTCAATGAATCAATAAATTGCGAGCATGTTGGAATTTTTCAAAATCATTGTTAAGTCCTTTCAATGTTCTCAATGTTTCCATCATTTTATATATTTCACTAAAATATCAATTCGCGAAGAATTTGGTCTTATGTCCCTATAAATGGGTATACCGCGAAGAACCCAAGAAAAGAGAAGGTACGAGAGGCACGAGACGATATGAGGGAAACGAGACTTCTGGTAATTCCGCTTTGTTTCATTATCTTTTCTTTAACTTAGATCAAGACAAAATTTTCTGGGGTGAGTTTTCATTAAAATAGATTAATTTTCCCATTTAAATTGGGAGATGTATCTTTTTTTATAATCTTCCTGAGCTCCAGTTCTCCATTAAAAATTGTGGGAGTCGCGATGTTTCATTATGAATGGAAGAACTGAGTAACCAGCACTTCATGTTAATTAATTTTCCACTAGGAATCAGATGACGTTTAACATAAATTTCATCTATAGCGTTATGAATGACTCGGAGTATAGGAATATCTGACCCGTTTGTGTGTTTAATGAAAATTATCGACAATTCACTGTCACCCTACATCATCGGAAACCATGTTAAACAAGCGGATACTTAATATAATCTATTTCAATACTGCTCAGAATTAATGAAATTCAGAATTTTTTAATCCCAAACCATTACAAGAATAGTTTTCGCACGACTGCAACTACCTCGCCATTCAGTGTTGGGATTGAGCACTTGCAAAGAATACAATTTCGCCCAGAAAATTGCCTAAACCTTCTGTGTGTGTGCCTATGTGTTTCCTCTTACTCTCGCTGTAAGGACCTACTTTCGCCATTCAACCTATCATGCTAGTATCTTCTAATCACAAAATAAATACCCACAAAATCTTTGTGATATGCTAGCGAATGCCTTAGCGGCACCCACCCCTCTCCCTCGCCAAGGGTTGGGTTCCCGCCAAGCTTTGCGTCTCTTTTTACAGGTACTGCCGATAGCTACGATCGGTCGGAATCCATACCAAAAATTTTCATATTCTCCGGAGGCCGAACGCAAACCGATCTTTTAGGTCCCGCCCCCTTCCACCTTGGCTTTCGTAACAAGAAATATTATTAACTTCCCGATTTTTCGGGAAGTTATTGTAATGCCACCAAAATCCAGATTTGTTGTTTCATTATCTAATTAAGGTTTTAAGTATACGAAAATGATCCCCGTCAAATTTTGAGTTGGCGTCTGTGTGTGTATGTCTGTATGTATGTATGCGTACACAATTTTGCGCAACGATTTCTTATGAACGAATGAAGTGATGGAAGTTATCAAGGTCGTGTTCGAAGCATTTCCATAGAACTTAGAACTGATTAGATTTTGGGTGAAATTGGCACAGTATATATATTGTTATTAACAATTTCAATTGTTTATAATATTTTACTGCATAAACTATTAGAGTTAGCCCAACATTTATATAAGAAACGTTGTTTCCCATAAAAATACGTATTTGATGCAAAATGACTTTTTTCGATAATTTGCATCATTAAGGAGGTATGACCGTCTCAGCAATTATGTATGTAATAAGTGGACGAAGGAACTCAGCGCTGTCATGAAGGTCATGAAGGCATTTCCGTGCAGAATCGAGCGGATTACATTTTGGATGGCATTCGTGCAGCATATGCAATGTTATTAACAATTGCAATTGTTCATACTGTTCCACTGGCTGAAATATTACAGTTATCGGGAACCTTCTGAAAAGGAAAGTATTCCTTATATAAAAATACACATTTTATGTGGAATTGCTTTTTTCATCATTTGCATAATTAAAGAGGTATGGTCGTCTGAACAATTTAAAAGATGGGAACGATGCATATCACCAGGATTGTTCCTTATACAAAAATGCACATTCAATATGACTTTTTTCAATATAGGGTAGAACATATCGCGAGTTAAACTAGAATATACTGGGCGAGTGAATATGTCGACAATTGCTGGAAAAATGTCAAAAAGCGGGATAACTAAGTGAGTACAGAGGTAGAAGGGGTAACTAGGATGACGAATTCCAGTTGAATATTTTTATGGGGTTAAAAATCAAACTAAAGTGACCGCATGCAGTAATGATTAGTCGCAATTCCAATTATTGATATCACTGTTGAATTTACCAAAATCAGAGAAATACCAAATCGGAAAGTTTTGTTTGTGCCCCGTACGGGGCAGACACATTTGCACACCACTAGTTCGTAACTAGTGCGCAACTGTTTCTCATTATTTTCATTTCAATAATATCATCTGACTCGCAATGAACTTTGCGCCTCAGGGTTTCCTGACACTAAATAGTTAGAATTAGGCGAAAGAAAATTGGTAAACACGTCGAAATCAATGTTTGAATTTCTACTCACGATTTTAATTATGTTCAGCAGATGGCGGAGAACACGCAAAATTTCGAATGCATATATTAATGTTGTTAATTGAGTCGTTTTTTTATACATAAGGAGCAGAAAAAGCACAAAAAAGTGTCGATTTTTTAGGCTTCGTTTACTACTATGTTTGAGAGAATTGTCCTATATTTGAAAGAAACACTTTAAAAAGCATTAATGATATACGAAAATCTCAAGTCCACTTGAGTTGCGTGAGAAAATAACATAATTAGTGCGGACATTTGGAAACCTAATACGACTTTTCGCTTTCGCAATGATTCAGCAAATTACTCCAGAAAAATTCATCGCCTTGATACGTATTTTTCGCACAAGCAACAAATTTTTTTTTCGCTCAACAAATTTTGATCAATGCAACAAACTCGCATCAGGTTCGCAAAATCTTTCCCCAGTGTTTCATTTATGTTTTTCTTGTTGTTAATTCAAATCGCTTGTTTACTAAACAAGGAAGCGAAGCGGAGTTACGATGATGTTGGGTTGAAAAAAAGAGTGGGGGAGGGGGGGGGGGGGTTCGAGGCGACAGTCCACTCGACCGGAACGAGAAGAGCTGGACTCGTAATTGGCTCTAGTTGGCAAATGAAATATTTAACAAATAAAACAAACGAAACGTTGGTGACCTGCATGTTAAAGTGGCGGATTTATTTGCTCATAGCGTTTGTCCGACCAGTCAGTCGGGGGGTGCGAGGGCTCGGGAAAAGGGCATAGGTGGGAGGGCGGGAGAGGTATTCTTTTGCGAATGAACGAGACAGAGAGAAAGGGCGGAATGGAAAGGGTGACCCGCGTCGATTTTGTGAGCGGCAGGCAGGGGGTGGGAGGGAGGGGGACGGCGGCAAGGTGAACGCAGGATGGGACCCCATGACGAACGTGATTGCCCGTTCCGGTCGGCAAATACTGCCATTGGATTTTTATCAGCTGATATATGCTTGATATAGTCGTGAACTGGCTCGAATTAACGACATTAGATTCACTTGGCTCCTCATACCAAGGACACGACACGGAGTCTTTCAATTGCCACGAGGAGAGTCGATCGTTATGGGTGAAGTAACTGTCACATTATGGTATTGAATGTGATTGGCACTAGTGCGATGGTCAAACCGAGCTACTGCTCAGTAACTTGCGGCTTGGAAAAGTGCCACTTGAGTATTGGCAGTGGGCATCTACTTTATCCTGAATGATTTGATGTGATTGCCATCAGATTTCGAGTATAAGATACTTCCACCCGAGGGGCTAGTAACTCCTGAAATCATGGTGTCACCTGTCGTTGAAGTCGATTCGGAAATCAATGGAATCATTGAAATCACACGTGAAATCATTGAAATCACTGAAGTCAGTGAAGTCACATGATTCCCACTCGTGAAATCATCTGTTGAAGTCAGAAGGAAATCATTGGAAATCACAATGAAATTTATTGAAATCGATGAAATCAGAATCAGTTTAGACGAAAAATCGAATGTCCTACGGCCACAGCCGATGACATCTCAGGGTCACATCGACATTAAAGCATATCGAACAACAGTTTCACCCCCCACGTTCGATGATGACGGAAATTTAAAAGTTGACCGAAAAATTTTAAGAGAAGTCAACAAACATTTCTAATACTAAGGTGTGAATAAAAACAGAATATTTTGCGTTGTAAAGTTGTGTTAATAAAAAACTATTTGCGGTAAACTGTTATTTGCATTTTAGCTCGGTAGGATTTCAGTGACTGAAATGATATTACAATCATCGATTTCAATTGAATGTGTCACTGAAATCATTGGTGAAATCACTTGAAATCGACTGCAATTTGAAGTCATGGTGTCACTCAATCGTCGAGTTATTAGCCCCTCGGCTTGGACATCAAGACCTGTCACCCTCCTTCTCCATTGTGATACAAAACTACATTCATACGTTTATCCACCTCCTTAACACGATTAACCACAATTTGCATCCTGTATCGCAGTACAATGGAGCGACTCAGGTGACCCCAAACACAGCCATGTCCGTCATTCTTCCTAAGCCGAGATTCCACCTCCGAATGTGCTGCATAACGAGGCGCATTGAGCTCATGATTTCATGAAGACGCCACTAACATTGTCCATAGGATTGAGCCCTCGGCTCTCCGCGACAAGCTCCGGCCGAAAAAATACCAGAAAAAGGCGACCATGTGCCCATGTTTGATCACAGCAGTAGTGTTAATGTTGAACAAATACACTCTGGTTAAATAAAATGGAACAAGGCGTTGAATTAGGGGATCACCGGCGGGTCCGGGGGAGAGGGGGGGGGGTGCGACAGATGTCCCCTCGCTGGATGGATAAATATTTAATCGACGCTCTATAAGCCACTGGTACAACTCAATACACTGGCAATTCTGCCGGCCCCGTGTCACCCCTTGGTTGTGCAACAAAACAAACGTCCCCCCCCCCCCCCTCCAGCATTTGCACCACCCCACGCGTATGCCAGCCACCGTACCATCAATGTGAATGGGCAATGCTTGCTTACACTTTGCACGGGCTATTCAGCATTGGTATGCGATGCTCGTTGCTCACCTCCGGGCTTTTCGAATTCCACTGGGCTTATCCACTGACTTTTGCACGGATTTCATGTACAGGGATAACCCTTCTCAGTTCAGTCACGAACGTGGCTATCTCCAAGTTCGAGAACTGTGATTTTAGATGCAATAAACAGGTTCATCTTGAGGAGATAAGAAAATTACAAAGTTTAGAGTAAAAAATTGATACTATTTTTCCAGAAACTTGTTTACCATTTTTTCCTATTTATCCAAATGGTACTTTCAGGAATCCAATCAATAGTAAAGCAAATTGAGCTAAGCCGGCTTCCATATGCAGCTGGTGAAGATCTCAAAATTGAATTCCTTGGTTGTCCTGAAAATTGTAACTCATGTGTGTGTGTGTTTTTTTTCTCCGACCCTCTCATTTTGTACGCCCCGGGTAGCGGCCGTTAAGCATTCCTTCAGGGGGCGTACCGGATACCCACCCATGCTGGGGCCGACTTTCGCCATTTTAGGCCATGGTATTTCTAAACACAGGGTAAACCTCCAGAAACCCCTGGCTACGATGGCCGGCGCCTATGATGGAAGCCACCCCCCTCCCCTGCGTCGGGTTAGGTTCCCGCTCGGCCGCGTGGTCTCATTTTATGGGTACCGCCGATAGCACATACGGAACGTTCCTGCATCGGTCTAGGACCTTTGGAGTAGTAGGCAGATAGTCTACCACTGCGCTCAAGCCCCGACGTGTATGTGTATGTGTGTGTGGGTGTGTATGTAGCTAGGTATGTATGTGATCCAATTTTTCGTCCACGATTCCTCGCGACTGAATTATGCGACTGAGGTACTGAATGATTCAACCGAAGCGTCTTTTCGTAACTTAGATCTGATCAATTTTTGGATGGAATTGGTCCATTACACATATTGTTATTAACAATGTCAATTTTTTATAATGTTCTACTGCATCAACTAGTAGAGTTAGCGCAAAATTCATATAGGAAAAGTTGTTCCCCATATAAAAATACGTATTGTATGTGGAATGTCGTTTTTCGATAATTTGCAAAATTAAGGAGGTATAGCAGTCTCAACTATTATGCATGTAATGACTGAATGAATGAATCCAGCGCTGTCATGAAGGTCTCGAATCCGTTCAGAATCGAGCGGATTACATTTTGGATGGCATTCGTGAAGTATATGCAATGTTATTGGCAATTACAATGGTTTATACTGTTCCACTGGGTAAAATATTGAAGTTATCGTCTTTATTGCGGCCGCACTCCTATTGACCTCTCACTCCCACTCAAGTAACGCCCATAAGTCTCATCCTCATGCTCACCATGGATCTACTCAAATATTCATCATTATCTGCTTGATTAATAACTCAGTTTAGAATTCTCAAATCTGCAAATTTTCAGTATGACACTACTGATCAAGCGGGGTATATTGGAGAATAATAAATTTAGTACGCTGTGCTGAAATACCAAATCGGGAAGTTTTGTTTGTGCCCCGAGTGGGGCACACACATGCACACGCCACTAGTTTTTGAAAATTTTCACGGAGATTGGACTTTTGCAATCCATCGATGATAACTGCCCCTTCCATATATGTTACCCGGGGTATTTTCTTATTTCTCGATTATAAAACTTTTAGGTGACGATTCTATCAATGTAAGGGGCTTCCATGACTAAGGATTAATTCGAAGCGTTTCAATTCCCAAAGTCCCTATAAAATCAACAGAATTAAATATGACAGGTGTCATATTGTTAATGACTGATCCGAGAGATCTTCACACCTCTTCGATCTCAATCGAACTAACTTACGCTATATCCCTAAGTGCATCCCACATGAAAAAAATTGTATTATGAATATATAACTATATTTATATCTATTATATACTAAATTGGCACGTTTTTTATATCAAATATATATAAAGTAGCACTTTTATGTATCTCTTATATAGCTTTCATATATCTCTTATATATTTTTGGCAAGATATCTGAAATTGGCACATATGTATATTTGTTTTTATATATTTTTCCACGTGGGATGCTCCATCCCGCGTAATCACAAAATCAACTAAAAAAACACAACAAACCAAATCGTTTTTTGACGAATATCATTTTCTGCCATGAAATAATAATCCCAAATTATCTAAAATTCGCATCAATCCAAACAACCAATTCCCCACAAAAATGGAATGACTCCAAACGTCTTCAAGTGCAATGAAATTTCGCAAAACTCAAGTGAGCTGGATGTGATTTCGTAATGCATGTTTACCTCTCACTCACACCACTGGGGCTCCACATAGATCTCGAAAAGTAATTCCCTAATTAAAAGCTCTCAAGAGCATAAAACTGTTCTTTTTCGCTCAGCGTCTCTAGGACAATTCAATTAATCTAACGTATATTGCCTGCGCCAAAGTAGGAACAATCACAAGTTCCTGGGGGGGAGGGGGGGGGGAGGCCCCGGGGCGAGTGATGTCTCCCGGTGTGTCTGGGCTATGTTCAAATTGCCAGTGAGAGGCCCAGAAAGAATCTGCTGTATAAGTTGCACAAGTCAAGTGCTATAAACATACAAACATTGGGTTAGAACGTTGCGTATTCACACGGTGACTGAGAAAGAGAAAATGAGAGTGGGGGGCTGTGGGAGGGGGGGGGGCAGGGGTGGATGCTGGTGTTTCCACGGCTGATGCTCAGCAGGACAGTTTTTAATCACTGTAAGTGGATCTACATGGAGCTCGCAATTACCCCGGGCACACTCGCTGGCACGACCCCCTTGTGTATCAACCACCCCCGTTACCAACCAGAAACGAATGCTTTCCCCATTTTCCCTCGGTATAGCCCGCACCACGTACACCATCCCCATTTCCACCCCCCCCCCTCCTTCGCTTCATCATTCCTCTCAGCCCCTTCATCCCCATTCCGTCCTAAACTCGCTTTTCTCTTTTTTCCCTCTTTTCCCTCCTTCTGTTCTTCTCTCACGTCCTCAGACACAGTTTTATTATTCTCGCCCGGCCGGCATCCCAAAGGACGGGGGGGGGAGAGGGGGAACGAACGTGTGCTCATTTTTTTTCACTCTGATCTTTTACTTTGTTACAGCAATTTCATGGAGGAAAATTATTTCTTAAGTGCCGGTGGCAGGTTAGATGAGTGGCGATGCGTTTCCAAGAGGACTCCATGGTTGATAACCATTTTTGTGTCAGGCCGATTGATAAATGGTATTCTACGAGGAAGATGCGTCGATATGGATATGTTACCTGTTTAAAAAATCTCATGATCCTGAATACTTTCTACAATTTCTCAGATTTCGAAAATCTCAGGGAATATAAAAATTCCGCAAATTAAAAAAATGTCGAACAGTTCTAAAAAAATCGGATTTTTCGACCCTTAAAGAGCACAGGGGGTGTTTGACACCCACCTCATTCCTCGAACTCCCAAAAACAAGGTCATACCACCAACTTCTCCAGAGCCTTCAATCGTGCATTATTGGATCGACCTGTTCCGAAAACTGATCAATTTGATTGATTTCTTAGCGACAATTTGAAATGTCTGACTAACTATGCGAGACAGCAGGAAAAGTCATACAATATTAAATATGCATTTTTACATGTGTAGTAACTTTGATTATACATATTTTTTTGTGACTTCAAAGGTTGGCCCGGAATAACGTTTTATAAATGATCAAAATTACAGTAGACGTTTTCAACAATACTCATTGCTTATAGAAGTGCCTGAGTGGAAATTTAATTCCTCAACTACTAGGATAAAAGTATTTGTGTGCCCGTTGAGAACACAAACAAAACTTCCCGATTTGTAATTTCTGTTTGTCATTCCTACATTTTCCGACACGTCAATTAAATACTTGCAGACTGATTTCAGGAAAAACACTAGTGTGGGTCTCTAGGACGAGAATTATGCGCCTTACCTGAGTGGGAGTGAGATGCCAACGGGGGTGCGACCGCTCGAGGGTTAACCCGTCATACTTCCTTAATTATGATAAATATGGAAAAAAGTGATAACAAATTAAATATATATTTCTTCTTACAGAGCAAAATATGCTTAATACTTTTTGTCGTATCTCTTACCGTTTTCGCAATTGAGCGTTATGAACAACTCAATTGTTAATAACTAAAAAACTGCTCAGTCAATTTAAACCAAGAACTAATCCGATCGAAATTCCATGAAGAACACCTCGATGACCCAGATCGTTCGACCCGTTCGTGAGGAATCGTTAATGGAAAACTCTCATTCCACACATACAAATACACACACACACAGACATTTGTTGGTATACTTAAAACACCAGTTACGAATCGAAAAGAAAAAAATCGATGTAGGGGCTATTACAATAACTTCCCGGAAAAATCGGAAAGTTAAAAATTAAAAATAGCACATGCGACCGACGACGTCGGACGAGCGAGCACGACCAACGAAAGGTTTAATAATACTTGTACAATTGTCTGGAGAAATTGACATATGACCCAGAGACGGTACAATGAACAATACCGAACCAAAAATATCCATCTCATTTTAATTCTTACATAGAAGGCCATTGTTACTTATCGTGATTATGAATTGATCTTTACATATGAATTTAAAATGCATAAAATTATATGGTGACGTCGTCAATTATCCATTAAGTTAATTCGATAAAAATGAATGACCTACGCGTAATTAGTTAACAAGATTATAAGTCAATTAAATCATCGATTAAGTACGATTAAAGTAATTCACACTGAGGTTGCATAACCACAGTAGTACAATACTCGAATAAGATTATAGAGGAGAGGGTGGGACATAATGAGACATGAGCACAGAATGGGGGAAGATTTTTTGAAAAAAAAAATATCTGGTCCTGATTCAAATAAAAAACATAATAATAAAATTGAATAAACAACAATAATAATAAATAAAATACGTAAGGTGTGCATCTACTGTAGACGTAAATTATTGGTCAATTGTTTCGTATAAATTCATTATGCAATTGAGGTCTAATGTGACTCAATCAAGGAGTCTTCAGGCGTTTTAAAAAGACGCGGAAGAAGAGAAGATTCATCTGGAGAGGAAATCGATGTAAGGAGAATCGTGAAAACTTTTCTTATCTGAAATGAACTTCTCTACAGAAAATGTTCAATAATATTTTCAGTTCATTTTGTATTTTCATATTTTATATTTAACGTCCCGATTTTTTGGGAAGTTATTGTAATGACCCCTAAATCGATTTTTTTTCTTTTCGATTCATAACCGGTGTTTTAAGTATAGGAAAAAGCTTCTCGTAGAATTGTGAAAAAATATATGTATATGTTTTTTTTTCCTCTTTAGAGGAAAAGAGAAAGAAGGAAGCCAACCACCGAAAGAGAATATTACATCATCAAATAGGAAATATTTTATCTTCGAATCCTAATACACCCGAATTGAATATTTTCGGTTCCGCGCTAGTTGTTTAAATAAATGGATTGAAAACCGCACAGGATTGTGGAGAGAAAGACGATGGGGAGCCTCTCATGTTAATTGGATACGGGCCACTTGTCTACGAATGTAATAATGCACTGGCGGTCGGCCCCCCGACCCCACGGATTTCATCCAGCGACACACATCGACGCGTGCCCAACGCTCCCGGCACTGACTCACTTGCTGCATCAGTTTACAATCTTCCACTAAATTACAAATCTATTAAGGACCCCTCCAACCCCTAGTTCCCCCCTATGTATAAAAATCATAATACATTAGTGTAGCATTCAAATTGGTCATTGACCTACTGAACATAGCTATCGTGCACATGGCTGGAAATTTAATCTCTTACATATGATTTCAACAGTGGAGTGGATTTAATATTCGAGGGAGGATGAGAAGTCATTGTCAGTAGATTTAGAATGATTGATTATGCATTATCGATGATTCAGATAGAAATCAATGGAACTCCTCGAGAACGAAACACAATTTATTATTACCTGCTTTATGATTCGACACTAAAAATATCGTAAGGCATTAACATGTGGTCTTAGCTGACTCTTTAAAAATACAAGCTTTTTCCGCCGCACGAACTGGTGCCGCGGCGGTTTCGGTCTTACGCTTTTCGATAATTTCGATACATATGGATCGTTTCTCCTTTTTACTACACGAGACCGGCGGCGCGTGCTTCGCACGCGCTTTTCCTTTTTCCGCCACACGGACTAGTGGCGCGTCGGTTTCGGTCTTACAGTTTTCGATAATTGCAATATATATCGATAGTTTCTTTCGTCTCTCCTTTTTACCATAAGATGATTGT
The DNA here is from genome assembly GCA_026005395.1 of Asobara japonica. Classification (NCBI taxonomy): domain Eukaryota; kingdom Metazoa; phylum Arthropoda; class Insecta; order Hymenoptera; family Braconidae; genus Asobara; species Asobara japonica. The sequence goes on along the minus strand of BQMI01000594.1, from coordinate 644,254 downwards.
TCTGCCATAAGACGATAGAACAAAATTATAAAAGGGGGGCCGGTTTGGCGTAGTGGACTAAAGTGCTCTGCCTACTCCAAATCGATCCTAGGATCATGAGTACGAATCCGGCTTTGAACGAAAATTTTTACAGAAAGGAATTTTCGCCACGTCGCTCGAGTCGACCCCATGAACCGAATAAGTGAACATTAAGAGTGCAAAACAAAGTGCATCCCAAGAGTCCAACAACAAGAGTACAAAAAACAGTTTACAATTGAATGATCCTACCCTCAATGTGAACAAATGACATCCGTAACTTTGAGTTCCACAGGAAAAAGTCGTGAGCATCTAACGACTATAATAAGTCCAGAGCCGTCGCTTATGACCCTGGTAGTCCCACAGCGACGTTAAATAACATCATCGAAAAAAAAAAAAGAAATTATAAAAGACCACTTTGTTTGATTTGTTTGTCCCATTGGTAGAATGGGACAAATTGAGCACTGCACTTTGACAGAGGTTAAAATATGATCTTATAAAAATTCAAAAATGAATTTCAACTTCCGTACTTTTACCCTTTAGATCGGAAAGGTGCGCAAGGGGTAAGTCTCATTAGCTGACAAATTAATGCCTAGCAATTAAGAATAATGCAATCACGAGTCCTCTTGTCTTAAACCAAATGAAAAAATTACATTTGATTGCCGTTGGGAAGAAAACAATCATGGCTGTCTGACGATTGGTAGTTAACGCAAGTAAAGAGACAAAAGGGGAGAAGAAAGCGAATGGAAGAATCAAAAGGGCAGATGGAGAGGAAAAAAAATGGAGGAGAGTTGGGTTGCAAAGGGAAGCGAGTTGGAGGGTTGGCAATTTTATCGAGCAGACGCCATGCCACACAGAGGGTGGTTGCCAACGAACGAATCAGGAATGAAGATGCGAGCGAGCAAGGCAATCCTCCCTCTTCCTCCCTTCTTCGTTCTTCCTCAAAGTCGACAAAGAAGTGAGTGAGTTTGTATGGATCTTCTAGTTCTACACCAGGATATTCGCCCCTTTAGGGTTATAGACATATTCAGAAATTGACGATCATAAGAAAGTGCGGCAATGATTTCGGTTTTTAATTACTTATATCTTGGCTAGTCGGGCTATGAGCGATCTCCCACTTTTCCGGTTTTTTCACAGGTGAACCTTGTGAGGGATGGATCTATGAACATTTGTATTCCTCTTTTCAATCATACTGAATACATTGCGGATTTTTGAAGAGATCATGTACACAATCAGTTACTCTACATATCAAGATTTTGTGGCTAATCCAATAGCTCTTATGGATAATTTAGCCATTAAGTGCACATCGTTGAACGTACAATATTAATTTGCAATTTCATGCAGATAGCTCCTCACCACTATAATTATTATTTTGTAATTTAATGTCATGTATATCTTACTGGAAGCATTCGGACAATGGCCATTTATAGGGGTCTTCTTACAATGAAGATTGTTTAATGTTGAATGTTAAATAAAAAGTAATTTTTGATTACTTATCTTAGAGTTTCGTCGGCATTTGATATTGTCCAGACATATGGAAAAAATCTGACGCGGGTAAATTACAAAACTGAAAAAAAAATGTCGCTAAAAAAAAGGTGTCTAAAATCAGCATTTTTGTTTGAACTCGTCATTGCAAAATTCGCGATTCATAATTTTGCTGATGAAGGAAATTCACGAATGATAAACTAATGAAACTAGTGTTTTTTAAGACACATGACTATCTAGGGTTTCACGGCTCTGACCTCTTCCGCATCGTTAGGAGATCACAATTTATTCTTTTGACAACGGTTTTGAGTAAAGAATCCGAGTAATGCGAGGACGGTACTTTAAGTCAGGTATCCATAGGGACTTCAACATGATCTCGAGAATCAGATGTGCACAGCTGAGTTCACAAGACACGTCAAAATGTAAATAGTGTGTATAATATAATTCGAACATGCTTAATTTCAATTTCTCAATGCTTTATCGTTTGTTGATTCGATTTGATGACCGGAGAAAATTCCACCTGTGTTAGAGATTGAATCGATGGACCTTGCGCAATCAGCAATCCACCCGCCATCCCTAAATGACTTGTTTCATTATATATTATACATTATTTTATATATATAAAATTTTCGTGTCACAATGTTTGTTCGCGATAAACTCTGGAACTACCGAACCGATTGCGATCAAACTTCGTAACCAGCTGTCATTTGGTCCAACTTAAAAGATAGGGTAGTTTTTATCTCGATTATTCATCTATATATTTCTTATTGCAAATTAAATGATTATTATACGACAATAGCGTGTATTTATTGGTTAGTTCTCTGAAATTCTAATAAATGGCGGTTTGACATCTAGGTTGGGCATACATCCGGTAGCTAACGACGTGTTCCTTTTTCGTTGATGTTCTCAACGCTCTCAACGTAATCATACTGTTATAATTTTTCGTGAATGATTTTAATTATCATACTTTGTATTGTTATAATCGTGCAGTGTTCCGTCTGAACGTTCTTTACCTATCCTTTCCAATTCCTATCACTATTATAATTACTGAGCCACAGCAACGCGTGGCAGGGTAGTATATTATATATTATATATTATATATTATATATTATATATTATATATTATATATTATATATTATATATTATATATTATATATTATATATTATATATTATATATTATATATAATATATTATATATTATATATTATATATTATATATTATATATTATATATTATATATTATATATTATATATCGTAATTATGGCAATATTGTTGATAACGTATTTTCAAATTTTGCAATTGATTTCACAACTAACCATCATAATTTTTTTACATTTACTCAATTTTTTCCAGGGAATAATCATTTCGTGTGTCCCAGTTTGCAAACATCGCCTGACCAGACCTACCTATAAACGGTTACAAAATAGAAGATAGTGTTGCAAAATCATTAATACTAAAAAGTCCCACTGGATTATCAAAACCAATTACCGACAAATGTTCAACCACACGATATTTCATTGCTTTATCAAATTTCTGAGTACGTAAAAATTTGAAGAACCTTAAAGTCTGCAACGAAACCCGTTATATTGAAAACCATGGAGATAAATCTGATATTTTTTTTATTAATTGTCACCAAATTCAAGTGCAACAGAAAAAAACTGTCAAACAGTTGAAAAGGGTGCAATATTTTAATTTCGGAGAGAAAAAATGTATTTTCCGTACCGCCTTGTACTTTTCCTTGTTCGGGAATTGGTATTAGCCCTGTTCCGAACTTGGAAAAGTAAAAGTCATTATGGAAAAATGTTATCCAGGCTGTCATTTTGGGGATTTTTGCTCGCGCAAAGTTTGCGCTCGAGGCGAAGCCGAGAGCAGGCAAAAGCGCGAGCAAAAAATCCCCAAAATGACAGACTGGAACTATACTATTCTATCCATCACTGATTTGAAACATGCATTGCCGATATTATGTCTGGACGACACAATGCCTCGTCCGCTAAACCGAAAACTGATCCATTCTAATCTCGTTAGGAGTACTTCTCACTGCGCGTGACACCATGATTCCCCAGTTGCAAGAGCACCGAGGCAAAGTTTTCCAAGAATTATAGTAAAATCCCTTCAATTTCAGTTAATTTCGAGGGGCGAAGGAATGTCGACTCGCACTTAATTCTTGCTCGCGGGACCCTTTCATACTTAACACAGGTCCTACTGACCCCGTAGTTCGTTTACAATATCAAATCAGTACCATAATAATGAACAAAAAGTGAGCGAAGTCCCCCCTTCGGGCCACGCATATAACTTTTCGATAGAAATTAACAAATTCAATTACGTTTCTCAAGTATGATTCTCCAAAAGAAATGCCCTCCATCAAAATCAATGGATTATGTAATACGACCTTTTTCAGTAACTTTCATAATTTAGATGATATGGCTTAATCAATTATCGCTTTTCACCAATCAGATTCGAAGACACCCACATGCACACAGAGCCCTCATTGAAAACCAGTCAGGAGCATGTGAAACGTCGAGAAAAATGAAAATTTCATGATTCTGAGATATTTCATTATCGATTTCAATTGCAAAAATTTGACTAAAAAAATTTTGTCAATTTTTCTTAATCATATGCGATAATCTCTGTTAAATATATGAAGCCATACCAAAAATTTAGAAAGAAAATTGAGAAAGAAAATATGGCGCATATTCAATCTGTGTGAAATAAAATTCGATTAACGCCGTCATTAAGTTGCAACTTGCGGATTGCAATTTCTAAATAAGGATAGATTAATTGAGGTAATCGTTATCCGCCCCAAAAATGAGGGGTAGACTAAATGTGACGATTTCCTTAATCACAAAAAAATGAATATAGATAAATAAGAGATATTCATACTAATTAAATTAAATTCGTTATGGCGTTTAAAAAAAAAATAGAAAAATATCGCGCCTCTAGTATACATTCAACACGTTGGAAATCATCAGGAAAATAACAACAGATGCTAGGAAAGCTAAACGACCGTACCCTTGGTTAGGCGCCTTATTACATAACGGTCATATTCCAGCCGCAAACCACTAGAAAATTGATAGGAACTCGGAGTTTAATAATCCAACGATCTTGGCACGTTTTACCACTCGCATCATTGAAACCCATGCAATAATAATAAACCCAGCGCGATTTCAACAAACAATCAATTAGCCGGAATATTATAAGTCCACAACACAAATGTAATTATACGGAAACAATATTGAAATGGGTGTTGTCAAAGTTTTCAGTGAATTAATTTTAAAACTTTGACATTGAAGGTTGGCAAATGGGGGGAGTGTACTGATGACTCTATTGGACGGTGAACCCGTTTTCATGCCTCGATATTTATTATTTCATCACAGTCCCAACATGCGGTAAAATTCATTATCCTACACACACGCGTTTCGCCGATTTAATGCGCTAAACTAGGTTTGCACATGTGAAAATTGGATTGTAGGATTGCTCCCAAGTGACGATAGGCAGAGCGATTTTGATTTACGAATATATTGTTACTATAAAATCCAATATCAGACGTTATTAGCCGGTAAATTTTTCGACTATGAAATTGGTTAACCCGTGAACGTTACAATCAGGATGAACAGTATGTGGAGAAAAATATAGACGAATCGTTATATGTCATAACCGTGATAACTATGTATATATAGCTACATCGACCAATAAGTTTCCGATTGGAGATTGTGCCAACACTTCCACCGGTTCTTACGTTTTGCATTCCTCCGGTAGATTTTTGATAAGATGTATGTTCCTGATTTCAACTTGCCGATAAATGCTGTTGAGTGTATATGTACACGGCGAAACATGCTTAGAATTTGGTTAACGTATAGAGCAGATCTGAAAAGAGTATCGAGTAACACTCATTTTCTTGCATCTCACACACACACACATATTAGTTCAGAATTTGATGGGAATCATTTACTCAAAAAACCAGTTACGAAACGAACAAAAAAATTAACAATAAGCGCCCATGAAAACAATCATTCCCATTATATGGAGCTCCAAATGTGTAGAAACTAATAGAAGCGCCGTCGCAAACAAGACAGACTGCACATAAATAAATTAGCAAACCATGACGTGGAAGAGACAAGAGGATCAAAATGGTGCGTTGCACTTCAGTGACACGAGCAATGAGAGTGGCAGAGTTACGTTATTTCTTCACCACCATCAATAAGTAGATGGGTGGAAACCCTCGTAATTCCTCCAGTTGAATCCCATGGCGCGTTCGCGTAATACAATTAAAGAAAAGACCAGACATAAATCTTCTAAAGGTAAATCCTTGACAACGTATATATCATTAGTAACATATTTGAATGAAGATATTTCTGACTTTGGTTTATAATGACTATCAGAAATACCAAAATGATGATTTTGGCAAAGAAATGGATTCATTCAGAACCAGAGATTTAACTATACTCTATCTGGATTTACAGATATGGACTAAGCATATCTGTAAAGCACCAGCTTAGATGATTCAAAAAAACGTTTTTTTTTATTGCATAAATTGTTAGTACAACTATTCAAGAATATGTTGCTTAAGTTTCAAAACGAAATTCCAATTAGTTCCGATGATATGAGCACTCAGGTAAACACCGGTCGAAAAATATGAACCAAACTCTCGAATGATATTATTAAGTAAAATATATTTTTTTATGTAAGCAAGGCGACAAAAATGATCTAAAAACATGACATTTTGTTCAAATACCTCCAAAACATTCAATTTTCAACTGTTTTCAAAGAAGAATTAATGATTTCGGATCAAAACTTCGACCTCCAGGTGTCCCGCAAGATGTCAACTCTGATGGCGATCGTCAATGGACACCAGCCTCTAGCTCCACCAATTCCGACGGAAATGGCATACAAAAATTTAAAAGTGTAGTTCAAAATAGGAATAAACTACCCTCCAAGTTTAAACGAATTCGAATTATTTGTCCTTAGTTTAAAAAAAATCACAAAAAACACTCGAATATCGGCCTCTTCAACTGGTTTCCCCCCTTAATAACTAGCTTAATAACAATCGAACGCATTGTATCAAAATATATTGCAGAAAGAAATCAAAAAGGTGAAGGAACCCAGGAATATACACTAAAACATTGCTCTCTTTTTGTGACATTTCGATGTTTTTTCGATTTCCTGAATATTGATAAAGATGTCAGTAGCGCAAAATGTCTGTGAATGGTGTGATATGACTAACCAAGCAAGGATATATCGGTAATTCTAAAAATTACAGTAGCAATAATTGATGCTTCCTTCTTACCCTGAGTTGCATTTTTAAAATACTCTATTCGCGGATCGAGGAAGCGATGGAATAGAATTCGTCACCATGTACGCTGATAGAAAATGTAACTCATGAAATTCCAGGGAAATTGAATAATTCCATCGCAAGTCCGTGAATTTTGGTCATGCTGATCAGAAAGCGGTAACTAATCCTCCATTGGAAAATCCAATTGAATTGCGTATCATCAATCACCATTGTCAGTTCATGATTATTCAAGTAAGAAGTAATTTAGATTTTGAATTACCCAATGTTCAATCGAAAGCTCATGTAAAATTTTCATAGTTAATATCCTAATAATAGGTAATTCATGTGTTGGTGGCAAATTTTTGCCGACAGTGAAGATTCATGTATCCAAAAATGCAATAAAAATTTATATTGAATATTAGGACTCCATTTGAAGGACTGCGGCTATTCATATCCATAGTGGTTCACAGGCGATCTGCAGATGGTGTTGCAGGAGATTTATGACGGCAAGCCTACTGCCGCTCAACTGTTTCGCATTGACAGCTTCTGGAGATAATTTTATGACTCAGTGGAGAATATTTGCGTGCAATTTGGGAAGTGTGAAGTGAAAATAACATAAAATGAACCATATTGTGCCAGACAGCGATGAGGAGGAATCCCAAGATTCCCTTATGTTCAGCGGACAAACTCCATTCTAGCCATTTTCCCTGTAAATTATTACTCTTTAAGGCATTACTCTGTGAAAGATTGTTCACATTTCTTTTTCATGTATTATTTTTATTTTCCATTGCTAGATGAGCCATTGTACTTTGTTTTTTATTCCACTTCATTTTGTGTTGATAACTCGCCAAAAACTTCATTGATGAAACAAGGCAAATTGACAGATGTTCAGTTTCATGATGAAAACTACTCAATTGATAACACGAGATAATTGTTTAAGAAAAGTTAAAGTGATGTTATATCAATGTTCCTCGTTTTCTACTTAATCCTAATTATTCATAGAAGAAAAAAAACAATATAATTTCAAATCACTCGATGCAATTAGTCGTCTTCACCATTTCTTCCCTGTTTTTCTTCGTTTTATTTTCAATTTTGTATTTCCATTGGTTCTTCTTTTCCTTTTGTTTTTGAATTTTGTTGTTTTTTATTCGTGTTTTTCATTCACATAACTTTGGTCCCATATAAATCATACATTACGTTATGCACAACCGACATTAGAATGGCCAAGTGGACTAAGCGCGCAGTCTTAGCGGTGCCTCTTGGGTTCCTAGGTTCAAACCCCCAACAAGCAAGGGATTGTCTGATGGGGGGGAGGTTGATCACAGAGTAGCTGTACCGACATGACATTTCTGTGATTTTCTGTATCTTATCATGCGACTGCGGTGCAGCGTATGGTCCACAAGCCCTTATATCCTCAACGGATCGACGGAGTTAAAAATAAAAAAAAATGAATCAAACTCAACTCGCTCATGTTTCATTTACTGCATATGTTTTATTTACTACTTCACCACATTGTGCGGAGAACTGAATTTTAGGGACTTTTCGGAAAACAAAGTATGCCTATAACTTATTTTATCCACCCAAATTAACGAAAAATTATATTTGTTTTTCGGGTCCGTATTTGGACCACACTTTTTCCCCTATATAACGTCTTCGATCCGTTAAGGATGGATGACCTCGTAGAGAATACACTGCATGGTTTTCCCATGATAAAACATGGGAGCCCACAGAGTTGTATATATCAACACAAGGGCAAAAGCCACTATTCTGCAACACAGGAGGTACAAAAGTTACTTCTCTCCATTTGTTTCAGTGCATGCACAGTTGAGAAAGCTTATTTCAGGGAAATGGTTTCCAGCGTTATCACCCCGCACTTTTCGATATTTTTTACCACTGCCATTGGAACCCTATGCACTCAAGACTTTCATTATTGGATGAGAGCAATAGCAGTAACGTTCCAGAATTATTTGCAAAAAAATATATTCTCTGGTTGATGTAACACCGATACGAAATACCTGTTGACCGGTAACGCCTCCACCTTACTACCGTACCATCCATTTGTATTTATTCCAAATAACACACATTATCAACCTTCTCTATCGATCGTTTTATGTGAGGCTATTCTGAAGGTATCGAAGACTAAAACTGGCTCAGTGTCCGTGCACTCACAGTATAATTTTTTATTCCAGAAATTAATTTCTGCTTTGTTGATAAATTCCCCCTCCAGAAACTTCATATAAAGTAGTAATTAATACTATGATGCCTAATGGATATAATTATAATAGTAATTGCAACTAATTGTAAAAAACAATTATAGCGAGAATGCTCCTATTCAAAACAAAAATCGGCGAAGAAAATAAATCAGTCTTGTAATATAGTGCGCCACACCATACATGAATTACATTTTAATTATTATTACAACAATCGTAGTAGAAAAATAAAATGAAATTGATGTTGATACCGAAGTGGGCTTAAGCGGCAATTCATCAGATATTGAAATATGTTTCGCCATGAGATCGGAACGATTCGCGGCTCCATTCAGAACGATATGGCTTAGCTCTTAAGTAGGTCGTTCTTTATACTATAGATAGGCACTATCGATTGGAGATCAGTCATTTTTGAATAGCGAGTCCGACCGAGCGAGTTTCGCACGCGCATTTCCTTTGTCCACCGCACTGGCTGCTGGCGCGCCGGTTTCGGTCTTACGCTTTTCGATATATACCGATATTATCCTTGATTTCTTCTTTTTACGATAGAGATTACGGCATTTCCACACACGCAGAGGAATGCTTTACTTTTAATATTAGCTACAATTTCTTATTGAAATCATAAATTAGTTATGATCAGCCGTCCCTGATTATTGAAACGAAGTAACTGATGGATCTTGCCATGTCAATATTCGGCCCAACAACCATGAAAAGTATCCGCCGAGTAAGTCAGCAACGATAATCCGTCAAGTACGTTGGGCACTGTAATCCATCAGGTTAGGACTGCAGGTGCCTGTGGGAGTGAACCAGACGTAGGTAATTTAATTGAATTAGGCTTCTAAGATACTTCCAGTTGCCTCGAAAGGCCAAGGATCCTCTTATGAAGGGTCGCAATCCGCAACAGCGTCTTATCATGCCAAGTCATTTGCCATTCTGTCAGAAATCACTGACACCTAGGCAAATTGATGGTGACGTTTCGATGTTTTTTTTTTTCTCCACGGATTGGAAGTACTGACAGTGGACCAAGAGAATGGAGAAAAATTTGGACAGCTTGGTCCAGCGAGAGGACAGAGGAAACAACAAAGTGGATTTCCACACCAGTCTCATAGATCAAGAGTTCGGTCAAGTTCTTTTTCTTGTTTCACTGCACTTAGCGGACGAATGAATGCGATCTACACGCCGAACTTTTTATTCCAAAGAATGTGTTTAGTAATTTTGCTATTACGTTGCGGATGAGCAATTTTGGGACAAAATAGATCTGATGGCCTGATGACCCCCCCCCCCCCCTCCCCTCTCCACCCCCCACCCACGTCCTCTTCCCTTAATATTCCAAGCCAAACCCTTTACATCACTATATTTCGCTTCCACGTAGTTGCTGTGCTCATCTCCACGATATATCCAAATTTTGGGGGAATACGAGTATCATTGGAAACATCATTCCATCTGATAATTCAATTGCTGTCGTTATTAATTTGATAAATCCTTTGATTAATGTAACAATTATTTTATTAGATATATTTGATAGCTGTTCATTATGAACCCGTTGAAATATCTGGCGGCTTGAAAGTCACAATAGTCTCCTAGAATCGATGTTTTCAATATGAGAGGCATTCCCCAAATCCTTGAGTGAATTATTGGATTTCCTTCGTCTTTGATACGTACTCTCATTACTATAATCAATGACAGGTTTGCCACTTTCAGCTTTCGCAATTGATTCTATATCAACATGATTTTTTTATGTTGGAGAATTAAAAAACGTCCTTCTTCAGAAGCCATCGTCCATTATTGCAAACGTTCAGGAGTGGTACAAAGTGGATACTATATTGGAATGATATCACGGGTTTATCACGGATCGTGTCACAACCTCATTCATAAAGGATAATATAATAAAAAAGAACTGGCAATTCGGTGCTGTGGAGTCAGTCAATATTTCTCTTAAACTCAGCTTCGATTTCCGGTTAGACTAGTGATTTTTCTTGTATAACAAGGCTTGATTCTTGGGTTGAAGCCTCTCAGGCGATGGCCATTTCAGACGATTCTCGCAATAAAATCCTATAATATTTGACGTAAAAAAATATATTGATTTTATAGGATCATGAAATTTTTTTGGTAAATTCCACTTCCAAAAAAGCTATCTGTCATAATGAAAAAAAACTAGTGGGTAAGATGTATTTGTGCCCTCAGTGAAGACACAATGCAAACTTCCCGTTTTGGTAACTCGAGTTTTCGAGATCATGTCTGTTCCAAAAATTTACGAGACTTCTCACTTGAATATTTACTGATTTTTTTTTTCATTTCTCTAGATGTCGCTGCCTTTTTGTGATTTTTTTCATATTCAAGCGATAACTCCCTTTTCCACGTGAAGGCCATTTACTTCTCATTGAAGTCTTTGAGTCTCATTGAAGCATTTTAAACCCGCGAATATACAACAACTACGTTGAAGAAGTTCAATAAGTCCGTATCTCCGGCTTCACTCGACTTCACGTTCCTGGCAGCATTGATACACAAAAATGATATACAAGTATTATATTCTGAGTCGGTCCATGTATACTTGTAGAGAGCCATTTTTGCGATCGCCGCTGCCATCTAGTCTCCATTCATGCACTCATCGCATGAATTATTTTTTTCTAACGGCTCTACCACCGTAATTATTCACAGTATGGGAAAAAGTCAATTAACATTAAATGTGAATCTTTGTATGAGGAACAGCTTATGTTAACAAATTTTTTCCCTAACTCCAACCGTTTACAAGATATAGCGTTATGAACAATTGAAATTGTTAATGACAATATATATTCTGAACCAATAACCATCAAAAACTAATCAGGGCTGAGTTACATGAAGACGCGTCGATTGAGACATTGATGGCTTCGATTGGTATATCCATTCGTGAGAAATCGTTGACCAAAATTTAGGGCACATACAAACATACACACACACAGACATTGACTCAGAATTTTTCGGGGATCATTTTGGTATCCTTAAGACATCAGTTACAACCCGAAATGAAAAAGTTCGATTTTGGAGTGATTATAATAACTTCCCTATCGGGAAGTTAATAATGGCCCCATTGCGTCGCAATATTTTTTCGTATAATAATAATAAAACATTCCCCACGAAAAGATAATTGTTTGACCGGTAAAGAGTAATTCATCATGTCAGAACGAAAATGTTGTATGCATTTTTGTCATCGTGCACTACCCGTATCTGCATGAGTTGTCATGGTGATTGTGAAGAAGACAGAACCACCCACTCACCTGCACCCTGGCTTCCGTGAGATCGATCTTCATCGCTATTTCCTCTCTCGTGTAAATGTCAGGATAATGTGTCTCCTGGAAGGACCGCTCCAATTCCTTCAGCTGTGCCGACGTGAAGGTCGTACGTATCCGTCGCTGTTTTCTCTTCTCGGCAAGGCCGTCGTGCGCGGAGTACGGCTTGTAGCCCAGGCCACCTGTTAAATAAATTCATGTCAGTGCATGTGGTTGAAAATCATCATCAACATTTTATACCCGGAAAATCCCCTCATCGGGAACCGTTAATTCGTACAAGAATATTTAACTCGCATAAGATTTACAAAATCTTCCCACCGTGTTTTTTTCCCCGTGCCGGCATATTCATATCCCTGAATCAGGTACCTTCGTTTTTTTTTGCATGCGAGAGTAAGGATTCTCCCCAAGACGATAGTCAAAGGGAACATTTCTGATGAATTTTTAATAAATTTTTGCCTCGAATAAAAACTACTTCACGAGTTGTAGCTGTGATCGGCGCAATGAGAACGCAGGCACGTAACCATAGTGATGAGCATGAAGAGGATGAGGCGCGAGAGAGGGATAGAGAGAGAGAGAGGAAAACATCCATTGATTTTCAGTGCCATCTTGTTGCTACCACTCTCTGCCAGACCCGTCCGCCGGCTGACTATAAACTCTTCTACTACTTGACAGCATTTATCGGGAAGTAAATGTTAAGTCAGGCCACTTCGGGAAAGAAAATTGTGCAAGTAGTTATCGATATTTCGCGTTATGAAAGTATTTTTTTTCATTCATGAAAAATTTAATGGAATTATAGAAAATTTATGCTGAATAGAAAGCGTCATTTTTTGGGGAGTTTATAGACAGAAAAGTCCAAATTTGATTCCAAATCCCAGTTTTTTTTCGCTATTTCTATTATTTTTCTTTAATTTACGAATTTTTAAAAATATCATAAATTAAGCAAAATATAAAATCTTCACGATTTTCATAAACTTGAAAATTTTGAGGATCTAACACTTCAGCTAACTAATCAACTGTGTTAAAAACCTCAGCCAATTTGGCTCTGATATGCTAACAGCATCATTTCCTTGAAACAATCATATCGAGAAACCCCGAAAATTTTGAAGCCCCTCTAACACATTGAAAAACTGGTGGCTAGACCTACGCCTTTTTCCATAAAAAAATTCTTCACAGTTCGAGCAGGTCGCTCCTCACAATTCTTCTTAAATTATAGACATTAAAAAAAAGTTAAGCAATTTGGAATGTTCATTTTAACACGTAGAACAATATTCGTTAGTTTTTAACTTTCTGATCTTGAGGGAAGTTATTGTTTTGGGTCCGAAAATCGAAATCAGAAATTTTACCTAATCTCCACGTTTCATGTGTGTTTTTTAGCGTGTGTGTGTGTGAGGGTGGGTACGCATGTAAGCAAAATTTTGTCGAACGATTTCTCTTGAACAAATTATCCGATTTGGGTTTTCTTATACTCATTCGATAGGTTTCCGCCTAACTTAGACCTGATTAGATTTTGAACATAATCGACGCAACGGTTCTTTAGTTATTAACAAATCGAATAGTTTATATCGTTTCATCGTGAGAACCGTTGTAGATATGAAACAAATTATTGTTCATATTCAATTGTTAATAACAATTGAAGGAATTGTGTTTTAGACTTGACACTCCTTTCCGCTCTCCACAACGGCTAGATGTAATTTTTGAAAAGAAAAATTCAAATCGGTCCAGCTATTCAGGAGAAACCGTATCACAAAAAAATGCTCACATATGTACATACACACACAGACATTTCATTGAAAACGTGTCAGGATGATGCCAAACGTCGAGAAAAGTGAAAATTTCATCGATCTGACCCTTTTCATTTTCGGGCTCATTACAATAACTTTCCCTATCGGGAGGTTAATGAAAGCTGTTCCATACACAAAAATACATATTTGATGTGGTATGACTTTTGAAAAGTTTAAAAAGTCCATTATTTGAGACATATAAACCAACAAACTGTTACAAATAAAAAAACACGAGATGAATTTTATCCGTCTGTTTGGATCCAGAATAGGTTATCCCGTTTCTATAACCATAAATGGTGCCTGAGGTGATTTTAACCAGAGCTTTCGACTCCACATACACACACACTGGCATTTTGTTTAGGATGGTCTCGAAATCGCCGAAATATCTCGAGAGGTGAGAATGTGATAAAAAATCCATTTTTCATTTTCGGGGGGCAAACCAAAAGCTTCCCATATGGGTGAGTTAAATATGGAAAATAACGAAAATAATTATTGCTTGAAAAACCGTTCCCGATCCAATTAAAATTGATTCAATTAATTACTTTCGTCATCTTTCTAACTAATCTTTTTTCTCCGTGTCGCCCTGATTTTTTGTTTTTCTTTTTAAACAATATTTTAATAGCACTTTTTACGATCTTTGTTTTGCACTGTACTTCTATTTGCGAGAACAGTTCATCGAACCTGCGAGGCTGTAATACCCATGACTATGAGATAGTTGTATCATTCGCACATCCTGAACATCTCAATTGCTCAGAACTTCATTTGCAGTATTAACAATTGAATTGTTAACAACGCTCCATTTCAATAACGGTAAGAGATACAGCAAAAAGTATTAAGCAAAATTTGATCTGTAAGTGGAAATGCATATCAGTCTGTATATCTCGTAAAATATGATGCCTAGCAAGATAAATAATAAAACATGAAATATGTAGTTTCATGAGAAGAAAAACTTTTGTTTAACACGTTTTCTCGTATCTCTCACTGTTCTCGAGATACAGCGTTATAAACAATTAAAATTGTTAATAACAATTGAACAGATGGTACAATTGCAAAAACACACCAAAAATGAATAAAAAAATATGCAGTGCATATAAAATTGCATATAAAGTGCAAACCTTTAGCGAAACCGTACCTAATTCAAAGTTGAAACACACGCTACCACCTAATGAATGTGGTCCGATATAACCCTCGACGACAAAATGCTGGCGAGAAAAACCTTAGCCCAAATACTCCTACGTATAATAACCCTCAAATTCGAACCGTTCTGTTATTTTTCTTCGAATTCAAAATCCCCGCATATAAAAATTACACTGAGGGAAAAATATACTTCGGCCCAACAATTTCATTTTTCAGAGTAATAGGCATTCCTAAAAAATGAAATTTCGTCGTTGCATTTAATCTCTGACAATTACAATTAAATGTAATCATGTGAATCGCTTAACTCCAAACAATTATATGACAACTGACCTGGGTTGAACATTATTTTTATTAATTTTTATTAATTTGAAAATAAAAAATTCATTAATTCGGGAGTTTTAATTATTACTGTACAAATTCACCTAAGATCCTCTGTCTCATAAGCATCACGTAGAGTTATATGATTAACATCATTGTTAGTTAATTAATGTCACTTGGGTTTCACTAAAACAATCAAATTCATTTTTTTATAAATATCTATTTCTCTGAAACATGGTAATATTGGGCCGAAGTATATTTTTCCCTCAGTGTACGTTTGTAATTTGTAATTATTGTTTATTTCAAGGTTAAGAAACTCAATTTCTACTTTTTCTATTACCGTATATGTATTGTATTTCGATCTATATATTTTTTGTAATGCCGCAGCTAAATTCATAATATGTTCAGATATTCTTCAACAATTTTCTTTTGCTCTGAGTCATAAGTAGCGTAACTTTGTTTCTTCTGCGGAATTTCGGCGACTGGTATCAAATAGTTGAATTTGTATGGCGTATTTTTACACTGTATATGTCTTTATATTCTGCGTAATATGTGCCCTCTCAATCCGCTGTAGGTTGGATACTTTCGTAATAGTATTTTCGACATTGCTGCTACGTTCAGCTCGTGCCGAAAAGTAACTTTTCGTTAACTAGTAAACGAAAAGTAACTATTTCGACACTCGTAGAACGTAACATCACTGTCAAAAACTATCGTTCGACACATGTACGATGGGGTGTTTCAGCTCGTGCGATTGGCAGCGCTCGGCTTCGCCTCGCGCCGCCAACTTCGCACTCGTGAGCACCCCATCGCACTTGTATCGAAATATACTATTTCGACACAAGCTGAACATAGCAGCAATATCGAAAATATAACTCCACGCTAGAGACTTCGTGATATAGCTGACTATCTTTTTTCGTAAACAAGTTCTTGTCTCATTTTCCAAGCCCGATCATTTCTATTTCATAGAAAACCGAGTTGAAGTGCTTTATTCACAATCACATCGTAAACCTCCGCCGTTGATTAGCACTTAGCATAAATATAGCAACGGTACATAATAATAATAAAAAAAAAAAGAAAAGGAAATAGTGGGTGGGATGTGTTTGTGCCCTCAGTGAATGCAAACTTCCCGATTTGGTAACTCGAGTTTTTGAGATCATGTCTGTTTCAAAAAATTACGAGACTTCTCACTTCAGTATTTACTGAATTTTGTTTTCATTTCTCTATATGTCCCTGCCTTTTGTGATTTTTTTCATAATCAAGAGATAACTTCCTCTTCCACGTAAGGACCATTTACTTCTCATTAAAGGCTTTGAGTCTCATTGAAGCATTTTAAACCCACGAATATACGACAACTACGTTGAAGAAGTTTAATAAGTCCGTATCTCCGGCTTCACTCGACTTCCCGTTCCTGGCAGCATTGATACACAAAAATGATATACAAGTATGATATTCTGAGTCGGTCCATCTATACTTGTAGAGACCAATTTTTGCGATCGCCGCCGCCATCTAGTCTCCATTCATGCACTCATCACATGAATTATTTTTTTCTAACGGTTCTACCACCGTAATTATTCACAGTATGGGAAAAAGTCAATATACATTAAATGTGAATCTTTGTATGAGGAACAGCTTATGTTAACAAATTTTTTCCCTAACTCCAACCGTTTACGAGATATAGCATTATGAACAATTGAAATTGTTAATAACAATATATATTCTGAACCAATATCTATCAAAAACTAATCAAGGCTGAGTTACATGAACACGCGTCGATTGAGACCTTGATGGCTTCGATTGGTGTATCCCCTCGTGAAAAATCGTTGACCAACATTTAGGGCACATACATACAAACACACACACACACACACACACACGGAGTCGGGGCTTTGGCGTAGTGGTAGAATATCTGCCTACTACTGCGAAGGTCCTAGGTTCGCGCCCGGCCGCCGGAGAATATTTTTTCAAAATATTTTTTCATGGATTCCGACCGATGCAGGAACTTCCGTGTGTGCTATCGGCGGTACCCATAAAATGAAGCCGCCCAGCCGAGCGGGAACCTAACCCGACGCAGGGGAGGGGGGTGGCTTCCATCATAGGCGCCGGCCATCGTAGCACAGGGGTTTCTGGAAGTTTACCCTGTGTTTAGCAATACGATGGCCTAAAAATGGCGAAAGTCGGCCCCAGCCGCATGGGTGGGTGTCCGGTACGCCCCCTGAAGGAATGCTTACACGACCGCTACCGGGGGCGTACAAATGAGAGGGACGGAGGAAAAAAAACACACACACGGACATTGACTCAGAATTTTTAGAGGATTATTTTGGTACCCTTAAGACACCAGTTCCAGGCCGAAATGAAAAGGTTCGATTTCGGGATGATTACAATAACTTCCCTATCGGGAAGTTAATAAAAAGCAGAAAACAGAAGTTGTGTGATAACCCCTAACTAGTTTTATTTGCAATAATTCGTGGTGCAGTTGACTTAAATAAGATATTGTTGTTGTACGATTGCTATAAACTAATAATCAATAATTCTTCATATGTAACTTTTTATACTATTTTTATTACACATACGGCGCAATTTACAGCGGAAATGTCAACAAGTGTATTTCAGCAGAGCTTAGATTTAGTTCGATCGATTTGCGACAGTGAAAACTCCTTGGGGAAAATTGAAGAAGTCAGACAGGAAGACTTGGCGTGATTGTTGAGTAAATAAAACTGGATTGTTATCTTGGGAGGACAATCTAGGAACTCTTGTTAACCGATCCATGTCCAGTTTTTTCATTGGCAATATCGTTGTGTGTAGTACGGTATCTTATAACAGCACCAGAATTCGAATGCATTTTAGCTCCCCGAGCCCAGTGTTTTTGGCACATGTCGAGCAACTTAAGTTATAAAAAAAGAAAACAGAAATTAGCGGCATTTTCATCATTTCAATCTTTGAGAATGCAGTTGTTTTTCTTTTTGCAAAGTTCAACGTATTCATTCCAGATGCTATTTACGTTATGATCAGACTCCGGTCAATCTCAGCGCAGTATGTCTAAACTGGTGAAATATTTGAGAGAAATTTTGGGGCTTTAATCTAGAAAATTCATTCTTCAATCAGGCATTTTTCCTGCATGTTTCCTATAAATATTACAGTAGCTGAAATTCCTCTGGATTGTCGTGAAACTTGAGTACTTGCACTTTACCACAAAACTGAAGAAAAACATAATTGAGTTTACCCCACAAATTTCAGCGCTGCGCTCACTGTAGCACCAATGCTCTATTGGAATTTCAGGGCATGGATTCGTAACGACCTAAAACAAAATAGAGCATAGGATAAACGAGGCGTGGACGTTATCCGTCACCGGTCGAACCAATAACTTCTTGATGTGAATGAAAGTATATGATGATTCAGACCATACGTAATTAATTATTTCATGAACGAGTGCTTTCCCACCCACCCATTTATACACTCACCCACCGACCCACTCATTCATACGCCCACCCACCTATTCATACAGCCATCCACCCACCCACTCATACAGCCCCCTACCCACTCACCCACTCATACAGCCACTCGCCCACTCACACACCCACCTACTTACCCACTCACACACTCACCCACTCACACAGTCACCCACTCACACACCCACCCACCTACCTACTCTCCCACTCACACCCACCCACCCATTCACCGATCCACCCATTCACTCATCCACCCATTCACCCATCCACCCACACAAACACACACACATGCACAGTGTCGGCGCTCACCATGAGAGCCTAGGGATCTCTGGAGTTTTAGGCGGTGTTTATAAATATCATGGATGAAATGGCAAAAGCATGGATGGAAGTCTAGTACTCTCTTCTCAAGAAATGCTCAAGAGCAGCGCTCCTACGGAGTCTAAAAAAGAGGGGCACCGGGAAGACCAATGCACGACTGTATATGGAATATACACACTGCTGGAATGATGCAAAATGTCCAGAAAAGTGCAAAGCGATCATAAATCTTACTCTTTCCATTTTCGGGGTTCTTCATAATAACTTCCCCGTATTATTTCTTCCCTGAAAGTTCATACAAATTCTACCAAAATGGTACTCAGAATGCATCTTTCGCAATTCTAATAATTATTTTTTTCAGTATCGACTACTCCAGAAGAAACTTACCTCTGCAAATGTCAATTCGCAAGAGATTATGAGCACTAAAGCCAACATTAATAACTTCATTTCGAAAAAATTAATATCCTTCAAAATTATTATCAGTTACACAGTTGCGTTGTGCTTCAGGTCGTGCACTACAATGATTCGCAAGTTCGGTAAAGCGCGATTTTTATATCTGGCGACCACATTGTGAGCTAAAAATTCCAGTTCGTTAGCCGATAAGTAATTGATGCCTGATGGACTCAATACTGGTCAACGTCGATAAATTACACTAGTTATAATTTATTTATATCACTTCGTTTTACGTATGGTATGTAATACTGCACGCGTTTTAACTATTTTAATGTTTCCTCTCAATCCCTGTGGAACAGAAGCTTATCCTCATTCTCTAAGCTCTAATATCTTCTAATAACGGAGATACACGCAATTAAATTTTCTGTTGATTGTTGGCCATTAGCATTCCGGATGTATAATTTCAGGTTGACCGGTAAAGCAGTAAATTGATTTGTGTGAGAAAAAAAAATTGAATACAAAAATTAAGAATTAGAATCATTTGAATTTTTTTCGCAAAATGTATTTTCTTTAACTTCCGATGGAAAAGTCGTTTATTTTACCCCTTATTTTTAACTTCCCGATCTTAGAGAAGTTATTGTTATGGGTCGGAAAATCGAAATTGAAAATTTCACTTGATCTCCACGTTTCATGACCCCTAGAAACGTTTCCAACCATTTTGAGCGAGCTGTTCGTCTGTGTGTGTGTTTTTTTTTCCTCCGTCCCTCCCATTTGTACGCCCCCGGTAGCGGCCGTGTAAGCATTCCTTCAGGGGGCATACCGGACACCCACCCATGCGGCTGGGGCCGACTTTCGCCATTTTTAGGCCATCGTATTGCTAAACACAGGGTAAACCTCCAGAAACCCCTGTGCTACGATGGCCGGCGCCTATGATGGAACCCACCCCCCCCCCCCTGCGTCGGGTTAGGTTCCCGCTCGGCCGGGCGGTCTCATTTTATGGGTACCGCCGATAGCACACACGGAAGTTCCTGCATCGGTCGGAATCCATGAGAAAATATTTTGAAAAAATATTCTCCGGCGGCCGGGCGCGAACCTAGGACCTTCGGAGTAATAGGCAGATACTCTACCACTACGCCAAAGCCCCGACTGTATGTGTGTGTGTGTGTGTGCGTATGTGAGCAAAATTTTGTCGAACGATTTCTTCCAGGCAAATTATGCGATTTGGTTTTTTTTATACTCATTGGATAGGTTTCCGCCTAACTTAGCCCTGATTAGATTTTGATCATAATCGACCCAGCGGTTTTATAGTTATTAACAAATGAATTGTTTATATCCCTGCGTCATGAGAACCATTGAAGCTACGAAAAAAATTATTCAATCAAATTTGTTCTACACACAAAAATACATATTTAATGTTATATAACTTTTTTGGCTGCCACCGATAGTTTATTGTTATTAACAAATTCAATTGTTTCGATCGCTATATCGCAAGAATAGCTTAACACACAAGAATTGTTATTAACAAAATGGATTGTTTCTATCGCTCGATCCTGAAAACGATTAGAGATACGAAACAAAGTGTCCAATGAAAGTCGTTCCACACATAAAAATGCACATTTGATATTGTATCACTTTCTTTGCCAACACCCATATTCAATTGTTATTAACAAATTGAATGGTTTATGTCACTCTATCACGACAATAATTAAAGATACGAAATGAGGTGTTGAATGAAAATTGTTCCACACGTAAAAGTACACATTTGATTTCTTATGACTTTTTATCCTAACACTCATAGTTTTTCACAAATTGAATTCTTTATCTAACTCTATCGCAAGAAAGGATATATTTTTTAAAAATCTCTTTACATTTTTGGCATTATAACATTTTACATATTTGGTAATTTTGAAAAGTTTAAAACGTTCACAATTTGAGACACCAACCGAGATTTTATATATGACATATACGGGGGGACGATCGGGAAGTTATTGGTTAGACCCGTAAAGGGTCAAACCCAAATCCTGTTTATTGAAAATTCGATTGTTTATCGAGTCTCCACATTGCAAGGCATTTACAACACTTATAGATCATTTTTAAGAATATATCTACACACATATATGCATTTATATATATGTATATATATATATATATATATATATATCTGGGTGGGTGGATATGGGCGTGAGCGGGTGGGTATGAGTGTCGGCAGGTGGGTGCGGCTGTATAAATGTAAGCAAAATTTCGAACGTTCCTAACATAAGGGGCAACACCACTGTAAAATTTTCAAAAAATCTCTTTCTCTTTATGGGCTTAAAAAATACTTTGAAACCTGTAGAATATAGTAAAAAATCTTTCAAACCGCATGCTTTTATGCCGCATGTCAAAACTTTAAAGGCGTTTGTCTCGAAACATGATTTTTACAGTCGGCACGCCGTAAAAAAACATTTCAATATTTTGACTTGAAATTTTAACCACATTTTCACAAGGCGATTCTCGAGTGATGGGCGCATGAACACCCCGGAAAAGTTGATTTAAAACTAGTTTAATCAATAGATAACTGTCAGTTTTTTTATCGAAAAATTAACAACTTTTTACAAAGCTTCGCCAATTCCACAAAAATTAATATTTATTAAAATTCGCACGTGCAACAGGGGATGTCTGCATATAGATTAAGGAGATCTTTTTTTTTGTTTAGCTCCAAATTTACAATATTTATGCTGCGTACCGCAGAGTTCCTCCAGGTCGACACGTCTCAGGCGAAGAGTTTCAATGGTGCCAATTTGAATTTTTTTCATTGAGAAAATTATTTTTTGTCCTTCGATATATACTTGAAGCCATAGTCAAATTTCATTTATTTATTCCCAGCCCTTCGCTGCAAAACAAATCATGAAAAACCGCTCAAAAATGGACAGTTACAGTGGTGTTGTCCCTTAAGAGTGAATCTGGGTAGGGGCCCTCGAGAGAACGTGGGAGCGCTTCGAAGCGAGTTGTGCAAAATCTGCAGCGTATTTTGAGGAAAATAATTACAGTATTAAACGTATTATAATTTATATGCAACAGGGAGTAGTGAGTTTGCAATTATTTTATTCCGAGGGTATTACAGATTGTGATATGATTTATACACCTTGTATGATTCCCTATGGAACAAAAAATAGCATATATTTCGAATACAGACCACTAGGAAATAATTTCATACTGATGAATGTTACATATGTTCCCGAATGAGGTCTATCCTCACCCTGAGATTCTTTGGACCCTGAATTAGATAAAACAGACATCAATAAGAAAATTTATTTCTTGGTGTATAGATTAACTCTAAACTACCAAATTAATTATTAAATAAACGGGATGTGGGTCTGAGCCTTTACGGGTCGAACCAATAACTTCCCGATCGTTCGAAAGCGATCTAAACAATTGCATCTGCTAATAGCAATTAACTATCAGTGTTAGAAAAAAAAGTTATTTAAGATCAAATATGTATTTTTGTATGTGGAACAACCTTCATTGAATAATTAGTTTCATATTCTTACCCGTTCTCACGATGGGGTTCAAAATCTAATCAGGTCGAAGTTAAGCGGAATCCTATCTAATGAGTATAAGAAAACCCAAATCGGATAATTTGTTCACACACCCACAGACAAACTTCTGGCTCAAAATTGTTCCATAAAAATAACTTCATCATAAATGCATCATAAATGAGCTATGTCCAAGGGCTTAAAACTATAATCTGTAAGGTGGTACGTTTTTAAAATGTCCTATATATTAAATGTAGTCATGTGAATGTGGTCATTCACCATAAAAAAACTTCCTTCATTGCTATTGAGCTTCTGCATACCCATGTATTTCTGACCCATTTTCTATAAAAAAATTCAAAATAAAAAATTCAAAATAAAATTTTCGAAATAACAATTTCGAAATAAAAAATTCGAAATAAAAAATTCGAAATAAAAAATTCGAAATAAAAAATTCGAAATAAAAAATTCGAAATAAAAAATTCGAAATAAAAATTTCGAAATAAAAAGTTCGAAATTAAATTTTCGAAACAATAATGTCGAAATAAAATTTTCGAAACAAAAATTTCGAAATAAAATTAACGTATTGAATTTCTAACAAATCACTACAAATTCAAAGTTGCCCAAAAAATTAGTTTTCGAAACTGTATAGTTAGCCAAATCAAATTTTACTACTACGAAACCTTTCGACAGCTGGACAAAAATGACACTGGATAATAAGCGAGAAGAGGCTCACAAATGAGGCCCTTTTGATTGTTGTCCAAAAGCATGTACTATCCGAAATAGTTTTCTTACTTTTTTGAAATACCTTTTCCATGTCATGGTGAATAACCCTTTCATCACATCCGGCTGTAAACATTCTCTAAAATGGATCATATGAACCGCCAACAAAAATGTACTGCGTAAACAAATATCAGTCCAGTAACTTATTGCAGAGCAAGTTTCGAATTGTCTAAGCAATACGTCACTTTATTCGACGAATGATTGAGAACCTGAAGGTCGCGGCCATGAAAAAACTCATGTTTTCGGTGTTAACTGCCCATCAAAAATCCATATATTCCTGTAACGCTAGAAGAAAATTCCACTAAACTTCAGTCGATCATCGTTCCTGGTCCTGTATACGAGTGGACTCTTGAAGGGGATTCCCCGTTTCAACGATTTATTCAATTCTATGTTTTTCACGGTATTTTTCGGATAGAGGCAAAGCCGATATCGCCGGTCAGTGAGTCATTTAGGTCACTTCAATTGGTCAGAAGTGGTTAGTGATTTTTCTTCAATTCTTCAAATTAGATCAGTTTTGTTGGATGGCAATGAAAAAGTAAACTCGCATCTACTGATTTTTTCACGATGGATGCCGTAAAGTACAAAGTGAAACATTATCATTAAAGTAGCTTGTAATTGAACTGATATTGCAAACTTTCTCTCATAATCAATCGTTCAAAAAAAGAGAACGAATCAAGAGGCATTACGAATTCGATAAACATTTATTAGTGACAACACTAGACATCAACTAGAAATTTCTCATCCCAACTTAGAATGTTGACGTCAATAATTTAGTAAATATCACGTGAAGAGGTGGATGATGGTTCAGCCCTCATCTCGATGAACAAGTAAACGAAACCTGCCTGAAATATTCATTCAGTTCTCAATTCACATGCGGTACTTAGGTTGCCCGAAATAAACTGATGGCTTTCTACTTTTTCCACTGAAAATTTAACATCTCTGTGATAGTTGACGTTAAAAGATTGAGGGAAAAATTATTTTTGACACGTTATGCGAGCTAATTTTGTGAGATATAATTTCATGAAATTAGTTCGGAGAGAGAATCATGGTTGATGAATTTTTTTCTGCTGCACCAAGAGCAACTGTCGGAGAACATTGGCGTTCATTTTTTCAGATGAATGAACAAATTGACAAAATATCAATGACTCACTCATTATCAGCATGATGTGCATTGAAAATTGACAGGGTTTGATGGATAATTTTTCTGTACTCCAGTGGATGGATAATCATTTACCTACGTACCGGATATGGATCTATATTCGCCAAGCTGAAATCCAATTAAATTATACGACGACGGCGGGAATTATTAATGAACGTCATCCGCCTGATCCATTGAACGTTATAGCTGGCTTGAGGATTTCGCAGCGAAATATAAATGCCGTCATTTTCTATGCTTCCAAAGAATTTCATGTTCTGAATTAGATTAAATATTATTGAGGCTGCCGAGTTCAATACTACGAATTTGTATCGTATCTTCAACCGTTCTCACGCCGCTGCGATATACACAATCTTTTATGTTACTAACAATTAAGTACGGATGTTATCAAAAAAAGTCATAAAACGTCAAATGTGTATTTCGTGGCGGGGAACAACTTTCATTTAATACTTTCTTTCGTATCTCAAACCGTTTTTGTGGTGGAGCGATATAAACAATTGAATTTGTTAGTAATCGTTCTTTTCAGACCTGGAGAATAGTAAGTAGCGTCGATCAAAAAAAAAAACGTCGGAATCGATACGTTCGTTTCTTCGGAAACGTTAAACAAAGTTTTTGGTCACACACATACAAACACTTTTCAGAAAACGACTCAGGATGATGTGAAACGTCGAGAAAAGTGAAAATATCATGAAAATTTCACTTTCGATTTTCGGGGTCATTACAATAACTTCCCTAGATCGGGAAGTTAAAAAGTATTCATTAGGTCACATATCCCCAAGGTCGGAGCTAACTATAAAAAAAAGTAGTAGGTGGGGTGTATTTGTGCCCTCAGTGAGGACAGAATGCAAACTTCCGGATTGGGAAACTCGAGTTTCCGAGATCATGTCTGATCATTTTTTTCATAATCAAGAGGATAACTCCCTCTTCCACGTGAAGGCCATTTACTTCTGATTGAAGCCTTTGAGTCTCATTGAAGCATTTTAAACCCACCACTATACAACAACTACATTGAAGAAGTTCAATAAGTCCGTATCTCCGGCTTCACTCGACTTCACCTTCCTGGCAGCATTAATACACAAAAATGATATACAAGTTTTATATTCTGAGTCGCTCCATGTATACTTGTAGAGACCAATTTTGACATCACATGAATTATTTTTTTCTAACGGCTGTACCTCCTTAATTACGCATATTATAGGAAACAGTCAACATACATTAAATGTGGGTCTTTATTTGAGGAACAACTTATCTCAACCAATGGTTTCCCTAACTCCAACCGTTTACGAGATATAGCGTTATGAACAATTAAAATTGTTAATAAAAATATATATTCTGACCCAATATCCATCAAAAACTAATCAGGGCTGATTTACATGAAGACGTGTCGATTGAGATCTTTATGGCTTCGATTGGTGTATCCATTCGTGAGAAATCATTGTCCAAAATTTAGGGCACATACATACAAACACACACGCACACACAGGCATTGACTCAGAATTTTTCGAGGATCATTTTAGTAACCTTAAGACACCAGTTCCAGGCCGAAATGAAAAAATTCGATTTGAGTGTGATTTCTAGTCGGAAGACCAGCGTAACAATTTTTATGAGAAAATAGTGTAAGTTCCTATGGGGCAAGGAATACGTAAGTTCATCACACACCTAAGTAACCGACGTCGAACATCCCCTTGTTGTCCTCGTTCAATATATATATATATGTCTCTCACAACTATCGTCAGGCGTATCAATTTCGGTATTCACATACGAAGTCACTAGTCTGACATTAACTGCCGATCTAATGTGTCAACCATTCAAGCGTCCTTTAGCATCTATCTTGTATACTAAGAGGTGTTGAATAAATTAACAAATGAATCTAATTATTGGTAGTGTATGTCAATCCCAATTCTCGATCTTAAATATGCGAAATCCTAAATGGCGAGATAGATGAGGCGGTGCAATTATCAATGATGTATCGTGAGACCAACAACAGTGCGGAACGTGAGTGAATAGAGAAATGCGCAAGCAGTTTTCCTACAATGTTTTGTGAAAGTGAAATAACATTCCAAGACTTCAAAGAAAAGTCATTTTAATGGACGTTATTGCAAGAGAAGTCTTATAATTGGCCATCGCTCGACTATGTATTTACATTGTGAGATAGTAAATAGCAAGAAAACATACAGAAAATATATATGTATATATTGTATATATAGAGTTAATTCGCGAAAATCATGTATTTTCGATTTTTGAAATGATGGAGAAAGATATTCAACCGACATTGGAATAGCCAACAGAAGCAATCTTATTTACTATCTCCAAGGCCAAGTCGACTTCAACTATTCGTAGCAATAAGATTACCCCAACCAATTCTGTGAAATATTTACGTTTACACATTGATTCCAAACTCCTGTGGAAAACATCATGTACCTGAAATTAAGATAAAAACAAAAATTATTCTAGTAAGATTGTATAATTTACTAAAATTCCAGTCACGCAGTCAGACTTTGAAACTGACGTTATGTAAAGCATTAATTCGACCAATTATCACATATGGTTGTCCTGCGTAGCACACCCCTCACTCTTCGCACAATGCAGCGAAGATGCACTTGAATCATCTTCAAGTTATCCAAAACTAGTGGGTGGGATGTATTTGTGCCCTCAGTGAGGACACAATGGAAACTTCCCGATTTGTTAACTCGAGTTTTCGAGATCACGTCTGTTTCAAAAAATTACGAGACTTCTCACTTCAGTATTTACTGATTTTTTTTTCATTTCTCTATATGTCGCTGCCTTTTGTGATTTTTTTCATAATCAAGAGATAATTCTTCCACGTGAAGGCCATTTACTTCTCATTAGAGCTTCTAAGTCTCATTGAAGCATTTTAAAACCACAAATATACAACAACTACGTTGAAGAAATTCAATAAGTCCGTATTTCTGGCTTCACTTGACGTTCCATGGCAGCATTGATACACAAAAGTGATATACAAGTATTATATTCTCAGTCGATCCGTGTTTACTGGAGAGAAGAACTTTGGACAAGAACTCAAATTGGTCTCGCTGACCAACCTGTTTATCCCACCTCTCCGTATATCCGGCTCTCCCCCTCCCCACATGCGCCCATTAATGATAAGGTTTTTTAGAAGTCATTTTTCCTTATATCGAGTCATTCTGTAAATAATCACAAATATTTGTAATAATGAAAAATTAGGTTAAACTTTGCTCAAATTAGATATAAGGCCAATTGGCTGGTGATTTAGAGTGTAGCATTCAAGATAGTAATACTGTATATAGTATGTATATATGGCAAATGTTAATAAACAATTTTCAAGTCAAGTCAAGCCAGAATAGCCGAGTGGACTAAGCGCCGCAGTCTCAGCGCTACCGCTTGGGTTCCTGAGTTCAAATCCCTGAGAGGGCGAGAATTTTTTCGGATTGTCTGATGATTGCCTGCACCGATATAATAGGTTTATTGCGGTTTCATGTGTCTTATCATGCGAATGCGCTGCAGCGGATGGTCTACATCGCTAAGAACCTAGGTAGTTGATACGACAATAATATATATATATTCAACCATTCAGGAATGGAAACACTATTCCGACAGCAATCGATGCAATCTGAACCACTTCAACTTCTCCAATGTATCCTGGTTATTTATTTTTCTCAGTTATTTCTAGCTGTTCTACCATGGCTTCTATTGGCTGCATGGCCTGCCAAGTTTTTTGATTCCGTTGATTTCTATTATTTTTCCTATCATTTGTTCTGCATCTCTGTTATTTTCTTACTGGATCTTATCGACCATTTACAATGCTTAATTTCTTCTGTTGTAGATGATGTAATTTTTCTGTCTTCGTGCTAATTGACCATGTACTCTTGGTCATGTATTCTTTTGTAGAACGTAATGGTACCGTTAATAAATCTCAACTAAGTAACTAACTTTTATTGTACATCAGAAGTTTCGTTATCAGTGGGCACTTTTATGCATCCGCGTTCATTTCAAATAAAAAAATAAACTAATATCGATAGTAAAATAAGCAAATGCACAAGTCATTGAGTTTTCATGCAATATGAAGCCGGTCGACTGTGATCGTCTCCAAATTAAAAATCATATCTTTAGGCTTTAATGGCTCATTTTGAAATTCAAGGCACGATATATAGATATTCCATGAAAAGGGCAACTGTGTGGTGTCCTTACTTTCTCAATTTACATCCAAATACAAATGCAACTTTGAAACAATTTGGTTAAAATAAACCAACATGAACAAATTTGAAAGAAAGAACCGAAAGGACAAATTTAGACCGAACGGATGATTTTTTGTTAATTTGTACATGTTAGCTACAACTTGCTTATAGATTATGGATACATACATGGTTACACATATTGATATATGTCACGTTAAGATCTCCAACCAACCGATTAGAGCCCCAAAATCTGATTCTCGATTATTGAATTTCAAACATATGTGGGAGGTCTGTTTGAAAAATAAGATGGATTTTCATTTTTCTTAAAAAATAGTTTTTGATATTTCTTTCTATTGTTTGTATCAAGCGACAGGTAATTCCAAGATAATACTGTTTATTGGGCGTACAACCATGCGGTATGAATTACTGATACACTACACCACCGTAATCGCAGACAACAGTCAGCGAAACTGTTATATTTAATCGAACTTGGGGCGCTTTTTTGGTCTTAGGTCTCCTGGACCCTTCCATTGGGATGATTGGGCTTGGGTTCAATGCCATAACCAGATACCCATGATTCATCTGCAGTTATGGGCTTTTAAAGCAAATCTGCATCGATGTTGATGTCATTCAATAATTCCCGATGGATAGTCATGTGACGGTGATTTTGGTAAAAATTGAGCAACTTTGGAACGAATTTCGCTGACGCATGATGCTTTTTTATTGTTGTTTAACGTCGCTATATTTATGCTCCTTTGAATGCTAATCAACGACGGAATCTACAATGTACTTGTAAACAAAGCACTTATAAGTAAATCACATTGGCACTCGTATCAATCAGCGCGGTTTGGATTTGAACTCAGGACCTCTGAGTTACCATGAAACATGATCCATGTCCAAAATTTCCAAAAAAAATTGCATGGCCTGAGCCAACCGATCTGCCGACATCCTCAGCAACTCTCTAACACTAATTCCACGATGTACAACAATTTTCTTCACTTTCTCGAATAAATCCCAACTTGTTGTGATTTACAGAGCACGGATGCAAGTCATTCAACCTATCCTTATGCCATTGATCACCATTTTTCCATGTTCTTTTGGATAGATTAATTGTAATCAGATTCGGAATGACTAAAAATGCGGAAAGTGGTTCGCGGCGCTCAGCACGCGATTGCTCCCGTCGTACAAAACGCGCGATGTTGCCGACGCTCGTTCTGGGTTCCAGCTGACATACCATTTCGTACTTTTATGAATTTCCGCGTAATTGATTAATTCCTTCGTCTTATATTCCCACCCTAGATACTTCGACTCATGCGGAAAATACCGCAGCGCATTAATTCCTGTTTTTCCTTTTCAAACTAATATTCTTAACGATCTGAAAATATTGACTTGACGCTGTAATCCTTTTGGCAATTATTGCTATCCCTCCGAATTGCCTAAAATCAGGTAATTAAAGGAATGGACAAAATAAAATGAAAAGTACACGAAATTGCAGCACTCGTCGCGGCGGGGACGAGATGCATTAGTGGCGATCGGAACATTCCGACGATTGCCAGAGCAGCATTCCGGCGTTCTCCTGCGGAGGTTACCAAAGTTGCACACTCGCGTCAGCTGACCAACCCAGAATTAATCTTCCTAAACACATAATTCTTACCTTGAAGATTGATCGACTGGTTGAAGATAGAAGCAGCATGTCGATGAACATCCTGCGTTCTCGCTGCCATAACAGAGCAGGGTGTCGCATGGGCGGCATGATGCGCATGAGCATGGGCATGTGACGCGTGATGTGCCCCGAGTCCGGGCCCACCACCTGTCCCCGTGGCGCCGGCATTGCCCGGATAACCGGCGGCCCTCGCCGCCGTATAACGATACGCCGCTTGGCTCATCTGCGAACACGAACTTAAGTCCCCATATCCACATTGCATATCTCCGGCGGCAAGAGCACAGCTCGATGCCTCAAACCCGGCGGCCGCTGCTGCCGCTGCTTGATTTAAATATGAATAATCCATTTCCGCAAAAATCACACCTTGTGAAATTAAAGAATTTCACAAGTAATCACAGTAAAATGTTCAATTTCTTATTCCACCTGTCCCCCACCCCCAAAAGTAGTTCTTCAATTCCCGCAACTCGGCATCTCGGCCGTCAGGCCGTCGGGTAGCCCAAAGGCAACAGAATCAGTCACCAAATCTTATAACATCAACAAAAACTCAAGACTTTCCCACCCCCCCGATTGAAAACGCGCGTTCGCCAGGTGGCGTCTACGCACGCGCACAATCAAAAGTCTTCCACGTAGGGCCCAAAACACCAACTTCTATACCACCACGTCTAGCGAGCAAAAAAGAATATAAACGAAGGAAGGAACAAAAAGAAAAAATTTAAGGAAAATGAAGACTCAACTCCTTCTCTCCCTCTCTCGCTCCTCCTTCAGCCGCCACCACGCGTTATACCTCTCGCAAAGCCGCGGGGTGCTTACGATATAATCGTATCAAGGAGCGATATCAAATTATTGCGATTATCCCGGGGGTCGGCGATAGAAAAGTTTTTCGTGGCGTTTAAGAGCACCCGAGACAACCGACTGGTGGCTCTCCTCAAAATCAAATGATAAGCTTAATTCAATAACGCTCCTCACATCGCCAAGGGTTTTACCCCCAGTTTGTCCTACCCCAGAGTAGAATGTGGGCGTGGCCAGACCGCCGGGGGTTTGTGCCGATATGGCAGACGTTATGGGAGAGAATCCGCTGCGTTCATTGGTCGATTGTAAACAGCCACCCCTGACCATTTCATCCCTCTGTACGATTGTACGGTTTCCACTTCTGGTGGCAATATCACCGCCCCTTGGCGATGAGGGCGGCAGGGGGAGTGGAAGGGAGGGGGGGGGGAGAGTACGGAGATGTCACTCGACCTCCCTGGTTCAAAAATGGGTATGAGGTTTCGTAAAACGAAACACTATCGCCTGTGATGATGCCTAATGTTTCGGTGAAGGGGGGAAAATTCACGATTTTACGAGCCACGAAGCGCACACAGAGTATTCTCTCGTTCTCTAGCTTCCATTCTCACACACGAATTGACACTAGTAACGTGGTGAAACGACTATGGGATAGGGACTTATGATATAGGAATGAAAGATTTTTAATTGGTTTCCATAGGGCAACTAATCCAACAGAAGCAGATTGTACAAGTAGGGAATTCAATATAAATTATCACGAAAATCAACAAAACGTACTGTTGAGGGAAGAAGAGACGAGGGAACGTTTGATTTCCCATAAAACAGGTGTTCCGCTACATTATAAATAAAACGTTTACGATAGATTGGGAGAATAATGCGCGTATTCATTACATCAGTAGTAAAGTTAATATCACTGGGACATTATTATTTACGGCGTATTGTGATGAGCAGGGAG
Organism: Asobara japonica; assembly: GCA_026005395.1. Lineage (NCBI taxonomy): Eukaryota > Metazoa > Arthropoda > Insecta > Hymenoptera > Braconidae > Asobara > Asobara japonica. Next base: position 611,589 of record BQMI01000594.1, on the reverse strand, counting down.
ACGGCGACGGTAATTATTAGGGATAGGGGAGGGTGCCCTTGTACCGCTCGGCGGGCAATACCGCTCACCCGGTTATCTCCACAATTATTGAATTGAAATTTTTTTTTTCTCAATATTTGTAATTTTGTGATGTCAAGTAGTTTTCGCAAAAATTTATCACCATTTACCACTTTAAATATCGATATACGAATAAGCAAGTCTCACTGTCCTTACAGTGCAAAATTAGCGAACTTCTAAATAAGGTTTTTTATAGTTAAAATGCCTGCATTTCAATATGCACTGATTTTTATCCAACTCGTGGGACTTCCTCGCGGGATTTGAGATCAATTAAAACTTCTCACCCCCCCCCCCCCCCTTGATTAATAAATATCAATAAATATATCGAGTGCGCGCGAAGCTGGCAATAGCGCTCGGCCCAGGCGCGCAATACCGCTCGGTTGCACACTCACCACTCAGTGGCGTACATGTATTGTGTTGTGTTTGACAGCTGCCGATTTTTGGATGAAATAGATACGTGAAACATAATTATCAATTTTTTTAGGAAATAAAATGTTAGATAATTAATATTCAGGTGATGAGGACCTACGACAACAATCAACGTAATCAAAATATAGCGTGTAATTGAGCAAATTGCTATTGAGGTTAGGTTTATGCATGTTTCCTCTCTGTTGTCTAACAAAATGACACCAGCGAGGAAATTAGTGGAAAATTTGGCTTCAGCTGAAGATTTGGCTTCAGCTTTGGTTGTTGTAAGGACCGGCTCATTATCTTATCACAGAGATCTATCAATCAAAAATGACTGAGCAAATCATCCTGCTGTCCAAGATGTTCTTTACTTGACACCATGGGAAATCGGTGTCGCTGCATACGATTATGCAGTGCGATAATTGTTGATAATGTTCAAATATTTTTGATTTCAACTCCCCGTGAAACAAACAGCGCAAAATTTTAGTGTGTTTGTGTTTTTTTTCATATTAATTTACCCATGTTGAACAATTAAAGGTATAAAAGACCTTTATATGAGGTGTTATGATAATTATAAGTTTCGGGTTAAATAATATAATATCAAATAAGGTCGTGCGCGATACAGATAGCCGAGCGAGTGGTACAGACAGCTGACCGAGCGATATTGGAAACGTCCCGAGCGCTATTACCCGACGACGGGTAGCACCGCTCGATCGGTGGTCACAATCGTTTTTAATTTATTATTCAAATTTCAGTATTCGTTAAGACTTCAGAATTTAGAATTCAGCAGTAAAAGAGTTGAATAACTCATTAAAAATCTGTGGTAATTTTGCGTGACCATTTCACATGTAAAATAGGCATTCCCCCTTAGGTGGGCGGTACAAGGGCACCCTCCCCTACCTCTCTTCAAGTGCACTCTTCTTGCTGCACGAAGCGAAAATTTTGAGGATAATTTCCCTTCCTTCAATAAGACTAGAGAATGCCTAATTTTGAAAATTTTTTAGTAATGAATACAGCAAAAATTATCCATTTCATTATCCCGCGGATAAATATCGTCGTAGTTAAATTGTCAATAACTCAGTTAACTATTAAATCATCTACCTTAATGCTTAGTAAATTTTATTTGAAACACATCGCCACGCATACACCCACCCACTCACGCACCCAGCCACCCAGCACTCACCCACCCACACACACACACCTAAACACGCGCGCGCGCGTGCCAGGTTAAAAATGCTTCGAATCGTAGATAGGTAATGAGTCATTTAACGATTTTTACTGTACCTGAAGAAACAAAATACCATGCAGATATATCTTCAAGAAGTCTGCAGTAACTTTCCCAAATTTTTCTTTTTTGTCTATCCAAAAAAAAATTGTTTTCCTTTGGAGTACCCCATGATGAAAACAACTTGGTGTTAGTCTATTACTTTATCGCTAAATTCTTCTTGCGGCTACACCAATTTCTCGAAGTGTATCTCAATCGTTTGTTTTTATTAATGAATTTATCGGCGAAATTGACGAAAGTATTACAAGCTTTTTGATTCAGTTTCTTGTCTCATAAATTTTGTTTTAATAAAAATCGAAGACCTATGAATAAAATGGAAAGAGGGATGAATAAAAAAAAAATGGTGCGACATTTGCCCGGCACTTGTTCTCACGAGCGCAAACAACGTGAAAACGTCGACCCTCACTCTTTTTTTTTATCTCCAAATCCACCCATCCCAAGGGATTCACGGCAGCAACACGGTACAGCGTGCGGTGTGTTGGTTCCGTGCTCAACCGGGGGTGAAACCGCCCTATCCGTGATCACTCACCCATCCACTGCAATTCATTTCTGTATGTGTGGGTGTATAGGTGCAGGAAGAATTGGCGAGCGTGTGAGGATACACACGGGACTGAGCTACATATGTCCTTGATTTGTCGGGAGAATAATATTCTCCTGCAAAGTTGATTAAATATTGGTCGGTGCAGGGCCCCATGGGACGCCCGACAATTCGCTAGGAATACAATTTAATATCTCAGCGCCTGAAATACCATAGTTCTCCCTATGTCTACAATATTTTCCCATATTTATCACTGAAACTTGTGTCACATTGCATGAACAAAGTTGCTATTTTTTTCATCATAAACTTTGAGACATTACGTTGTGGTTGCGGTACCGCCGTGTTCCGAATTATTCAATCTTCGGCGAAACTGATAACGAAGCGAAGCCTGAAAAATGGCTTATAGAAGAGATGTATATAGAGTCGCGACACTTGAAGGCATTCATTTGTTGAGGTGAATCTAATGGGAAGTTCTTCCATTGAGACTTCAAATATTCATAATTTTCCCAGAACGAAGTTGTTCAATTGTCAAATTGCTCGCCTCAAAAGGAAAACCGAAAAAACATTGAGTTATGCGACTCATTTTTTCCCCGCGTCTCGCCGAAAAGTTCGTACGCTCCCGGCCCGGAAGCCGGCCGGAAAGTGCATAAAAATCCTCCTTCGGGCGGGTACTTACAGTGAACGGTCGTTAGTTGCAATACGTTAGCGCCAGTAGGGAAGGTCAAACATGGAGCTTTAGGTACTTCGGACGTGATATGAGGGTAATGATGTTCAGCAACCAATTTTTTGAAAATTTTTATATAGATTCTGTAAATTATTCTGAAGTCGTGCGCAACTTTTCAGAATTCTGGCAGCATGGTTTTTTTTTATTCATTTTTGCAAAATAGATCATTTAACCCGTGTTCTTATGGGAATCGAGGAAAAGGGTGATAAAAAAATTCAGCAGCCAAAGTGACGAAATTTTTTCCCCACATTCAATGATTGGAAATAATTTTTTTGCATAAAAAACTATATCGTCTCAGAGCTTTGCTTATGAACAATTATTGAAAAACTGAAAAAAAAGAATTTCGGCGCGCGCTGCCCAAATTTACAGAAACGTCGCAGCTACGACTCGAGTGGGGGCTATCGCGGGCGATTCAAATGACTCTGGAGGTAAACGGATCCAAGAATCCGTATATAATCAAAAATAAAAGACCATTACATATATTTAAATATAAAAACCAACTCTATATTTCTTTATTCATAGAACAACAAATTTACCTAGTAATGCAGAAATTATACGAGTTGAAGGAAATAGTTTAAACATAAATAAATAAAGGAATTCAATGCAAATATAGAAATAAATGTTATAAACAGGATGTGGGTCTGACCCTCTACGAGCCGAACCTATAACTTCCCGATATTTGTGTGTGTCTGTGTTATAGCGTGATTTCATATCGTTGAGCATATTGAATTAATTAAGCGCTACCGTCTGAATTATGCGTGATACGAAAAAAATCATAAAACATAAACTGTTTGTTTTTACATGAGGAACAAGTTTCATTGATAACTTTTTCCTATAACTCTTACCGTTCATGTAATAGAGCGTTACAAACAATTAAAATCTTGATTTTTTGTTAATTACTAAAAACCTACCTGGTCGATTTTTTAAAAAAACTCCTTTCAGAACACCGCCTCGGCAAGACGTAATTTTTTAACAAAAAAAAATTGAAATCGATCCAGCCGTTTACGAGAAACCGTTCGCCAAAGATTTCCTCACATACGTACACACACACACGCACACATATACGAACATCTCATTGGAAACGTGTCAGGATGATGCCAAACGCCGAGAAAAGTGAAAATTTCATCGATCTGACACTTTTCATTTTCGGGGTCATTACAATAACTTTCTAGGGACCGGTTTGGCGTAGTGGGCTAAAGTGCTCTGCCTACTCCAAATCGATCCTAGGATCATGGGTCCGAATCCCGCTGTGAGCGGAAATTTTTTCAAAATAGTATATTAGGACCCACGGCCAGAAAGTTTGATCTGCTGGAGTGCGTGATATGAAGGCCGAGGCGAAGCCGAGGCCTCATATCACGTACGGCAAGAAATCAAACTTTCTGGCCACCCGAAAGTACGTTCAACAATGAATGTATCAATTTTGAAATGTTGACGATCAATCCAACGATGAATACTTTTGTGGCCTGCCCGCGCACGCCTCTCGTCAGTCACCTTGCGAACTACATGCCCGCCCGACTTTTGCAAAACCGAGGCGAAGCCGAGGTTTTTGCTGGTCGGGGCGGGCAAAAAGTAAAAATGCATGAAAAAACATAAAAACGTCGAAAAGAAAATTAGAATGCCGAAATCACTTTTTATAAGCATATTTTCCTTCCAACTCTGACCTCTCTGTCGAAATTTCTAAACATCGCGAAGAGGAATCGCTCATTTTTCAGGTTAGGTCAGTCTCTTCATTCGCCGGCGGGGAACAGTTTTAATTTACTCTACTTTTTCAAAATCAACTCGTTTTATCCAATATTATTTTATCCACTAAAGAAATTAATGCATAATCTAAAGAAATTTTGTTCCACAGGAGCACTGGCGACATGAACCTTTTATGCGTATATATTATAGAGAAAAAGTGGCTTCGGAATTTGACACGTTCGGTCGCGATTTGGGCACAGAAATATATCATGCGCATGCGTAAGCAAGAGTCGGGGAGCTTCGGGTGGAGATCCGAAGTTTACTCTTTCGTTAGCAACTCTCGCCTGCAAACGCGAGGCACAAAAGTTTTGTGGCCAATCACAACGATTCTCCGTCGAGAAACTCCAGAAAAGCCGTTCTTTCTGGCGTTTCAGATCACGGTGGCGAGCGTACTTTCGGCTCGGGGAGGCAGAAAAAGAATTTTCGCCACGTCGCTCGAGTCGAACCCATGAACCGAATAAGCGGAATAAGTGAACATTAAGAGTGAAGAAAACAAAGTGTATCCCAATAGTCCAAAAAAAGAAACAAGAGTACAAAAACAGTTTACAATCGAATGATCCTACCCTCAATGTAAACAATGACATCCGTAACTTTGAGTTACACAGGAAAAAGTCGTGAGCATCTAACGACTATAATAAGTCCAGAGCCGTCGCTTATGACCCTGGTAGTCCCACAGCGACGTTAAATAACAAACCAAAAAAAAAATAACTTTCTATCGGAAAGTTAAAAATAAACAAAAGAATTCATTAGGCAAATAGACCATTCGTCTGCATATTCTTATGCAGATATCCACTTATAAGTATACTTAAACGCGCGTTGACTTCATTATTCCACGTGGTACAGTAGAGCTCCCTTAATTTTCCGCTTCCTTTATTTTCGCTGTACTCCCCTCACGACTTGTCGCCCCTCAGAAACCTTCTCCCACTCCCCGTACTTTGTCTATCCTTGTTTTCGACGTCATGCGCTCCAGACTGCGCGGCGTCTCAATAGTGGAACCGAGCATTCATGAAACATAACCTATTTACTTTTGATACATAGTCCGTTTACTTCTGCTCTTATTTCCCCTTCCGCTCCCGACAACCCCCACCACGCCAACCAACCAGTGGGCAGAGTGGGGGGCTTCCTTAATTGTTTTCTCCACGAAATTGCTTCAAGGTCACCCCCCGAACTCGGAAAATAAAGGGAGCTCTACTGTAAAACGATTTCATATATGCCTGAAAGAATCGAAAACTCATGGGATCTAAAAATCGTTCAATTACAGAGAATTTGCAAATCTTGTATGTTAACTTCAACTTGAGATAATTTTTTACGAACGATTGTACTTAAGCTTTTTCTCAGGTTATGCCTCACAGTGACCGCATGTAAACAATATAGAACCGCCGGTAACCCGCACGTGTTTTGGCGAGGGGTTATTCACTCCCGAAATCACTGTGTCACTAAGGAATGAAATCACCCTCGAAACCCCATAAAATCGCATGAAATCACATAGAATCACACGAAATCAGTGAACTTCCGCGATTTTATTGATTTCGGATGATTTCGAACGAAATCATGTGAAATCGGTCGAAATCATAAACTCGAGGAATGAGTGTTCAATGTAATTTTGTCAGTATTTATTTAGTGGGAGGCACTGACGTTGTTGGTGGATTCATATACGTATATACAATTTGACCTGCACAATTCATTATGAAACATTACATTATTGTTATATCGTTGATCTATTTTTATTGCCGCCTATTGTATCCTCGGGCTCAACTGGACCCAACTCTCCCTTGCTCCCTTGCACGGGTGAAATCAGCAATCACTGTGTCATTCGATTTCCTAGTGAATAACCCCTCGTGTTTTGGCGACTTGGGTGCGAAAGAGTGGGCGCAGCGCCTTAGCATTGGAAAAGAAAAAATAAGAGGCCAATGTTGCAACTACTGAAGGTTGTAACTAAGGTCCACTGTACCTCCGCTTAACGAACTTCCGGTGAAGGGTGTGAAAATACTATATCTACCCCGGCGGTAAAGATGCAAACACAGTCCCGGAATGCGTGTCGCGTGGCCCGGCGACGAAAAAAAAAAAATTGACTCTGTTTGGCACTTTGGGCATATGTAACACACTCGCCGTGAATGTCCAACTTTCTAATCTCGGTGTACAATATACCATTGCCATACATTTTTTTTCCAAATTGATTTGATAAGGTTTGAAATTAATCGACTCGCCTGCATTTTTTAAATCTGAAAAATCCAAACCCGAATCATTAAGGGAATCCAAATACCAACCACCATTTCATCGTCTACTGTAGACGAAAGAGCTACTTCTAAACATGGAGTTTTCAAAATATGAATGAATAAAAAATGAACCCCTTTTGGGGATTCAAAACTTTGCGCGAGCAAAAATCCCCAAGATGACAGCCTGGAAATATACTATTGTCTGGCGGCAGTCTTCGTAAACATTTCAAACCTGAGTTTGGTGGTATACTAAGGAGTATCGATACACTGAAAAATTCTAGGCACGGCCAACTGGGCGCGAATGTGCACCCTGGAGAAATCTATTGGGAGATACACTTCTATCGATGTCACCCGATTTTTTCGGAAAATTCATATGAAATTTTCACCGTATCACCATAAATTTAACCGCGAATAGAATCAGAATTTTTTATAGGCAGCGTATGTTAATCTTTCAGGTGCTCTTAATGGGATTTTTCATGAAAATTTGTGTGCTTATACTATGCAGTGGATCACTCTAAACGCGTAAGTCTTGATATCAAGGTAGGCGTTAGCATATTGGGCCAAGTCACTTTTTTATTCAAATTTGAATTCATTGCACGATACCGACTGGAGAAGGTGTTAATCTCCAAAAAACCGATACTATAATGAAAAATAATTTTGTTTGTTATCAAATACAAATCGCATAAAATCTCCCCCAATAAAATTGACAGCAAACATCCACGAAGACAAACTTTCTTCAATCCATATTTTCCCAGTTTTCTATGAAGAGGAAAAACATTTCTCTCATCCTTTCTTTTGAGAAAATATGACTTTTAATACTAAACTTAACAAAAATGTCAATAGAAACATATGCTACCGAAATTCTTGTTGAAGCCTATTCAATTACAAGCTTAACTAATGGCTATCAACCCATATGATAACACTCAACTGCTTCAAACCTGGATGGAAAGAGCGAATTTGGTATTCAAAAATTCAAGTTTGAGTGTTCTCCGCAAAAAAACCGTCCTTAGATTTTGAAATGTTCACAATAAAGAGACTACATCAATCCACTGCTGAATTGATTAGGACCGTCTTCAGATTAGGGACGTCTGAGATCTACAAATGAAATCTCCGTGTGAGGTGGCTTCCTGGCACCCGCTTTTTTCCAATCCACCTTCACAAAAAATGAGGAGTAAAGCAGTACATTGAAAGACGAACTTCAATAGTAGGTACTCGTTCGGACTACTACAATGCGGAGTTTGAGGAGAATGGATTCATAAATTTATAAGACCTTCTTCCCCTAGCGTTCAAGTTATTAAGTTCCCGATCTAGGGAAGTTATTGTAATGGCCCCGAAAATGAAAAGTGCCAGATCGATGAAATTTTCACGTTTCTCGACGTTTTGCATCATCCTGAAGTGATTTCAGAGAAGTGTCTGTATGTGTGTGGGTGTCTCCGTATGTGGCCAAATTTTTCGTTTACGTTTTCTCGAAAACGGATCGTGCGATTCGATTAATTTTTTTTTCAATCGTTGCGTCTCCGTGTAACTTAAAGCTGATTAGATTGTTGATCGAATCCATCGAGTAGTTTCCCTGTTTTTTGAGAAATTCATGTTGAGCAAAAATCGAAAATAGTGATAATGAACGTTCATTGAGACAAAAATGTTCTAATCCAGGTACTCAATGTCACAGTTGAAAGATATAAGCATATTTTATAACTGATTAAATTTTGAGTAAAAGTGGTCCAGTACTTATATTGTTATTCACAATGTCAATTGTTTATCATGTTCTACTGCATAAACTATTAGAGTTAGCGCAAAATTCATGTAAGAAAAGTTGTTTGCCATATAAAAATACGTATTTTATGTAGAATGCCTTTTTTCGATAATTGGCATAATTAAGGAGGTATAGCAGTCTCCAAAATTATGTATGTAATAAGTGAACGAATGGACCCAGCGATGACGGTCCCAATCGAAGCGTTTTCATGCATAAAGTTTTTGTTTTGCGTTCTTATTGCATCCTTATTGGCGTCTCACTCTCACTCAAGTAACACGCATAAGTCTCATCTTCATGCTCACCATGCGTCTACTCAAGTATTCATAATTATCTGCTTCATAAATGAGTCAGTTTGGAATTCTCAAATAGGCATGTTTTGGGTATGATAATAACAGGGGTCACACTGATTAACCGTAGTATATGGGAGAAGAATAAATTTAGGAGGTTGTGCTGAAAAACCAAATCGGGAAGTTTTGTTTGCACACATGCACACACCACTAATCAAATCTTTTTTTTCAATTATCGTCACATGTCCCTGACGGACATTGAGAGAGGCACTGCCACCTTGAGCGTTTCAATATCATAGATTCATCTACTAGGGTTATTGCGTCAATTTTATGAGACATATGTGCAGCACTCCCGACTAGATATTGAAGTTGGCTTGGTATATTTTTAAGAATACCAATTGTTAGTTTCCGGATGGATGCCCCGTAAAATTTCACTATCGCGGCAACGTTTTGCAATCATTACAATTTCCATACTTAGTACTCTAAACTATGACTCTGTGCTCAAGAGCTGTAGAGCCCATACCTATTTTGGATGAAGGGGCCAGGGGGGGGGGGGCAGATGGAGATGTTTTCTAATATTGTGATCCTTAACAAGTCACCCTATTATCCCAACGTTCTTTAGAGACATACCTTGAAAGAGTTCCTCACATTTTGCTTTCGGAAACTATACCGAAATATATAGAACATTATTTTTATGAAAATGTTGGGTATAGTGCACACTCAGTGCTCTAACAACACTTTAGACGAACATTCATTAATATCCTTAGTTTTGAAGATATCTGCTAAAAATGCTTTCAATTGATGCCTCAGAATTTCTTTGGAGGTGGCATGATTGCAATCCCAACGTCAGCCGTAACATGGGAGAATTCTTTTTAAGTCGAAGAACATTTACGAAGAACAGTTACAGTCGACTTGACTTTGTGGTATAAATGATATGTTCAGGGGAAAAAGCGTATCAAATGCACTGATTGACTTTTCTTATCAATTTTGGAGAATCGAACGAACTCCTCTAGGCGTAAACACCTCATCTGCAATTCATATTTTTATACTCTCTCCCATGAAATATGTATTCAATTCGATGGCACGAATTAGCGCCTATACTTTACGATGTAATGGAAATAAATCTTGAAAGAAATATTATTGAAGTGTATTTGGTAGGCTCCGGAAAACTAAAATCCTAATTATGAAATAAGAAATTGACGTCAGAAAAGAAGCGAGATTCACCATCGATCAACGTGCTTTTATGAAGCATCGTCAAGTGATGGAAACTGCCTTCATATTTCACATGATTTCAGCTAAAAACAGAAATTCCAGATGATGACCTACAGATAATTCACCTGGTCCTTCATAGCAGAAATGTAGTGAGAGAAAGTGACATTAGTTCTTCAAATTACCCCTATTATCATCCACTTCATTCAGAAATGCATACGAATGATTATAATTGTATTTCAACCCATAAATTAAAAGCGCGATGTTAGAGAACTCAATAACATGGAATAATAAATCTTGCTCAAGTAGCTAATAAAGCAAAGTATAATCGAATTTATCCCTGAGTGCTCCATTGAATCACAAATATTGAATAAGATTATCCCAAAAGAAAAAGACTTTTTACTCGAACCTCTTCGTCCATTGAAAAATAATTAAATATAGATCATGATACGTCAATGACCTGAGAAATCCATAAAAATCTGGTAGGGAAAAATTGAATTAAGTCACACCAATGTGACTTTATCCATTCAATCCACAACTTTACAAAAATGGGATGAATGAAACAATCAGATATTCTCAAATAACTTTCAACATAATGAATGCGAATATCTATCGGATAATCAAGTATTAAGACCTGCGGGGGATCTTGACGCAAATGAATTATGGTTCCGTTGTTATTAATTCAATCATATGTCATTACATTATGAACCGTCTCCATTCACCGCAGGAAATTGGGTATTGAATTTCCGAGAATGCAAGTCAATCATTCGAGAACCACCAAAATAAGTATATTGATATTCCATTTCATGGTAGCCTTAGCAATTCTTGATGGAGGTACCAATTCTTCCAAATAAATAAATAAATACAAAACACTTCTTTCCAAATTCATAATTGTCAAATCCCAAATCAGGGCCCTCGGCAACAATAAAATCGGATGAACCAGTCAAAATATAAAGACCCTCCATGCTCACACGCCTTCATCATTGATTGAGTTGGAATGGAATTATCTATGTGCATCCATATGTAAATAAATCTTTGATGACCACGAGTAATCCAACCTCGAAGGTGAAACCTAAATTGATGATTACCCATCACACATTACAGATCGACCTTTGATAATTATCAACTGTTCAATTATTATCATCCAATAGCTCGATTAAATAACCGACAATTATTGATTGCGGTGGTAGAAATAGAGAAGTTGTGAAAGGTCATTCATGGAATCGTCTTGAATTGATGTACACAATTCCATGGTTGTGTGAAAATGATTGAAGCTGTATTAAGACCAGATTATGAACAATACACGGCAAATGTAATGACTGTTTGACTGATGGAATATGAGATGATGTTAATGAGGATTGAATCCAGGATT